>JAVGWX010000016.1:55574632-55949632 GCA_036924085.1 Ariolimax columbianus
AAATACAACTTAATAAAACATAGTTAGTTAAAATGTAGAAGAGCACGTTCCGTGGATTTACCGATAATATTTTAAATTAAAATTAAACAACCCATTCAGTTAAATAATCTTCTGTAACAATTTTATCAAAATACGAACGAAGGCATTAAGTAACAATTAAAAAAAACACATTCAGTTGAAATAACAAAGAACACACTTTGTTAAAATTTCAAAGAATATCCTTTCTTAATTTACAAACAGAACACCAACTGGTTGCTTACATCAGTGTCGGTGAACCATAACTAACCAAAACGCTATTCCACCTTCAAGTGGCGTCTCTGAAACATGTAATCATGCAGTCTGACTGCATTCGTATTGCCTGGTTGAGTGAATGGGGATCAAAGCGGGAAGGCAAAGCTTCTCCCTAAAAATGCCGTGTTGAAATTGGATGTGTTCAGCTAAAAGGCGCAGATATCCCAGCCCAGCTGTAAACTTCAATTTAACGTCCTTTTTAGAAGGAACGAAGTAAAGAAGCAAAAGTTGAAACATTACTCAGCACATTTAGATAAATTTACTAAAGAAAATACTAATTTACGATACCAAATTTAGTTGAAAAATACCAGACTATCACGATGTCTTCATAAAGAAAATCAACTGTTATCTAATAGTAGCAAAAATGGACAAGCCGGGTACCGTACTTGCTCTGGCGCCATCTTTCACGAGCCGTTTACACCAATCTTCAGTTTCAAAAACAAGAGAGTTCGTTTGCTTCTTCTGTCAGCTGTCAGAGCCCAGAACCCAACATCTTGTTTAATGTACATAAACAAACCAAGTGGTTTCCCCTGGTTTTTTCATCCGTGCACAAGCGAAACGAAATGGCGTTGTAAATCTCTACCGTGGACCAGAAAATGAATTTGTAAAGACAAATTACAGTGACTGTTAATTCAAAGATGGAATCAGTATTCACCTGGGTGGCGCAGATTACAAGGGGAAGGGTGCAGGGTGGGGAGGGAGTGATGGAGAGTGAGTAGGATCGCGAAAGGGAATGGAGTTACGTTAAGCCTTTCGCTCTTCAAGCACAGGAGCTATTTATAATACCTGGATTTTCCCAGCTCCTTTACCGTGTCCTCAAGTAAATGGGATTCGAGTTGTCTAGGAACAGATAATGCACTTCCTATTTTCAGGAAGCCCCGGAAATATAGGTTGTTAGGCCAGTTATTTATGTAACGTGTAAGTGGTGTTGGTTATTGGTTGTGTGGTGGTTGTTGTTCTGGTTGCTGTGGTTGCGGTGGTTGCTGTTTTTGTTGTTGTGGTGCTAGCTGTTTTTGTTGTGGTGGTTGTTGTTGAGGTGGTTGCTGTTTTTGTTGTGGTGGTTGTTGTTGTGGTGCTAGCTGTTTTTGTTGTGGTGGTTGTTGTTGAGGTGGTTGCTGTTTTTGTTGTGGTGGTTGTTGTTGGGGTGCTAGCTGTTTTTGTTGTGGTGGTTGTTGTTGAGGTGGTTGCTGTTTTTGTTGTTGTGGTTGTTTTTGTGATTGTGGTTGAGGGGGTTGCTGTTTTTGTTGTTGTTGTGATTGTTGTTTTGGTTGCTGTTGTTCTGCTTGTGGTTGTTGTAGTTGTATTGGTTACGGTGGTTGTTGTTTTTGTTGCTGTTGTTGTTGTGATTTATGTGGTTTTGGGTGGTTGCTGTTGGGGTTGTTGTTACTATTGTTGGTGTAATTGCTTTGGTTGTGGTTACTGTTACGATTGTGGCTGTTATTGTTGCATTTGGTGTTGGTGTGGATGTTGTTATTGTGGATGTGGTTGTTGTGGCTGTGGTTGTTGGGGCTGTGGTTGTTGTTGTTGTTGATGTTGTGATCGCTGGTGTAGTTAATGCTGGTGTTGTTGTGAGTGTTGCTGTTGTTGGTAATCTTGTTGTGGTTGTCTTGGTTGCTGATGTTATTGTTGTGACTGTGACAATCGTAGTGGTGGTGCTTTTGTGGTATACAAAAATTGTTGTGGTTGTTGCTGTTGTTGATGATGTTGTTTTTGTAGTTGTTGTGGATGTTGTTCTGAATGGTGTTACAGTTGATGTTGGTATTTCTGTGGATGATGCTGTCGTTGCTGAAAGCTACTCATGATGTGAACTTCACTTTTGGCTTGCGGTTTGTTTTGCAACCCTGTTACAGGGCCTCTTCTTAAATCCCAAGCAAAACTGAAGAAGGTGTATGCTGGTTTCCCCCTAGCTGTAGTACAATGCGACGCTTCTCAGTAAGCTCACCACCATGTGTCTAAACTGTTACAGCCCAGCCTGTTTACAGGAAAACGACGCTGGTATAGTCAGTCTGCTAAAGTATCATCTTTCTTGTACTGTGTATTATGTCTGGAGCTTGCTTTCAAGTCCAGAAGGATGTATGGCACTTACCAGGCGTTAAGACCTGTGTGGCTGGCTGGTTGTGTGGAAACCAAGAGATGAAGAGTCTTAGATAAGACAGACCGCACTGTTAGCAGGCTCTTACGGTGTTTTACAATGGAGTAGTAGGCCTTTGTACATCTCTCTCACAAACACATACAGGCACTCACTCAATCACTCATTCACTCACTCACCGATAAACACAAACACTATCACATGAACATACACACACACCAACCCACACCCACTCACCCCCACACATCTATAGCGACACACCCACACACACAACCACCCACATCCCCACACAGTGACACCATCCCCACCCCCCTTCTCAACACAAACGCACCTATCCAATCCAAACCCATCTACACTGACAACCCCCCCCCCCCCCCCACACACACACACACTCACTCAGACATTCCCATACCCATCAAGCCACACACATGCACACACAACTACCAACACCCAGACGCACACGTAGACCCCACTCACATGCACACACCCATCCCCACCAAAACACCCATTCACCCATACACACACACACACCCACCTATCGACCTTTATACCCACATCCACACCTCCCCACCCACATCCACCTCTCACTATACACACCCACCTATCCACACTTACCCCCACTCACACCCTCACGCACACACCCACTCACTCAGACATACACAAACCCACCTATCCACACACACATTCACACACACCTACCCACGCACACATCAACACGTAGACCCCACTCACCCGCACACACCCACAACCTAATATTCACACGCACATCCCCAGCCACACACATTCCCACCCACACACTTATTCACCCATACACACGCACACCCACCTATCCACCCACATACTCACACCCACATACATACACCCATATACTCACACCCACATACTCACACCCACATACATACACCCACATACTCACACCCACATACTCATACCCACATACTCACACCCACATACATACACCCATATACTCACACCCACATACTCACACCCACATACATACACCCATATATTCACACCCATATACTCACACCCACATACTCACACCCACATACATACACCCACATACTCACACCCACATACTTTCACCCACATACATACACCCATATACTCACACCCACATACTCACACCCACATACATACACCCACATACTCACACCCACATACTCACACCCACATACATACACCCATATACTCACACCCACATACTCACACCCACATACTCACACCCACATACTCACACCCACATACATACACCCACCCACTCACTCACACTCACGTACCCACACCCACCTATCCCTACACACACCCACACACCTACCTACACCCACACCGCACGGACATTACTTGGCTAGTGATTCAAACGGATCAGTCTCACAGTAGACACTGCTGTCAGGGACGTAGTTAGCGACTTAGCTCAACTAAAATTCAGCTTGTATGAGACGAGGCGGCCAATTCCCTTCCTTGCTGCCTTTCCTTCCATAACCACAGGTCAGGCGCCCATTTACAAATGACCCCTTTACAGCTTGGGCGACTGGAGCGTGCTGGTAGCAGGCGTTGAGCTCTGTTAATTGCCTGCCTACACTTTTAATAAAAATCTACTCGCTTTTCACGATAGATAGCAGATTCACCTCCTGTACCAGCACGCTTCTGTCAACCCAACTTTTAATGTATACATGATTTACTGTTAAGGAAGGACAGGGAACAATCAGTAGCTTTTTATTTTAAGTAACAGATAATTTGCGGTCCAGGTATGTATGAAGTTGTTTTCCTCCTCCAGAGTGTAATTTCATTCAAATCTGTCATCAATATCTAGCACATATATTTGCCAGGTCTTTGAATGGATGCAAATTCATTTTCACCAACGCCCACCTACAAGGCGCATGGTGATGGCGAGTGAGTAGTTAGACCTGTTGCTTCTTCCGACGAAGGCACGCGGTTCATTACAAGACTCGACACGCTCCCGCTTACCCATTTGTAAATTGGTACCTGACATACTGTTAGGTCATGAAAGACAACCAAAAAAAAAGCAAAACTAGTTTCTCTACTGAAGAAATAAAATAACCTTAGTACCACATTGTCTCCAATACTTCATCCCTGACAGCAGTGACTGCTAAAAACACATCTAATACAGTCCCTTTACCTTTTATCAGATTGAGTTTCTTCCCCTTCAAAAACAAAATGATTACCTTCTGAGTTACTCGCTGAAGTAAACCGCCACGATGCACACGCCCACATCTCTTGTCACTCACGTAATTGCCACAGGACCGCCCACTTTTCATCATTGTCCTCCTTGATAGACAAGCTGTCATACTGGATTAAGAGTTTATCGTGATAAGCTCGAATAAACCAGGGAATATAAAGCAGTTTGACTAGGTGTGTCCAAGGTTTTTCTGCTGACATAATTGGTTAGTGATTGTGTCTATCACTTCACACCCCTTTCATTGTTGGTCTTAGAATCAGGGCCACATGACGTCACTCCTGTACTATAATCAATACGGACATCCTCATTTTCATCATCATATGTGCCACGCCCATATCATCCAACGGAATTAACATATTATTTTTCTTCCCCACTATCATCGACAGCATCTTTATCTTCATAAATAGCCTACACATACCTCTTTTCTTATCCGTATCTTGTCATCTCCCTGTGGAGCATCGGTATTAAAAAAGACAAGCCAAGTCATGAAACGCTGACCTATCTATATACGTTGATGTTTTGGGACTTAAAGTCTCTATAGAATAGAATCGCAGTACCCTGCCCGAACCTCTTTAGTCACCCCTTATGAAATTTATTGTAGGATACAGTGCCACTATTCTTGTCACTCGTTTCAATCCCATC
Source organism: Ariolimax columbianus (assembly GCA_036924085.1). Lineage (NCBI taxonomy): Eukaryota > Metazoa > Mollusca > Gastropoda > Stylommatophora > Arionidae > Ariolimax > Ariolimax columbianus. Next base: position 55,579,855 of record JAVGWX010000016.1, read on the forward strand.
TAAGACTCGGGCAAAGTGTTATCTAGGTACCTTATATGAATATTTGTTTTAAAACGTACTCTCTGTTCAGCATTTCTTGGGAATATATCTAATGATATTTGATCACCAACTCTCTGGTCGCTATGTTTAATAACAAAATAAAATCTGAATTCAGCAACACCTACCGGCACCATGCCATTTCATATATAGAAAACTCAATCTGTATAATTGTATTATGATATCATAACACTAGGGGAACCCATTGGGCTTGAGGCAAGGTGTTGGTGCTGGAGGTCGTGGGTTCAAATCCCGGTGGGGACACCGGAATTTTTTCAGATCATCCGGTAAATAAATCTCCTGATCTCTGACTAGTGAGATCAGACATCTGAGTGCAGTGACGCATACTTTTAAAATACCTTAGCAGTTGGAAATCGAAAAGAGTAGACCTCCAATTCAAGTTAAAAATCTACTAAAATTCTACGGATTCTCGCACAACAGGGAATATGTCGCAAGAAAAAGGAGACAACAAGTCTTGGTTATGTGGTTAGCGGAGCGGCTTAGATGGCGCCTGATAGGCGCGGGTCTACCTTGCTCTCATTCACGCTTCCACCTCCACCAGTCTCACAAATAGGTGATCGTACATTACAGGAGCTATCAGATGCTGAGATTGACCTGGCAAGTCACCAGTAGATTTTCACCTGCCAAAAAATATTAAACAAAGAAGGTGACATCTCCGCACGTCGTCTAACGATATAAGTGGACTGTTCATGGGTAGATAGATAGATAGATAGATAGATAGATAGATAGATAGATAGATAGATAGATAGATAGATAGATAGATAGATTATATAGATATATAGATAAATATATTAGATAGATAGATGGATATATATATATAGATAGATAGATAGATAAATAGATAGATAGATAGATTGATACATAGATAGATAGATAGATAGATATATAGATTGATAGATAGATAGATAGATATATAGATAGATAGATAGATAGATATATAGACAGATACATAGATGGATAGATAGATAGATAGACAAATAGATAGATAGATAGATAGATAGATAGATAGATAGATAGATAGATAGATAGATAGATAGATAGATAGATAGATAGATAGATAGATATATAGATATATAGATATATAGCTATATAGATAGATAGATAGATAGATAGATAGATAGATAGATAGATAGATAGATAGATAGATAGATAGATAGATGGATGGATCGATAGATAGATAGATAGATAGATAGATAGATAGATAGATAGATAGATAGATAGATAGATAGATAGATAGATAGATAGATAGATAGATAGATAGATAGATAGATAGATAGATAGATAGATAGATAGATAGATAGATAGATAGAGTGACAGACAGACGGAGACAGACAGACAGACAGACAGACAGACAGACATACATACATACAGACAGATAGATAGATAGATAGATAGATAGATAGATAGATAGATAGATAGATAGATAGATAGATAGATAGATAGATAGATAGATAGATAGATAGATAGATAGATAGATAGAGACAGACAGACAGACAGACAGACAGACATACAGACAGACAGACAGACATACATACATACAGATAGATAGATAGATAGATAGATAGATAGATAGATAGATAGATAGATAGATAGATAGATAGATAGATAGATAGATAGATAGATAGATAGATAGATAGATAGATAGATAGATAGATAGATAGATAGATAGATAGATAGATAGATAGATAGATAGATAGATAGATATCATATGATCAGATACGCAACACTGATGTCGGTTATTATCAATAAACACAGACCGAAGCTGCGACCACACCAACAATCAGAAGTTCATAATAACATGCAAATGTATACTAAGAAATATGAAGAAAGTAGTAAATGGTAAAATCAAAAGAGTTTCGTCAGGGACAAACAAAAGAAAGAGAAAAGACAAATTTCACAAACCAAAGATTAATGACAAATTATTGAGAGATACTTAATGATTGCACAGGCTGAAATGTGTATCTGCGACCAAACAGCACAGACAGTCGAACATGTCCTAAAAGAATGTTATACGCTTAGCCATTTGCGTACTGAGCACTGCCCCACGGAGACAAATCTCAACACAAAGCTGTCTAGGGGACGGAGTGGCCTAGTGGTTAAGTGGCACGGTTCATAATCCGAAGGTGCTGGGTTCGATCCCCATCATAGCACCGGCCGGTATCCCTAACCTTAACTTAACTTAACGTCTTTATACTGGTTTAGAAGACCCTGCAGAGTCTGTATACAACCAGTTACATTTACATCACCTCGCTCTAAAAGCTATGCGCATCCAATTTATTCTTAAATGCATTAACTGTCCCTGCCTCTACTACCCGCCTGGCAATGCATTCCTAGCAGTCACCACTCTCTGACTAAAAAAATATTTCCTAATATCTAATCCGGACCTCTCTTTAGTCAGCTTGTAGCTATGCCCTCTTGTTATTGTGGATGGTTGTATTTAAAAAAAACAACTTGTTATAGTCTAATATATCCATTCCTCTGATCATCTTATAAACCTGCATTGTCACCTTGAATTCTTCTCTCTTCCCGGGGGAAGGAAACTCTTAAAAAATGCAGGAGGAAGCAGACCCTTACATAAAATGTATGCTGAAGTCGGATGCACTAGGCCGACTGACGCAAAATAAAAACTACAGACCAACGCAAACCGGTTTGGGGATTAGAGAAATAAGGCGAACGAAATAGCTGTTTGGAAGCCTTGAAGAACTCTCCATTAGCGAAATTGTTTTTTATTCAGACCACGAGTAGATGTAACAAACAAACAAAAAAAAAAAGTTACGAATGAGAAGAAGAATGATTTCTCATTTTAAAAAAAAGTAAAGTATCCCATAGCATTACTGCCGTAGTGGTGTGAGGTGTTAGCGATCTCACATTTCGGTACCCATTTAAGGCTGGGTCGACCCGGGTGCGATTGCGGTCTGAAAAAAACATTACCGCCTCAACTGGGGAATGAACCCAGGACCACTCAGATGCGAAGGCAGCTCGCTAACCACTGCGCTATGCGGCTCCATTTAGACACGAGTTAATGAATGAGATAAGTAGCTCGCCAGTCTTCCTTGTTGTAATGATTTATTGGCTGCAAAAGAATACCATCAGACTCATGTGAAACAAAATGATGAAAACGTCTGATTTTGTTGCTCATGAAAACAGACGGTGTCACAGCAGTCTCGTCAAGGAGGTGGGGTTCAACACTATAATCCTCTTAGTTGTAAACTTACTGATAAGCTTCACATTGCAGTACAGCCTAGAGGACTTTCAGACCACATGCTGAAGTACCCAACGAGATGTAAGAAGAGCCATAGCAACCCGCTACCAACAAGATGTAGTTCAGAAGTAGCTCAACTAATCCCGGCTACCTTCAGACAACAACCATATTTTTGTTTTGTTTTTTTTGGTTTTTGGTTTTTTCGTTTGTTGTGTTCGCCTTATTTCTCTAACCCCAAAACGGCGTGTGTTGCACTGTGATTTTTATTTTGTGCCTGTCGGCCGAGTGCATCTGACTTCAGCATGCATTTTATGTAAGAGTCTGCTTCCTCCTGTTTTTTCTAAGGGTTTGCTTCCCCGGGATTCCGTGGCGAAGTGGTTAAGCCGTCAGCCTGGTGATCAGCTGGTGTGGAACTCCGCCGTCCTTTTCACGGATGCTTGATGCGGAGTCCCCTGAATCTCATAGTCGCCCCACAGTCGTCTTGTCCTTAACTTGCCACTGGGGTCGGGTGGCTCGAGACGAGAGAGTGAGGATAACAAGTAGCGCAGTTAATCCTGACTAAAAATAGCGCTAGCAAAATTAATTATGCCATCATCTTCTACGATGGACGGCGACCTTTGTCTTATTTGCTTCCCCGGGGTAACGGCCGGTGCTGTGATGGTGATCGAACCCAGCACCTTAGGGTTCAACTAACCCAACAACCATATGATATATTTGCTGTTTTAATTTGTGTTAGCATTTATCCGTGACGATGGTCTTTTGATTGCGATACATGTTTGTTTTTATTGTTTCAATTCCAGCCACGCGTGGGATTATTCGTGTTGATGTTATTATCAATAACATATATCCATGTATATTTGCAATTAGAATTGAGAAACATGGACAGTTTATATCAGTTTTGACATAGTTCAATTGTTTTCACTAGAGCTGTCTGGGTGTGCTGGTCAGAACAAAGTGTTTACTTTATAATTCTTAGCAGGTCGAACATATTGGACATTCAAACGTTTCTTACTAAGCTTCATAACGAAAAGCTACCCAAGCATGGACTGGACCCATGCATACACCGACGGTTCTGTAACAAACACTACACAGAACGGAGGGGCAGGAGCATTCCTGAACCTACCAAATGGCAGACAAATAACACTGTCATTCGCTACTGGTAAGTACACAAGCAATTTCAGAGCGGAGGCAGAGGCACTGAGGGCGGCAGTGGAAGAAATGGTGACAAACAGTGAAAATGAGAGCCATATAGTTCTGCTGACAGATGCTATCGAAGTAGTCACAGCGCTAAAAAGCCAGAAAAACACTGAGCTTAATGACCTAAGAGCAGCACTCTGCAAACTGTGCCAGCAGTCCGCACCAAAAAGGGTAGTGGTACAGTGGGTCCCGTCACACTGCAACATCCAAGGCAACGAGGCGGCAGACAGACTGGCAAAAGAAGGTGCAAGACTACCACAAACAGATACCAGTATGACGTACGAAGAGTCAAAACGGCTTATCAAAGCCAGATACATGACCAAATGGGAAACCGAACATACTGGTTACACCAAAAACGATGCCTATTACCAGTTGAACCGAAGAGAGCAGGTCGTTGTCTTCAGACTTCGCACTGGCCACAACAGACTGAGGTACCACCTATTCAACAAATTGAAGATAGGTGGCACTGACGAATGCCCGTGCGGTACTGGTAAAATGACCACTGAACATCTGCTGCAGAACTGCCCGACATACGAGGATCAGAGAGAGCAGATGTGGCCATTACCAGTGGAACTGCAAGACAAGCTCTATGGCAGTGGCGAGAGCCTCAGGACGACCGCCGCTTTTTTCGAAAAAATAATGGTTACTGTCTGACTGTGTACGCAGAAGAAGAAGAAGAAGAAACGTTTCTTAGGTTTGCGTCATCTTCATTGTGCAAACAGTAGCAATTCTGTTGTTTCTATTTTCATCTTCTCAACCCCTTTCCTCCTTGTTTTAGTCAACCCCATGGCATGAAGTTGAGAGTTGGTCATCTCTGCCACCAATTGTGTTCTCACACGGTACAACCCTTCCATGAACCGCATTGGAAGTTTACTATACGAAAACTGGTCAGTAATAGATTCAATTTTTCTGTATTGATTTGTGAAGTAATTTACACCGCATTTGACAGTTCTAGATCTGGGATACAAGTGTCTTTGAGTTGAAATATTTGAAAGTTCTAGACCTGGGATACAAGTGTCTTTGAGTTGAAATATTTGACAGTTCTAGACATGGGATACAGCTGTCTTTGAGTTGAAATATTTGACAGTTCTAGACATGGGATACAGCTGTCTTTGAGTTGAAATATTTGACAGTTCTAGATGTGTGATAAATGTGTTTGAGTTGAAACATTTGACAGTTCTAGACTTGTGATATAAGTGAGTTGAAATATTTGACAGTTCTAGACTAATGATATAAGTGGGCTGAAACATTTGACAGTTCTAGACTTGTGACATATGGGCTTTTCAGTTTAACCATTTGACAATTCTACAAATGTGATATATGAGCTTTTTATGTGAAACATTTGACAACATAAATAGGATATATGTGCGCTTCGGTGTTACAAATCAGATTTCTGCAAATCATTTATTCAGAATAACTGCCTCTCTAGTCTTTGACTGTGGCCAAGCTTCCTGTAAGGCATAATGTTGTTTTGAACCAGAGTATACATTCTCACAGATTATATAATTTGCAAATCAGACGTCTTATTTACGCGTTTTTTCTCATTTATTGACGGCAGCCTCTGATACATCCAAATATTTTGTGCAAGACAACACATGGTTTGAATTGAGTTTTCCTCTTGCATAAAAGTTGTCTTCCAGCTTAACAAATCTTATCTTTCTGAATCACCTAACTAGTGGACGCGAAATGGAATACACTTTACCATGATAACCGAGGCACCTCTGGAAAACCATTTGGCAGTCGAATGAGTAGTGACTCACACTGTGATCAATTCGACGAGATAAGGACCACAACACACTCCATTCTTCGGACTACATCCTGCTACTTGCAAAGACCTGTTTAGGACCTGGTAGCGGGAGACTGAGAAGAGAACGACCGCAGAAGAAGACGAAGAAGACGAGAAATGATAGTGCATGGCACAAGTGAATAAAACAAGACAAGTATTGTAACGGTTATGATGATAGCAATAACAGTGATGATGATGATGAAGATGATAATAACAGTGATGATGATGATGAAGATGATAATAACAGTGGTGATGATGATGAAGATGATAATAACAGTGATGATGATGATGAAGATGATAATAACAGTGATGATGATGATGAAGATGATAATAACAGTGGTGATGATGATGAAGATGATAATAACAGTGATGATGATGATGAAGATGATAATAACAGTGGTGATGATGATGAAGATGATAATAACAGTGATGATGATGATGAAGATGATAATAACAGTGATGATGATGATGAAGATGATAATAACAGTGATGATGATGATGAAGATGATAATAACAGTGGTGATGATGATGAAGATGATAATAACAGTGATGATGATGATGAAGATGATAATAACAGTGATGATGATGATCATGAAGATGATAATAATGGTGATGATGACGGGACTCTCGTCATAAAATATAGCTACAAACAAGACTTGGTTTCTATTTTGCTGTCACTGTCGTTATTGCTGTTGCTTTTGTTGTTGTTGTTGTTGTTGTTGTTCTTCTTCTTCTTCTTCTTCTTCTTCTTCTTCTTCTTCTTCTTCTTCTTCTTCTTCTTCTTCTTCTTCTTCTTCTTCTTCGTCTTCTTCTTCTTCTACTTCGTCTTCTTCTGCTTCTTCTTCTTCTTCTTCTTCTTCTTCTTCTTCTTCTTCTTCTTCTTCTTCTTCTTCTTCTTCTTCGTCTTCTTCTGCTTCTTCTTCTTTTTCCTGCTTGCTCTCCGCCTTTTTTCAGCCTTTGTTCTGGAAAAGAACTTGGGACGCTGCGTCGCAGTTTACGGCAAGGCTGCAGCATCTGCCCCTTTCCTGTCCAATACATCCTTCAGCTAGGTTTTGTGGGTACCTGATTGGCCTTTCTCGACGAGTGCTATTCTCTTAGCCAGACTGCACCACTGCAGTCTATTTCCAGCGCCGCCGCTTTGGAAGCCACAAGGGTCTTGGCCAGGCCTCGTTCGCTGACCCTAATGCGAGCAACCAACTACGAGTCACTGACTGCTGTCCGCTCATTCACCGTGCTGCGTCTTCGACACTTCCCCCCCCCCCCCCCCCCCTTTACTAGTATTGTTCTCAAAGCAGTGGTTCTCATGTATTACGTAACGATGGTTTCGCAGTGTCGGCCACATCAGACTCAGACACCAGTTAGGAACGCAGGCATGTGCACTTGTTGTTAGACAGAAAAACAACAGGGCTTGTTCTCTAGGCCTATCAGATACCCGAGACACATTGAAGTACATTATGGACCTCTTCTGCAGAGCTCTACAAACGCTTCAGTTATTCATTTCAACAAAGACATGTCACATCAGGTCCAGAAACCGGTAATGAGGTTGGGGCAATCATGAAGACACCCTTACACACCTACGCCTCCGCCACCCTCTCTGTCAGCGGCCGCTGCCTGTGCATCCTCTGATCGAAGATTAGTTCATTCTTTTATGTTGTACCCCCACCTCTTTTTGGGACGACCTCTTCGTAGTCCGCCTTGCACCTTTTCGGGCAGGATCGTATTTACAAGACCGTTTGATCCCGATATGTGGCTGTACCAAGTGTGTTTCCGTCATTTGACCGCTGCCAAGAGGTCTTTAAAAGGCCCTATTGCTGTTGTAATTCTTTCTCGTATTTCCTCATTTGTAACTCGGCCTTTGTATGTGACGTTCAGAAGTCTTCCGACAAGAACAGGTGTCGATTGATTGATTATTGATCTTTTCTGACCATCTGAAAAATGTATTTACTTTTGTAAAATTAAAATATAGGAAGGGTTCGGTCCGTTTACGGTTTTTTAATGGCGAATATTGTTGGTGTTGTTATTGTTGGTGTTGTTATTGTTGGTGTTGTTATTGTTGGTGTTGTTGCTGAATGGCTGCAATGATTGTTTGCTCTTCCGTGGGTCCTGAAAAGTGCGTTCAGTGGCGGATTGTAGTAGCTGTCATGACATCCAGAGAGTGTTGATGAAGGTGGATCTGGGTTCTAAAGGCAGTTGTACTGCGATTGGCTTCTTCTTCGTGGCGCTCACTACTACGGGATCACGTCGACGCTCCGCCCCCCTGCCTTTCGTTAACCAGACTGTGATAAAACAGTGTCTGTCCAGGAAGATATGACTGGAAGTGGGGAGAAGGTTTTGTCAGTATTTTTTTACCTGGCTAACATAGTCTGATCAGTATGTTTTGCCTGACTCTAACTAACATAGTCCGATCAGTATGTTTTGCCCGATTCTAACTAACATAGTCCGATCAGTATGTTTTGCCCAATGGGAAACCGAACATACTGGTTACACCAAAAACGATGCCTATTACCAGTTGAACCGAAGAGAGCAGGTCGTTGTCTTCAGACTTCGCACTGGCCACAACAGACTGAGGTACCACTTATTCAACAAATTGAAGATAGGGTGTACCGACGAATGCCCGTGCGGTACTGGTAAAATGACCGCTGAACATCTGCTGCAGAACTGCCCGACATACGAGGATCAGAGAGAGCAGATGTGGCCATTACCAGTGGAACTGCAAGACAAGCTCTATGGCAGTGGCGAGAGCCTCAGGATGACCGCCGCTTTTTTCGAAAAAATAATGGTTACTGTCTGACTGCGTACGCAGAAGAAGAAGAAGAAGATCAGTATGTTTTGCCCGACTCTAACTAACATAGTCCGATCAGTATGTTTTGCCCGTCTCTAACTAACATAGTCCGATCAGTATGTTTTGCCCAACTCTAACTAACATAGTCTGATCAGTATGTTTTGCCCGACTCTAACTAACATAGTCTGATCAGTATGTTTTGCCCGACTCTAACTAACATAGTCCGATCAGTATGTTTTGCCCGACTCTAACTAAAATAGTCTGATCAGTATGTTTTGCCCGACTCTAACTAACATAGTCTGATCAGTATGTTTTGCCCGACTCTAACTAACATAGTCCGATCAGTATGTTTTGCCCGACTCTAACTAACATAGTCCGATCAGTATGTTTTGCCCGACTCTAACTAACATAGTCTGATCAGTATGTTTTGCCCGACTCTAACTAACATAGTCTGATCAGTATGTTTTGCCCGACTCTAACTAACATAGTCTGATCAGTATGTTTTGCCTGACCCTAACATTGTCCGATCAGTATATTTTAGCCCTACTCTAACTTACATTGTCAGATCAGTATGTTTTCCGAACTCTGAAAACATTGTCGGATCAGTATCTTATGTCCGACTCTGACTATCATTGTCCTATCAGTATATTTTGCCTTACCAGAGGTTAATCTACTCTCCCAAAACATGACAGACATAATGTGCTGATCGAGAGACATATGTTTTTAAGACACAAGTAGGAAAATGTCGAAATTTGTTGAGTATTTAATTTCGTGGTGTCCTATTCGGATTGGCGACTGAATGTGTTATAGCATAGAATGTGTTATAGCATAGAATGTGTTATAGCATTGAATGTGTTATAGCATAGAATGTGTTATTGCATAGAATGTGTTATAGCATAGCATGTGTTATAGCATAGAATGTGTTATAGCATAGAATGTGTTATAGCATAGAATGGCCTCTAGATTTCTAGTATAACTTGCAAACCAATAAACTTAATTCAATCAAATTGAACAGGGACATATATTTGTGTGTGAGAAACATAATAAGCCCATATTATATGTTTCACGTTTGTGCGTGTGTGTGTGTTCGCGCGCGCGCGTATGTGTGCCCACATACACTCGCAGTCCCACTCGCTACTGTCTCCAGATATTCCCTTGCAACTTTTAAACCAATGAACGTAATTCAATAAAATGTGAGAGTGACATACTGTGAACCAGTTGGACGACGTAGAACTATGTAATTATTATTTTCATGGAGTCACATGCCCCACCTCAAATGTCAGCATGGCTGAAATTACTTCCTTCTTTGAGGGTCTTGTCATTTATATGGGACTTAGAGCACCAACCACTAGACAAGCTCTATGGCAGTGTCGACAGCCTCGGGATGACCGCTGTTTTTTTTCGAAAAAATAAAGGTCGACGTCTGACAGCGTAAGAAGAAGAAGAAGAAGAAGACCACCAACGTCACCTGACTTTAACCCCACTGATTTCTTCCTACTGGGTATGTTGAAATGGAACGTGTTTCGCAACAAGCCAAGGAATCTCATAGAACTGCAATAAGCCAAGAAATCTCAAAGAACTGCAATACGCCAAGGAATCTCAAAGAACTGCAATAAGCCAAGGAATCTCACAGAGCTGCAATAAAACATACGGCGGGAACCTGAGTCTGTAACTCCTGGTATGTTAGTGAATATCTTCTGCATCATGGAGGGGCGTATGCTGACATGCATTGATGCTAATGTTGATCATTTGCAACATGTATTTTGAGCTCATTATGTTTCTCACACACGAAGGGATGTCCGTTTCAAGTTTGATTGAATTACGTTTATTGGTTTAAAAGTTATAAGGGAACCTCAGAGGTGAGTAGCGAGTGGGACTTATTGTATTTTTTAGATCAATAACGACGGTGTTGCAGTGGCTACGGATAAAGCAGCATACGCGCTCTCGTCCTTAGGCCCAATGCATGTAATTGTATCTGCACGTGTTTGCTAGTTGTTTGACAATACAACGTGTTCCGTGCATCTGGCCACGAGGGAAGAAACATTGTCCTAGCATTGTTCAGCGCCGAACGTTCAAAGAGGTGATGATCAACGGTTTCCAATGGGTGTATACAGAGTTGTCACTTTGAAGTGTGCTGTGGTTGGATTCTGATCAGGTGTTTGTTAAGTGAGATGTATTAGGTATCAGCCGAGATGCGCGAACGACCTAGACGGAGAAGAATGCCAGTTTTATTTAAATCCACCATTTCAGGAAATAACAGTAAAAGGAGACGTGGATGATATAGTGTTAAAGGCTTTATTGTTGAAGGTTTGAACTCTTTTTTTCAACGGGCTGATATGTTCATTGCATTCCATTTTGACTAACCTAACTGCAAGTTAAATACCAATTTGCAGCTAGGTAGACTTTTCGTGAAAAAGAAAAGTTGAAACCACAACAAACTAGCAGTCTTGGTAAATTAAGGTAGGCAACAAGAATATTTTGTTATCTTTAAAGAAAGACACGATTACATCCCTTGGATGATTTTTTTCAAGGAAATAGAACACCGATGGATTGACACTGTATGGTAGAGAAATAAGGATGGTGCTGCTACCTTAGAGACGGAAGTAACATTGCCGAGCAGAGTGGAACATACAGGGTAACAATCTCGAGTGCGAAAATAAAGAATGAGGCAATGACTTCAACTCAGAGTTGGTTATCTGAGAACTCATGAGTATTATTGTGTCAGACATTCAATCCTTTTCGCCAGATCACATGAGTATTATTGTGTCAGACATTCAATCCTTTTCCCCAGATCACATGAGTATTATTGTGTCAGACATTCAACCCTTTTCCCCAGATCACATGAGTATTTTTGTGTCAGACATTTAATCCTTTTCCCCAGATCACATGAGTATTATTGTGTCAGACATTCAACCCTTTTCCCCAGATCACATGAGTATTTTTGTGTCAGACATTTAATCCTTTTCCCCAGATCACATGAGTATTATTGTGTCAGACATTCAACCCTTTTCCCCAGATCACATGAGTATTATTGTGTCAGACATTCAACCCTTTTCCCCAGATCACATGAGTATTATTGTGTCAGACATTCAATCCTTTCCCCAGATCACATGAGTATTATTGTGTCAGACATTCAACCCTTTTCCCCAGATCACATGAGTATTATTGTGTCAGACATTCAATCCTTTCCCCAGATCACATGAGTATTATTGTGTCAGACTTTCAATCCTTTTCCCCAGATCTCATGAGTATTATTGGGTCAGACTTTCAATCCTTTTCCCCAGATCTCATGAGTATTATTGTGTCAGACATTCAATCCAACTTTCTAGTTCCAAGATGCTACGAGTATTAATGTGTTGGACATTCAATCCTAGTCCACAAATTCATAAGCATTTTTGTTTCGTACATTATATCACAGTTCTTAGATCTCGTGAGCATTAGCAGCCATTGAGTCGGACATTCAATCCTATTTCCGAAATATCATGATCCGACCCTCAATTCTAATTTCTTAAGGCACAACATTACTGATAGAGCATTGATGGATACTATTCAAAAAGGCCCCATACCTTGAGTAGTTTGTGTGAATTGACTGTCCTGGATTTGGTGTGCTTCTCGGCGCTGGAATGATCTGATATCTTAACCTCAAATACATCTTAGTAGAGGTGTTCGATTTGAATATGGGTAACATAGTTATCATCATCATCCTCATCTTCATCATCCTCATCATCAGCATCATTACCAATATCATCATCGTCATCATCAACCACATCATCATCATCATTTTCATCATCATCATACTCATCTTCATCCTCATCATCTTCATCATAATCTTCATTATCCTCATCATCATTATCCTCATCATCATCATCATCTTCATCATCATCCTCATCATCATCAACATCATCATAACCATCATCATCATCCTCATCATCATCCTTATCATCATCATCATCATCTTCATCATCATCATCATCATCCTCATCATCTTCATCCTCATCATCCTCAACCACATAATCCTCAACCACATCATCCTCATCATAATCATCATCATCTTCCTCATAATCATCATCCTCATCATCCTCAACCACATCATCCTCATCCTCATCATCCTCATCATCCTCATCATCATCATCCTCATCATCATCGTCATCATCATCATCTTCATCAACATCATCATTCCCATCCTCGTCGTCATCATCATCCTCTTCATGGTCATCGTCTTCAACCGCATCATCCTCATCATCATCTTCATCATCCTCATCAGCATCATCATCATCATCCCCCTCATCCTCACCCTCATCATCATCCTCCTCATCATCATCATCATCATCCTCATTATCATCATCATCATCCATCTGGTTCCCCTTGGAATATAAGAGCCCAACAGGATGTTCCGTCTGTTTATGTCCTTGTATTTGCTGTCCTCTTGAGCTCTATCTACGTGACCACAACTGAAGTGGCATCCTCGTTTACCATTGACTGGCTTTCCCCAGGTCACGTCAAATGCTTCCGTTTTGCCTCCCTCTGGCATTGTGACTATTTACGTCGGTTTTTGTAACAAAGTTCTGGGTTTCTAGTCTTAACCCGACTACGCAAGCTTGGATGGTGGTTGTAAAGCTTAGGGTGGACTTTCTCCTAGCAAACTGTTCGACATTGTTGAATCTGCAAATAGTCGACGACTCCATCCGCTAAATTTCAGAGGAACATCCAAGCACTTCAGCTGTTCAATTATCTCTAGGTGCTGCATGCAATGGGCAACTAAGAGGCTAGTGCAATCAGGCACAATATACTGACCAAGACGTCGCGTCAGGGTCAGGCACAATACACTGACCAAGACGTCGCGTCAGGGTCAGGCACAATACACTGACCAAGACGTCGCGTCAGGGTCAGGCACAATACACTGACCAAGACCAGAATCCCTCTTTCAGGTAGCGTGGAAACAGCCTATTCTCAAGGCAGACTGGCTGATGAGATGTGGAGCGATGTGATCCTAGTAGTAGTGAGCGCCAGGCAGATGAAGCCAAGCATAACACAACCGCCAGGAGGACCGCAGTCCACCTTCATCAGCATGCTCGGGATCTGATTTAAGCTACTACAACCAGCCAATTGACATCATTTTCAGGGCGTAAACAACAACATGCCTAAAGGATGCCTATTACAGGGTCAATTTTGGTTCACTGAAACCCGTGGCTCGTTATCCGGACATCAGCTGCCCTGATGGAGAGAACAGTTGCACTTCGCCTGGGTTCTTGGACATCAGAGCCAATGCGGATCACAGTGTGAACGGCTGGAACAAATCCAAAATGAAGGAATGCAGCTCGTGTTGGGTTGCACCAGAGATACCTCGATAATAAAGATTAGGTACATGCTGGGACTGCCATCAATAACATCCAGGCATAAAGTGGCACAGGCTACAGCTTATATGCGAGTCATAGCGGACAACAGGCATCCGCTGTACAATAACACTGCGGACATCAAGGGAACCAGAATCAAAAGAGGATGTCATTGATGGCACAGGCAGAACGTACTATAGGGGAGGTGACTGCGGTCGAGACGATGGTCAAGGGAGAGGAATGGGTCCTCACTGGGGATACACTAACAGAGTACCACACGGTCATCATAACCATGGGCAGTGAATGTGGGAAGGGTCGAAGTAGCCAGAAAAAGCTCGCAGTCAACCGGCTGATAGGCGCCAACACGCATGAAAGTGATACCATCATATACACTGATGGGTCGGTGCAAAGTAGTGGAACATCAGGCTGGGGTTTCTCGGCTAGAATAAAAGACCAGATCGTTGCTGAACGAAGGGGCGCATACGAGACTCCAACATCAAGTATGAGAATGGAGATGGAGGCGGTGACAGAAACTCTGAAGTGGCTGTCTGAGACATCTTCAACAGAAGCAGTCATCATGTCAGACTCCCAAACACTACTTCGGAAGGTGCAGAATAGGTGGCTACAACATAAGTGGATAGCAGCGTTGGAGACATCTAAACTGCAGGGGCTGGTGTGGATCTACTGTCCTGGTCATGCCGGGGTTCCGAGCAACGAGCGAGCTGATTTTTTGGTGTCACACGCACCCATAACAGGCACAGCGGTCTTGGATAAATGTGACATAGTGAAGGTCATCAAGGACCTCCTGTTGGAAAAACGACACTGCTTTGGATAAGTCTGCAAGGCACAGGCTGCGGCACTTTGGAATCAAATTAGGTTTCAGTGGATCAGGGAACCTGAGAGGACGAAACAGGAAGGTGTACAACCAACAGGCTACAGGCACCATCAGCCTCCACACTTTGCGCCATCTGCTGAGAGAGACTGAGCACCTATGGGTATGCCCAGAGTGCAGTGAAGTCGACTCCTAGTACAGAACGGAACACAACAACAACAACTGCACGCGCCGTTGCTTTGAGAACATAATGACGATAATCAATGACAACTAGTTAGCTGACGACAATACGACTGTAGCAGCCCAGATAGTACAGAGACAAAATAATGTTGAAATTATGTAGACACTGGTCAGGCAGCCAGTTGGATTGAGCAAGAGAGTGTATATCCAGTGCAGCACAGAAACAATAATCCCTCACACCATTATTCATTTGTTAGAAGGAATAGAACATAGATTAAAGGGCAAGAAACAGTGATGTGAATTCTTCAGAACGCATTACAAGACTCAAATCCAGACAGTTTTCTTAAATCAACAAAACCCATACAGTCAATCCCTGAAAGTTGTCGCACTGAATTATTGTACGAAATGATACAGGACCCAGGGATCGAGCTTAACGTAGAACCTGCACTTGGACATCACTTACTCTACTCTCTTTGGAAGACAATAAATAGACTTCCAAATGGGGTATCACGATGTAGAAAGGACATGGCGAAATGGGGTCACTCGGACGGCGATACATGTGACAGCGGTACGGTACAAGATTCGGGTCATCTGACGAGTTGTCCTAACCGTCCGGATACATGTGACAGCGGTGCGGTACAAGATTCGGGTCATCTGACGTGTTGTCCTAACCATCCGGATACATGTGACTGCGGTGCGGTACAAGATTCGGGTCATCTGACGAGTTGTCCTAACCGTCAGGATACATGTGACTGCGGTGCGGTACAAGATTCGGGTCATCTGACGAGTTGTTTTAACCGGTACAGTATGTGACTGCGGTACAGTACAAGATTCTGGTCATCTGATGAGTTTTGCTACCAGTCCGGATACATGTGACAGTGAAGCGGCATGCTGAAGGCGAATGACAAGGCAATTCAAGTCGCTGGACACGGAAAGTTAGTAATTAACATATAACAGATAATATATACCATGCAGCATATTCCATAAAAGACAACAGATAACAAATAACGTACAACATATAACAGATAACATATACCGTATAACATATACTCTAAAACAGACAACAGATAACATACCATATAACATATACCATAACACAGACAACAGATAACAACAGTTTCAATGCCCATTTTTTCGACTGGATTGTTCTGCTGGAAAACTAAGTTGCATAATATCTCGTTGTTCAGGAGATGGGATGGACAGATCTATTCATGTGAGAAGTGCAAGTAGTTAGTTACACCTGAGGGGCCTATAGCGTGCCAGTTATAGCATGTAAGACAAGCGCTGTAGCCGATAACCATCTATGATCGCTAAAGGAGATGAACCTGTCAATGAAGTCCTCTACAGTGTATTGCCGTCCGAGATGAGGTATTGAGACTTTAATATTTAAGGTCACAATGTATTGGGAAGAGAAGGTCACCAATTTCCTCACTTGATGCTTCGTCAACTAAAAGATTGTTAAGCTTACACTTGTGTAGATGTGCCGACCGATGCTCCATCCTTCTGTGATCCAGCGTCGAACTGTGAGACAAGGGATCTAACCAAATAATAACTTTAAAGCGAATAAGGGGAAGTAGCTTAACAAACATTTGTTTCACTGTGTAGAGACATAAGTCTCGCCCTTGAAAAATCATTATCAAGTGTCACGCAGCAAGTTACCGACGATTAATTATTTCTATACGATCTGTTCTTTACGCGTTTCAGCCCCTGTTCTGTGTTTCTATCCAATTTGTTGCGCAATACCATGTCTTTTCCTCTATCTTCCCCTGCTTCTCTTGTTCTTGATATTTCCCTTTGTCATAAGCTTGTCCATGCTCTCCTAACTGACTATGTCTCTAACAAACACCACCTGTCTTCTTGTTATTTTTGTTAACATTGTTCGTTAGATATCATATTCTAGAAATATATGCCAGAGTTGGTATGTTTGAGCAGAGCCATTGTTACTTCATAGGGCACAGAAGGAGATAGATGTAAGGGCTACACTTGATAAGGCAAGAACAACATTCTTGTAACTGAAAATTTATGGGCATCCATGGGAAATAAAGAGTAATACCAAGTTAGGGTTGTTTAATTCCAATGTCAAGTCGGTAGTGGACAGAAACACGCAGAACGACAAAGGCAGTACAGAGGAAGCTACAGTCGTTGGTGAAGTAAATATCTACGGATGATAATGGCTATAGACTGGCAACAATGAAGACCTATTGGGAAAGCAGTCAACAATCACCAGTGTGTGATTGTGTGTGCGAAGCGTTGAGTGGGTAGGTGTGTGTGTGTGATTGTGTGTGCGAAGCGTTGAGTGGGTAGGTGTGTGTGCGAAGCGCTGAGTGGGTTGATGTGTGTGTGATTGTGTGTGCGAAGCGTTGAGTTGGTAGATGTGTGTGTGATTGTGTGTGCGAAGCGTTGAGCTGGTAGGTTTGTGTATGATTGTTTGTGCGAAGCGTTGAGTGGGTAGGTGCGTATGTTCGTATCTAATATGGGTGTACATGTATGTGTGTAAGTAGGTAATAAGCAGCGCAAAGATGGCTTGGTTTGGCTTCGTTCGTTCTCAATCTCCCGCAACAACACATCCGACTTCAGCAAGCATTTTTAAGTACCAGGTTAGCATTCCGTCTTTGATTCCTTTCTGCTTAGCCAGTCCGCCCTGATGCAGCCTGTTATTCAGGATCACCGCGTGGAGGTGTAGAAGGGTCTTGGCAGCTTTGGTTCGCTGTCCCCGACGCTAGCAGTCAGCTATGGGTCGCTGACCACTTCAGCTCATGCGCTCAACAGCAAAGATGGCGCGGTAACCGGCTGCGGGTCTACATTGCTCTTCTGTTATAGTTTATTATGGATACGGCCAGACCTCGGATTTGTCTGGAATTCACACTAGTCGACGATTTACACTTGTGGTCAAGGAAACATGTTGTTGTTTGCCTTTTGGACTCGATAATTGTTTTTTTGTTGTTGTTGGATTTCTTCCGTCCGATTATCCTGGTCTGGACATCGGCTATTTGAATAGTACTCCGCTTAAAACTGTGATGTATTTCACGTCTAGTTCACACGGCTGAACTTCACTAGATTGGCACCTTTCTCTTTAGCTGCAAACGTCAGTTTTGGTGTGTGAAATTTAGACACGACTATAATGGACTGAACACAGCCGGGGAGAGATGCCCAACTCATTTACATGATGTCCCTACGACCTCTTGCGGTTATGGGAAAAACACGACACACAACGACATATGTCATTCTCCCTCCGCTGCCTTGCGGGATACCTGTTTACAGGAAAGGCTTCGGGAGTAAACCCTTAGGAAAAATCTGCATCCTGTGCTATCTCCAGTCGTCTCGATACATATCTTGTCACTGGCCAAGGGTAGCCCAGGACCAGAGAGCGAGGTTAACAAAAGGCACAGAATCTTCCTAACTTAAATCCAAATCAACCGCGCAAGTCACCCGCAAGAGAAAGGACTGTCCACTCGACTGAACAAAGAGAGTGATCTTCATCACTTGTGATGGACGAACATCATGTAGATGTATATATGTGTGGATGTATATGCGTGTGGATGTATATGTGTGTGGATGTATATGTGTGTGGATGTATATGTGTGTGGATGTATATGTGTGTGGCTGTATATGTGTGTGGATGTATATGTGTGTGGATGTATATGTGTGTGGATGTATATGTGTGTGGCTGTATATGTGTGTGGATGTATATGCGTGTGGATGTATATGAGTGTGGATGTATATGTGTGTGGATGTATATGTGTGTGGATGTATATGCGTGTGGATGTATATGCGTGTGGATGTATATGTGTGTGGATGTATATGTGTGTGGATGTATATGCGTGTGGATGTATATGTGTGTGGATGTATATGTGTGTGGATGTATATGCGTGTGGATGTATATGCGTGTGGATGTATATGCGTGTGGATGTATATGCGTGTGGATGTATATGTGTGTGGATGTATATGCGTGTGGATGTATATGCGTGTGGATGTATATGTGTGTGGATGTATATGTGTGTGGATGTATATGCGTGTGGATGTATATGTGTGTGGATGTATATGTGTGTGGATGTATATGTGTGTGGCTGCATGTCTCCAACAGTATTTATAAGATGACATGACGGCTTGAAACAATCTTTCTTCTAGATTCAATGGAAGTTGCTAGGACAATACACAAAACAGCATGAAAGCATAATTAGACAGGCGCTACACCTGGAACCAACGATAGAAAAGAAGAGTTGGGATGCCGAAAACTTTCGGTAGTGAACAGTAGAAGAGGTATCCTTAGCAACCAATCCACATTTCCGATGCTTAAGATGTCCTATAGCAGAATGGCGAGGACTTGGGATATGTGAGGACTTAGGATATGTGAGGACTTGGGATATGTGATGATTTGGGATATGTGAGGACATGGGATATGTGAGGACTTGGGATATGATGGGGTATCTGAGACCTTGGGATATGGTGGGAGCTTGGGATATGTGAGGACTGGATATGGCAGCATTTTGAATATGATGGGGTATCTGAGACCTTGGAATATAGTGGGGTATCTGAGACCTTGGGATATGGTTGGGTATCTGAGACCTTGGGATATGGTAGGAGCTTGGGATATGGTGGGGTATCTGAGACTTTGGGACATGATGGGAGCTTGGGATATGGTGGGGTATCTGAGACCTTGGGATATTGTGAGAGCTTGGGATATTATGAGCTTGGGATATATGGTGGGAGCTTGGGATATGATGGGAGCTTGGAATATGGTGAGAGTTTGGGATATGGTGGGAGCTTGGGATATGGTGTGAATTTGGCATATCGTGGGGTATCTGAGACATTGGGATGTGGTGTGAACTTGGGATGTAGTGAGAGCTTGGAATATGGTGTGAACAGCAACTCAAGCGCATTTTCCCATTAAAAGAGTAAGTCGAGTTGGCAAGAAGCAGGAGTGTGTGCTTCAGAGTGCTGTTTAAACCATCTTCGCCATTTCCTAACGGAGACAGCAGGTCCAGATCTGCCTGCATTTCAGTGATGTCGATTATTACAAGAACAAGAACAGAGTAGATCGCGGTTGCCAGTAGAAGTTTCAGAGCTAAAACCCTCAACGAATGAAACGCGGATGAAAGAATTATAACGTGTATATAGTGAAGGCGAGCTCTTCAATTTATTCTGTTCAAAAACACTTTTTGACTGCCTGTGAGATTTACATGAGATGGTTACGTTGTCTTCTTCATCTGCATTCTATAGAAAAATCTGATCCACAGACCCATTCTGAGCCTCGATCCTAAAGTCGCCATATGTCATCTCTGAGAAGGGGAGACTATAGAATTGTTGCTGATATCATAGCTGGCCAAATCCTATGCAGCCTCCAAGTGGGGTTCTGGCAATAGGCGGTACTTGTGTTGTTTGACTAAGAGAAACGTGATCGCAGTAAAAAGGTTAACCTGTTACTCCCCTCCTCCCCCTCCCTAAAAAACAACCAGCTGAAACAAAATGTGTCGTACCAACAGGCGCAAATATCGAAGCCACGATGTAAGCTACAACACAAAGTGATGACGACAAGGGCGAACGCTGTTCTTTAATTACAGGAGAACGAGGAAAGGGGAAGATACTTTAACAACTTTCCACTATTTAATGGTTATTTCCCTTTGATTAGATTTCCTAAAATTAAGTTTGTTCCGCAAAGGACGTCATGATGAATGACTTGCTTTGACAGTCTTTTACCGAGGACGTAAGATGAAATTGTGTTTAAAACAGTTGAGTTCAACCTTCGGTCATCAAGCCCCATTCCGACTACACAAAGTGCTGAACCGGCTTACCAACCATTTCAAAATGAAATCCAAACATAAAAAACTAAATCGATTCCATGTACCGTGTGTACATCAAACAGAAAAGGCAGTACCAGGTAACTCATGCAGTTTTCCATATCTCGTCAGTGCTGATTTTTATAATCAATTTTAATATATGACAATGAATATGTAATACAGAGATTAGTGAGCTGAATTAAGATAATTGATAATTAATTTTAAAAAAATTTCAAGTTGCCAAACTGCCATTCTATTTTCCTTATAATCTGCTGCAACGTTTATGCACTTATCTCAGCGTTTAAATAATGTTTGAAAAACTTCAGCATAGATAATTTGTCAGTATATCAAATACAAATCCAGGACATCCTGTTTTACTTCGTCATCAGTGCTGAAATGCTGACCTCCCAGAAATTCTTTAATGGGTCCAAACATTTGAAAATCGCTTGAAGCGAGGTCTGAGCTGTAAGGTGCATGTGGCAATACCTCCCAGTCGTATTGCTGCAGATGGTACATAGTGTGGTGAGCCGTATGCGGTCGAGCGAGATCGTGCAGGAGCAGGACGCCCGTCGTGATAAAATCCAACGTGTACTGAGCTTCCGAAAATGCAACTGGTCATGAATAATGATGTTCATTATACCAAGTATAAGACTTGCCTCTTGTGCAATTTCGAGATAGGACATGCGTCGATTTTCAAAGATAAAGCGTTCCATAATCTGGATATTGACAGGAATGACTGTCGGGGGTTGAATGCTACTAAGGCCGACATCGTCACTCAGGGATGTACGGCCTCCTCCAAAACGTTTACACCATTCAAATGCCTTACTGTTGCTGAGTGTCTCATCGCCGTATTGTAATTGCAGTCTTCTGTAAATTTCTACAGGTTTCACACCTTCTTTCAAAAGAAACCTCATCACAACACGCTGTTCTATGCAAGCACTAACAGTCTTGTCCGCCATTTTTATTTATCTATCACGTGACTGGCCCATGGGAAGTGTGACACTTAGCAGTAATAGGAAACAAGTACCCCTAACTAAGGATAGTAGTTCCAGCACGCTATAACCCTTTCAGGTAGAACTAGAACAAAATGACCCGCTTTTATTTCAACGCCCATTGTATGTCGTTATTCTGACCACGACAATATGCGTTCAATGCATTCAGACTGTGGACCTTTGCCAACAGATGTCTATATAGCTTGGAAGCTTTTCTAGGTACTCAAACGGTAACACCAGACTGTGGACATTTGCCAACATATGTCTATATAGCTTGGAAGCTTTTCTAGGTACTAAAACAGTAACACCAGACTGTGGATATTTGCCAACAGATGTCTATATAGCTTGGAAGCTTTTCTAGGTACTCAAACAGTAACACCAGACTGTGGACATTTGCAAACATATGTCTATATAGCTTGGAAGCTTTTCTAGGTACTCAAACAGTAACACCAGACTGTGGACATTTGCCAACAGATGTCTATATAGCTTGGAAGCTTTTCTAGATACTCAAACAGTAACACCAGACTGTGGACATTTGCCAACAGATGTCTATATAGCTTGGAAGCTTTTCTAGGTACTCAAACAGTAACACCTGACTGTGGACATTTGCCAACAGATGTCTATATAGCTTGGAAGCTTTTCTAGGTACTCAAACAGTAACATCAGACTGTGGACATTTGCCAACAGATGTCTATATAGCTTGGAAGCTTTTCTAGGTACTCAAACAGCAACATCAGACTGTGGACCGTCGCCAACTTTGTATACGAACAAAGTGGTAGAGCAATCATGTTACACGGCAAAGTCATAGAGTTCAACACCAGCTACATACCCGCTCCAGTCTACCCAACTGTAAATGTGTAGTTGGTTTACTGTTAGAAAAGAAAGAAAAGCAATGAAGGGAATGGGCCACCCCACCTATAAAAAAAAACTGTGGCATGATATAATGAAGTCTTCAACACTTCATCCCCTACATCAGTGTATGCTATGTGACTATCTCTACCTCTTATAAAATGACCAGAGTAATAACATACATAGATCAATAGGGAAAACCATAACAACAACCAGCCCATCAGAAGATTGTGCCAGAGAATATGAAGGCTTATAGGGCACGTATACCTGGGGATTCCGTGGCGAAGTGGTTAAGCCGTCGGCCTGATGATCAGGTGGTGTGGCTTCGACTCCGGACTCCATCGTCTTTTTTACGGGTGCTTGATGCGGAGTCCCCTGCATCTCGTAGTCGCCCCCTAGTCGTCTCGCCCTTGACTTGCCACTGGGGTCGGGCGGCTCGAGACGAGAGAGTGAGGATAATAATTTCCGCAGTTAATCCTTACTAAAATTATCGCTAGCAAAATTAATTATGCCATCATCGTCTACAATGGACGGCGGCCTTCGCCTACCTGGTCTGGCGTTAATCGGGATCTCGATCACATGATCCTCAGCGTAGCTGCGGGTCCCAATGTGGTCTCCAGTGGAGCCTGTCTTGGTCCACGATAGTGAAGTGCATGGTAGGCACTCCTTCAGAGGCATCTCGAATGTTGTAGTCCAGAAGCTTTGCATTGTACTACAGCGAGGAGGATTAATGATTACTTTTCTTAGTACGTCAAAGGAGATAAGAATAGTCATAGAAAACCTGTTCAAAGAAAACAATGTGTGAACAAAAAATATTTCAGTCGCGCACCTTGGAAAAAAATCATTAGAATCCTCGTAACCAAACAATCACTATAACCAAACAATTACTATAACCAAACAATCACTATAACCAAATAATCACTATAACCAAACAATCACTATAAATAAACAATCATCATAACCAAACAATCACTATAACCAAACAATCACCATAACGAAACAATCACTCTAACCAAACAATCACTATAAATAAACAATCATCATAACCAAACAATCACTATAACCAAACAATCACCATAACCAAAAAATCACCATAAACACAACAATTATCTGGTGTTAGAAACAGTTTACAATAAAGTCATATTTCGCAATCTTGCACATCACAGAAACGGACGATCCATCATAGCGTGTCGTCCTGTTCGTGGCATGGGCCATGACAACCCTCATTCAGCAAACTCGATCTTGAGCTGCCGTTTCTTGCGCTCTCTAGTTCAAGCCCATGAAGCTCAGCTTATTTTCATTCTCTTCTCCAGGTGTTTCTTGGTTCATCTTTCATCCCCATCCCTTGTGGATTCCATGTCAGGGCATGTCTGATCACGTTTGATTGTGCTTTCCGTATTGTGTGGCCTATCCAATCCCATTTCCTGTGATTGATATGTTGCTCTAGTTGTTATTGTTGACTCCTTTCCTATAAGTTTTCAATCCTCACCATGTTATGTCAACATATACACATATTCCTCTGTGGACATTTATTGACGTATGGTAGGAGTTTTTTCTGTATGGTCTCTTTCGTTGTCCTTTTATGTTCCCTACAGGAGTACGACATTGACATTGGAACTAAAAAATCTTAACTTGGTTTTAGATTTTATGTCCCTGGAGTTTCGTATATTATTTAGTAATAATAGGGGATTCCGTGGCGAAGTGGTTAAGCAGTCGGCCTGGTGATCAGGTGGCGTGGGTTCGACTCCGGACTCCGCCGTCTTTTTCACGGGTGCTTGATGCGGAGTCCCATGCATCTCGTAGTCGCCACCTAGTCGTCTTGTCCTTGACGTGCCACTGGGGCTTGGCGGCTCGAGACGAGAGAGTGAGGATAAAAAGTAGCGCAGTTAATCCTTACTAAAAATAGTGCTAGCAAAGTGAATGAGGCCATCATCGTCTCATAGTGGTGTTGTCTTGTCAGTTCTAGACCTTACATATGTGCTGAATGGTGTATCAATGGTTCTGCCCAAATAAGTGAAGGTGTCCACCCCTTCCTCTGACTCAATTCCCAGCGTGATATGTTTTAATTTTAGACAGCTTGGACGACAAAGGAAGAACTGTACCGTTTACCAGTACGGTGATGTTGTTGTGGAAGGCACACGTACTGAGTAAATTCAGATCTCAATGTTTTTAAGTGATGAGTTAAGTGACTCTACTTACATCCAGGGAGGAGGAGGAGGGGTGGTTGGGTCGTTGTAGTCAAGAGGTTAAGGTACTCGCTTCTCACAGTGGTGAACGGAACGGTGGGCGATCGAATCCCGCAAGTTTCAAGAGACCTCTGGTCTCACGGGAGGTAAGATCAGAGTGCCTGCATCCTGAGTTACCTCCAGTCGTCTAGACCAATAGTCTTGCCACTAATCCAAGGTAACTCGGGACAAGAGAGTGAGATTGATGATCAGTGGATTATTTTCCTCATTATAATCCCCATACAGCTCACATCACATTATTGAGACAAGAGCGTCTGATGTTATGGCCATCATCGCTTCGTGATAGGCAATAACTTACATCCTGAGACGTCCTTGACAAACTGGCTAAAGATGAGATCTTCCTGGCTGTAGTACAATGCCAGGGCTCTTCAGTTAGATTACCGTTATAAGGATTATGTCTTCTTCCACTAATTTCCTTTCTATGTCCGTTTTAATAAGGACGTTGCGTGGTATTTTACAGCGAGGCTGCAATATTTGCGCCTTTTCGTCCAACACATCCTGTGTCTTTACTATTTGTGGGCCATATTTGCTTCATCTTTTAGCCACCTAATCTCTCAACCAAACTGCATGGGTGCAGTTCGTTTCAAGGCCCTCTACTTGGAGGCGAAATAAAGTCTTGGTCAGCTATAATTGACTGATCCTGATGCAAGCAGGCAGCTGTAAGTTAATTGGGACTGTCGGTTTATTCACTGCTGCATCTTCAGCATTCTATGGGGATTACAATATTCATTCCCACTTCATTGGCCATAGCAAATTTTTTTTTTTTTGTTTGTTTTTTTTTTTGTTTGCGTTCGCCTTATTTCTCTAATCCCCAAGGCGGTGTGCGTTGCACTGTGGTTTTTATTTTGCGCCTATCGGCCCAATGCATCCGACTTCAGCATGCATTTTATGTAAGGGTCTGCTTCCTCCTGCATTTTCTAAGGGTTTGCTTCCCCGGGGTAACGGCCGGTGCTGTGATGGGGATCGAACCCAGCACCTTCGGATTGTGAGCCGTGCCACTTATCCACTAGGCCACGCCGTCCCCCGGCCAGAGCAATGACAGAGTATGTTTCCAAGAACCAAGAAGAGGACGTATCGTGATCCTGATTATAATACTTCACGTGAACCAGACGTTAGCTTCAGTTCGAAACGTCACATTGTAGAAAGTATTCAGCATCCGATTTGAGATATCTCACTTGAGACATTATGCTGTGAAAATCCATTCCTTGGTCGACTTTAACAAATGACATGCTATTCGATTTTGGTATTGCAAGTTTATAACAGATCTTAGATTTATTACACATCAAAAGAACTAGTGCAATTGCTAAGGAACACCTGGCAGCGAACGGTTTAGGAGGAAGTCAGTTCAATCATGGTCTTGTGGACGGAACTCACGAAGCAGGCACAGGATAGGAACAGATGGAGAGCATCTGTTGCGGCCCTATGTTCCAAGGAGAACCAGACGGGTAAATAGTGATGACGTGTGTTAAGTGGAGTGAATGATTTACTTTAGCGATCTAACTGAAGCATATGGCAATAACTCTAGCTGTGAACATTGATTAGGGTCAGGTAGAACATACTGATCAAGGGGAGGGCAAACTGTAATCAGGGTCTGGTAGAACATACTGATCAATGTGAGAGCAAACTGTAATCAGGGTCTGGTAGAACATACTGATCAAGGGGAGGGCAAACTGTAATCAGGGTCAGGTAGAACATACTGATCAAGGGGAAGGCAAACTGTAATCAGGGTCAGATAGAACATACTGATCAATGTGAGAGCAAACTGTAATCAGGGTCTGGTAGAACATACTGATCAATGTGAGAGCAAACTGTAATCAGGGTCTGGTAGAACATACTGATCAAATGGAGGGCAAACTGTAATCAGGGTCTGGTAGAACATACTGATCAAATGGAGGGCAAACTGTAATCAGGGTCAGGTAGAACATACTGATCAAGGGGAGGGCAAACTGTAATCAGGGTCAGGTAGAACATACTGATCAAGGGGAGGGCAAACTGTAATCAGGGTCAGGGAGAAGATACTGATCAAGGGGAGGGCAAACTGTAATCAGGGTCAGGTAGAACATACTGATCAAGGGGAGGGCAAACTGTAATCAGGGTCAGGGAGAAGATACTGATCATTGCTCCCGCCTCACGTTGTCGTTGACGTGGTAAATTTCAGTTAAAAGATGGTGAATCCATTATTGACATGCCCCAAAGAGATCAGCGTTTTTGTTATCCGAATTTTGAGCAGCAAGTGGGTGAAACCCATACAAATTAAGCACAGAATAAAGGTCTAGTGAGGTAAAAGCGGCAAGGGAGAGGAGATGGCTACCGCCCTCATATAGCCGAGCCTTTGAAATGTGAGCAAACACCTCACACCCCTACGGCAGTAATGCTATGCGTTACTTTACTTTACGGTGAAGCATGACTCTAATTCACAGTCAATCGGCGCTTTCCCTTTCCAAGGCGGTTGACGGCTACAATCCACTCTGGGTTTACTAGTTGGTGTGCCTGGTAACTTACATCGTTTTGGAACATCCTACTCCACTCACATACATGCTGGAGTAAATGTCGTCCATCGTCGTACTTGACCTTCATTCATCAATGAATTTATATAGGTTTCACTCCATTGCTGCTATAAAAACGGATAACAGAACGCTGCCCTATTTGGTACATGTCAATAGTGGGCGATCATTTTTTAACTGCAATTATAACGTCATGTTGCTCTACACCGTGATGAAACGTGCAGGAGACTCTTGACATCCTTAGCAACCAAGTTACAATTACAATTAAATAAGCAAAACAGCGAGGAAGGAAGCTGGACAGCCCACCTCAGAAACTGCTGAAAACACGCACAAGCAAGGCTGTATCACTTCCTCCCATGCATTAGTGCTTGCTCTAGGACTGCATTCACGTCTTAGAGCATTAGTGGTAGAGCGGTTAGAATGTTTGTTTCTAGCCTTAAAGAGACCAGGTTCACTAGTAGGTCTCAAAAACATAGTCCACCCAGATGTAAATTGGCACTTGTCTAACAAGGAATTCCTTGATGAATTAAAAATAAAAGCTAATTAGATCTCGAACAATTTATTCTCATTCTGAAATCTGCACAACAATACTGTGGTTTTGTTATTTATAAAACGATAATTTGTGTGTTCATTTGAAGGTTTTACAAGATTACTTTTAGCTTTACCGATTAACGGTAAAGTTGACAGAATGTTGGAATGTCCTGAGCTGTGGTTCACCCCGGATGACAGTCTAAGTTGACATATATCATCTTGACAGATTGGTCACTTGGGCTAGTTTGTTCATTAAACTTCTGCTGCAAACAATTTTTTAACCATTAAAACAAATACATTGTAAATCACTGATACATTTTTTACAAATATCAACATAAAATAAAGTGCAGCAATATGCTCTCCAATAAGTTAAATAAAAATAATCGTTAACAAAGAAAACCTATTTATCCACTATTTGTCTATATACATATATACATATTAGGTTAGATCGAATCGGCATAGGCATTCAGACACGCATCCCAATGGTTGGGTAGACGGAGAATGGCGTCCGAAAAAAATGACTTTAGCTGCTTTTTGAACCACTTAGTCACCGAGGCCATGACGTCTGTATCGGAGTAGAATCTTTGTCCCTTCAGAAATTTGTTTAAGGGTCCTAACAAATGGAAGTCACAAGGGGACATATCGAAGCTATAGGGTTGAAGTGCTAGTAGTTACCACCTTTTCTATGCTAACGATTTCTGAACAATATTCGGGACATGTGGACGAGTATTGTCGTGCAACAGAAGCACACCACGGGAAAGCATGCCGGGTCGTTTATTCTTGCTGTATGCAGCTTGTCTAGTGTGTCATTGTAGGGGATGGCATTGATGTTCACGTCAGCCTCTTTAAATCCACCAACAAAAGTCCCTCATGGTCAATAAACGTTGCCAGCATAACCTTACCAGTGGATATGTGTGACTTGAATTTTTTTTGGGTTTCGGTGATCCGGGATGTTTCCTTTGCATGCTAGCAGTTTTGCTGCTCGGCTGAAAGTTGTGGCACCACGATTCATGACCTATCCCTATGGCCAAAAGAACCGAATCCCCCTCGTCTTCGAATAGCAGCAAGTTCTTTAAACTCCACCCCATGCGTTCTTCCTTATGATGGTTGGTCAACAACCGAGGTATCCATTGTGAACACACCTTTCGATAATTCCGTTTCTTGTTAACCACCATTTGAACCACATGTTTGTCTAGTTCTTCACTGTTGCCACCGACACACTTTTGTAGCCTCACACGGCCTGCATTCTGCGATGAGTGTCAACTGGTCGAAATCCTTCAGCAGTTAGAAACTGAATCAGCACTCGCTGATCAACTGTGGACGAGTTCCGTGTCACACCCGTCATGTTTTCAATAGTCTGTCGAGAAAACTATGAGTCGGAGGATAATATAATTTTGCAAATATGATGGTTGGTATGTGCTGTATACACCAGAAGTGACGCCATCATGTGCATCGTACGTATGTTCACTTGTTGCAGTTCGGTCCGGCTTTATAAAAAGACGCCTAAATTGCGCAATTGTACCCAATAAGAGATGCAAAAAAGACAAAATAAGGAAAGAGTATGAAGAGCTAAATTAATTCGTTAAAATAAGCTCTAGAAGATATACGAGAAAATTCATAAAGGATCTAACAGGAAAAGATGAAATGGCTGCCAGAACACATGACCTGTATATATTATTCAGTCTCCCAACAAACAGACGGTAACATAAGGCACTGTAGTAGTGTACCTATAAAGGACAATGAAGGTCAACTTAGAACTACCGAGTATGAAGAAGACGAGAGATGAGCCACACATTTTTCATGTGTACTAAACAGACCAGACCGCGAACACCCCGCAGCCATACCATCAGCTAATCAAGACAGACATTGAAATTAATCTAGCATGACCAATTAGGCAAAGAATCCAAAACCTATCAGTCTACTGCAAAGAAATAAAACACCAAGAAAGAATAAATTATCAGCAGAAATCTTCAAGGCAGAGATGACTGTTAACACATTAGAACCACTGTTAGTAGATATATTGGGGAAATAAGAATTACTAATGAACTGGACGCAGTGAAAAATAGTAAGAATTATCATTGAATGGACTAGTCGCAGAGACAAATAGTAAGAATTATCAATGAATGGAGTAGTCGCTGAGACAAATAGTAAGAATTATCAATGGATGGACTAGTCGCAGAGACAAATAGTAAGAATTATCAATGAATGGACTAGTCGCAGAGACAAATAGTAAGAATTATCAATGAATGGACTAGTCGCAGAGACAAATAGTAAGAATTATCAATGAATGGACTAGTGGCAGAGACAAATAGTAAGAATTATCAATGGATGGAGTAGTCGCTGAGACAAATAGTAAGAATTATCAATGGATGGACTAGTCGCAGAGACAAATAGTAAGAATTATCAATGAATGGACTAGTCGCAGAGACAAATAGTAAGAATTATCAATGAATGGACTAGTCGCAGAGACAAATAGTAAGAATTATCAATGAATGGACTAGTGGCAGAAACAAATAGTAAGAATTATCAATGAATGGACTAGTCGCAGAGACAAATAGTAAGAATTATCAATGAATGGACTAGTCGCTGAGACAAATAGTAAGAATTATCAATGAATGGACTAGTCGCGGAGACAAATAGTAAGAATTATCAATGAATGGACTAGTCGCAGAGACAAATAGTAAGAATTATCAATGAATGGACTAGTCGCAGAGACAAATAGTAA
Organism: Ariolimax columbianus; assembly: GCA_036924085.1. Classification (NCBI taxonomy): domain Eukaryota; kingdom Metazoa; phylum Mollusca; class Gastropoda; order Stylommatophora; family Arionidae; genus Ariolimax; species Ariolimax columbianus. Next base: position 55,610,848 of record JAVGWX010000016.1, read on the forward strand.
GAATTATCATTGAATGGACTAGTCGCAGAGACAAATAGTAAGAATTATCATTGAATGGACTAGTCGCAGAGACAAATAGTAAGAATTATCAATGAGTGGAGTAGTCACTGAGACAAATAGTAAGAATTATCAATGAATGGACTAGTCGCAGAGACAAATAGTAAGAATTATCAATGGATGGAGTAGTCGCTGAGACAAATAGTAAGAATTATCAATGGATGGACTAGTCGCAGAGACAAATAGTAAGAATTATCAATGAATGGACTAGTCGCAGAGACAAATAGTAAGAATTATCAATGAATGGACTAGTCGCAGAGACAAATAGTAAGAATTATCAATGAATGGACTAGTGGCAGAAACAAATAGTAAGAATTATCAATGAATGGACTAGTCGCAGAGACAAATAGTAAGAATTATCAATGAATGGACTAGTCGCAGAGACAAATAGTAAGAATTATCAATGAATGGACTAGTGGCAGAAACAAATAGTAAGAATTATCAATGAATGGACTAGTCGCAGAGACAAATAGTAAGAATTATCAATGAATGGACTAGTCGCTGAGACAAATAGTAAGAATTATCAATGAATGGACTAGTCGCGGAGACAAATAGTAAGAATTATCAATGAATGGACTAGTCGCAGAGACAAATAATAAGAATTATCAATGAATGGACTAGTCGCAGAGACAAATAGTAAGAATTATCAATGAATGGACTAGTCGCAGAGACAAATAATAAGAATTATCAATGAATGGACTAGTCGCAGAGACAAATAGTAAGAATTATCAATGAGTGGAGTAGTCGCTGAGACAAATAGTAAGAATTATCAATGAGTGGAGTAGTCGCTGAGACAAATAGTAAGAATTATCAATGGATGGAGTAGTCGCTAAGACAAATAGTAAGAATTATCATTGAATGGACTAGTCGCAGAGACAAATAGTAAGAATTTTCAATGAATGGACTAGTCGCAGAGACAAATAGTAAGAATTATCAATGAATGGACTAGTCGCAGAGACAAATAGTAAGAATTATCAATGGATGGACTAGTCGCAGAGACAAATAGTAAGAATTTTCAATGAATGGACTAGTCGCAGAGACAAATAGTAAGAATTATCAATGAATGGACTAGTCGCAGAGACAAATAGTAAGAATTATCAATGGATGGACTAGTCGCAGAGACAAATAGTAAGAATTATCAATGGATGGACTAGTCGCAGAGACAAATAGTAAGAATTATCAATGGATGGACTGGACGCAGGAATAAGTAGTACGAATTACTAAGAAAGGAGATCTGTCTGACTGTTACAGTTAGAGAGGAATTACATTACTCCAGAGAAAAAAAAATAAGTAAATTGATCATAATGAGAATTAAAGATGAAATAGACTAACACATTCACATAGAGCAGGCAGGGTTTAGATAAGAGAAGAGAAGCTAGTGACCTTCAGCAACATCTTCAAACAATGTAGTGAATAGCAGAGAAACAAGTACATCAACTTTGGGAATTTTTGAAAGGCATTCTTCTTCTTCTTCTTCTTCTTCTTCTTCTTCTTCCTCGTACGCAGTCAGACAGTAACCATTATTTTTTCGAAAAAAGCGGCGGTCATCCTGAGGCTGTCGCCACTGCCATAGAGCTTGTCTTGCAGTTCCACTGGGGATGGCCACATCTGCTCTCTCTGATCCTCGTATGTCGGGCAGTTCTGCAGCAGATGTTCAGCGGTCATTTTACCAGTACCGCACGGGCATTCGCCGGTACACCCTATCTTCAATTTGTTGAATAGGTGGTACCTCAGTCTATTGTGGCCAGTGCGAAGTCTAAAGACAACGGCCTGCTCTCTTCGGTTCAACTGGTAAAAGGCATCGTTTTTGGTGTAACCAGTAGTTTCGGTTTCCCATTTGGTCATGTATCTGGCTTTGATAAGCCGTTTTGACTCTTCGTACGTCATACTAGTATCTGTTTGTGGTAGTCTTGCACCTTCTTTTGCCAGTCTGTCTGCCTCCTCGTTGCCTTGAATGTTGCAGTGTGATGGGACCCACTGTACCACTACCCTTTTTGTTGCGGACTGCTGGCACAGTTTGCAGAGTGCTGCTCTTAAGTCATTAAGCTCAGAGTTTTTCTGGCTTTTTAGCGCTGTGACTACGGCGAGAGCATCTGTAAGCAGGACTATATGGCTTTCATTTTCATTGTGTGTGAAAGGCATTCGACAGTGTGCACAGGGACAGCTTGTAGGGGATATTAAAACATTGTGGCATACTAAAGAAAATAGTTAACGTAATAGCTCTCTTCGATACATATTTTTCTTTCAGCATGCAGACTTCCGACAGAACAATCCTAGTGAAATCTGACATAAGATGTACTATATAATCCTTGCTATTGAACCTTGCAAATTACTAGGTTATAAATGACATGCTGAGACAGAACATAAAGGTATTGGACACCATTCACCAGGTAAGAAGACCTTGATCTTGCAGATGATATAGCCATTCGTGCTCAGAAATATGAGCGTATCCAGAATAAGAGAACCAAGTTGGACACGATTGCAAAACGTTTAGGGTTGACGGCTAACACGAAGACAAATCAAATTATGACCAATATTACAAAGCAGCAACCATTGTCTCCAGGAAACCAAACGTTGGAGAATGTAGAACACTTTACTTATCTCGGAGGTGTGGTGTCACTCCAAAGAGGGACGGAAGAGGTCATACAAATCCTGCTTAAATGAGGCCAGGACTGTCTTTGCCATGAAGAAACCAATTTGGAAATCCATTATATATAGCAGGACAACTAAACTCAGATATCTAATTGTGTCTTACCGGTACTTTGATATGATACGGAATGCTGGAGGATGACAAGGAAGGGATACCCAGAGATTACAACCTTTCCCAATACATGCCTTCTCAAAGCTGTTAAAGTGTTTTGACGAGACAAAATATCAAATGACAAACTCTTATACAACACAAACGAAGAGGATATGTATAGCATTATAAGGAACAGAAGATGGAGATGGCTGGGGCATGTTATGAGAAGTAATCCGGACATGCCCGCAAAGACACTACTTACGTGGACACCAGAAGGTAAGATAAAAAGAATAAAATGAATTAGTTTATTGTTAGTAAAAATCTAGACTCCGATCCTTCACAAAGTCATCAGGAAATATGGCACAGAAACTTTCAATGGAAGGATGCGTTTTAAACAGCCGTCTTCTATCTCGTTAAAGCAAGGTCATTTAGTCTGTCATTCTGTCATACATTTCTCTCATGCATTTGTAATGAATAATTGCACTAGAAGCTTACTGTTGTGTTTGGAGCGTACGAATTAATGCACAGAGTGTGTTTGTTTTTTCAAACTATTTTTACATCGGTAAATACATATTGAAAAATGTTTTGTACAGCTGACTACACGCCTGTGTCAAAAGTTTGTTGACAGTTTAACCAAGATCACGTGATAAAAACGCTAGTCTTTTATTGGGCGCTACAGGGTGAAGAAAAGACATTCTTGCTTCCGGTGTATCCTCAAAACATGCTTGAGACCTTCACCTCTCACCACTTACTTATAGTCGACCATATACGAGTTGTTCAAGTGGAAGCTTCTGTGCCACGCCCTCCAACCTTTTTCCTCCTAATATTACGTTTAAAGACGAGGTCGAGTCATTTAAAAGAAAAACATATATTTTGTAAGCTGCTGCTATAAGCCCGTAAAGTCGCAATAATATTAAACACAACTAAGTACATCGTAGTGTAATATTTTACCATTTCAAAAATCGTTAAAAAGTAATGAAATTTTTAAAAATGTATTCGTTTCCTAGGGAAAAGCAAGCAAACACTGCTTGCACTGCTGTCATATCTTGCTTGGAAAGATATATATATGTTGTCTGGTGCACGTTTTCCGAGGTAGTTAACATGTGTTTGCCTTTGTCTTTGTTGCCTGTCTCTATCTGTTATTTACTTGCCTGTTGTTGAATTTGGTTTCTTAAGATTTTTGGGGGATATTAATTAATTAATTTGGTTGTTGGTAACTGAGCTATGTGTAAGGGTTATCAAATAGTGTACAAAGCGATAAGGACAAGTTCTCTTCTTTCAAACGAAATAGAATGTTTTTCACTCATCTAAAAATTTCTTATTTTAAAAAAGGGATTTTTATTGTTCTATTTCTGCTCATAATATTTCAAAATAGATTGTTCTTCTTTTTAATAGATTTCAAAATAGATTGTCCTTTCTTTCAATAGATTTCAAAATAGAATGTCCTCTCTTTCAATAGATATCAAAATTGATTTTCCTCTCTTTCAATAGATATAAAATAGATTGTCCTCTCTTTCAATATATGTCAAATGGATTTTCCTCTTTCAATAGATTTAAAAGAAAAATTGTCCTCTCTTTCAATAGATTTAAAAATACAATATCTTCCTTTTTTATTGTTGCTTCTATGAGCCCTATTTGGCCGGCACTGGCTGGCCCTACACAAGTAATCAATACTTCAGATACCTCTCAGCGCAGACCGCAGGCTGAGAACCATTGGCTGAGGACCACAGGCTGAGGACCACAGGTTGAGGACCACTGTTCTGGCAACATCCACATCATCTGGACCACCAAGAATGCCCTGGTTTGATGAAGAAACAGAAGACCTCAACCATCTGTCAGGTTTCTATCTCACATACATCCAGGACAGTACGGCATTTGAACCCGAATCCTTCACACTACAAGCTTGAGTTCTCGCTCCTGTTTGTTGTAAGAGACCGTCTTGCTTATTGTCCCTCCAGCTTCCCCGATCTCACAAGGAGCTAGAATTTCTCGCCGTTTGGAATTCGGAATTTCACCGCGCACAGTTTCACTAGTTTTGTTCTGTTCATTTCACACTTTAAACGTCTTTGCAGTTTTGTAACAAGAAGCAATGGATGTCTCAGAAACAACACGAATCTGTGCTCGAGTGAGAAGTAAAATACCAAGCAGGAGGCATCGCATGTGTTTACAAAGGTCAAATTCTGGGAGAACCCCTTCAGATAGGTTACAGGAAAACATTAATTCACTGCTGAAAAGATAACTACCAATTTAGATAAATAATTAATGACAACATTCTATCTCGACCCTCCTATCACTGATTGCACTGCCCTTGGGAGGTTCATGTTTACATTGATTGTATTGACGCAGATTTGTTTCGGTTATTCTTGTTTTGCTCGTCTTTGGTCGTTGTGGTTTTTCTCTCCACGATGAATTTAGTTTCTTTTTCTTATAATTAAGAGATAAGACAGTTCTTTAGTTTGCTCATGATCTGAATTGGATGACAATAAGAGATGTAAACAAGTTAGGACGCCAAAGAACGCAGAGAAAGACAAAAAACGGTGGATCAGGACGACATGGAAGATGTATTTTCCTCTTCAGAGATAGATAACAAGATGGATCAAAATAGGAATAGGTGGGCGTTTTAACCGGGGTCCGAAAAAGAAAGAAAGAAATGTAACACTGTAACCTGCAAAACATTTCATAAGAGGCGTCTAAGTAGGTTGTTGGTGTCTCTGTTGTTGATTTTGTTGTTGCTGCTATTGATGGTAGCCGCCATTCGTACATTCTTTTTTTGCGTTCGTTCTCAGTCTTCCGCTACCACGTCCTGGAAAGGATGTTGCATGTAGCAGGATGTTACCAGGAAAACGAAATGCGTTGTGTCGTAGTTTACAGCTTGGCTGCGATATTTGCACCTTTCAGTTGACACATCCGACTTCAGCAAATATCTTTGAGCCCCGAGTTAGTCTTCCCTCTACGATCCCTTCTCCTTTAGCCAGTCTGCTCTGTTAGAGCCTGTTATACAGGATCACCGCGTGGATGTGTAGAACTGTCTTGACAGCTATGGGTCGCTGGCCCTGACACTAGCAGTCAGCTGTGGGTCGCTGGCCCTGACACTAGCGGTCAGCTGTGGGTCGCTGGCCCTGACACCAGCAGTCAGCTGTGGTAGGCTAGCCCTGACACTAGCAGTCAGCTGTGGGTCGCTGGCCCTGACACTAGCAGTCAGCTGTGGGTCGCTGGCGCTGACACTAGCAGTCAGCTGTGGGTCGCTGGCCCTGACACTAGCAGTCAGCTGTGGGTCGCTGGCCCTGACACTAACAGTCAGCTGTGGGTCGCTGGCCCTGACACTAGCAATCAGCTGTGGGTCGCTGGCCCTGACACTAGCAGCCAGCTGTGGTAGGCTAGCCCTGACACTAGCAGTCAGCTGTGGGTCGCTGGCCCTAACGCTAGCAGTCAGCAATGGTTCGCTGGCCTCGACGCTAACAGTTAGCAATGATTCGCTGTCCCTGACGCTAGCAGTCAACAATGGGTCGCTGACCGCTGCAGCTCATAGCAACTAATACCGAATTAATTAATCTCTTGACTTTTCTTTGCTGGCGTGTTACAACAACTTATCGTACATCTTGTTGCATACTTTAGAATGTGTACTTCCGTCCTTCTTGATGTTGTGCAATACAATGTTCCCCAGGATCCTCGCCGCTGTAGAAATGATAGTGTCAATCATCACTTCATTGACCAGACTGCCTGAAAGACAGCCTCTTTCCCGTGACCACCGCGAAAACGCGAGATCGGGTCTTGGTCAGTATTTGTCTCCTACCACTGACGCAAGTCTTGGCTCCCACATTTACAGCTGGATTCTACTTGACTCTCCATTTAATTGCCTACGTCTCACTATCTTCACATTTATATCCTCTTTCATCAATCGTTTAATTAAGTCTGATTACGTCATCTGCATCATGCACAACCCTCTTTAAACGACAGTTACGACATGCCAGGATAGAAACAGCGTAATTTTTTTGTTTTCTCGTGAAACACTCGAATATTTCAGAATTTTAATCAGTATATCTTGTATATTTCATTGGAATGGTTCAGTCTACGTTGTATATTTCATTGGAATGGTTCAATCTATGTTGTTTATTTCATTAGAATGGTTCAGTCTATGTTGTATGTTTCATTACAGTTGTTCAGTCTATGTTGTATGTTTCATTAGAGTGGCTGAGTCTATGTTGTATGTTTCATTGCAGTGGTTCAGTCTATGTTGTATGTTTCATTAGATTGGTTCAGTCTATGTTGAATGTTTCACTAGAGTGGTTCAGTCTATGTTGTATGTTTCATTAGAGTAATTCAGTCTATGTTGTATGTTTCATTAGAGTGATTCAGTCTATGTTGTATTTCTAATTAGAGTCGTTTAGTCTATCTTTCATGTTTTATTAGTGGTACACGCTCGGATACAGGCGTATTGTACACACGCCTTCGTTAAGGAGTGTCGTCACACTTGACTTGGAAAAAAAAACGTGAATCTTCAAATCAATCGGTAATCACTCCAAATCAATAAATTATATTGTATCTGTGTAGAATAACATAGCTGCTGGGTGGCCCAAGTTTTGATAGCAGGTTTTGATGACACGTTTTGATAGCACGTTCTGATGACACGTTCTGATGACACGTTTCAGTCTACACAGCGTAAATCACGACTGGCTTACATTTATTATATAATACTATAAATCAACAAATCAACAAAACATAAGTTCAGCTTTGTTTCCCATAATGGAGTCCACGAGAGAGAGGGAATTGATAGGATTGGTGAATCAAAGAGGCAAAGGCCGCTGTCCATCGTAGACGATGATCGCATAATTTATTTTGTTAACGTTATTTTTAGTAAGGATTAACTACGCTACTCTTGTATCCTCACTCTCTCGTCTCATGCAGCCCAACCCCAGTGGCAAATCAAGGACAAGACGATCAAGGGGCGACTACGAGATGCAGGGGACTCCGCATCAAGCACCCATGAAAAAGATTGCGGAGTCTGGAGTCGAACCATCACCACCTGATTACGAGGCCGACGGCCTAACCACTTTGCCACGGAATCCTTTATACTAACAGACGTAGCCCAGTGCTCAGTACGCAGTTGGCTAAGCATATAATAGTCTTTGCAGGATATGTCCGGTTGTCTACACTGCTTGTCCGCACAAACACATGGGCGATGGAGATAATGTAAGCCTGTGGAAATGTATTACGTACCGTTATCGTGCGGAACAGGATTACTTGCTCCGCTAAATGGAGGCAGTGATAGTTGTCTCTTGTTTGGTCGACTTTTTTATGGCTTGGGATAATGGTGTTTTTTTCTTGGAGGGTGATTGTTTGTTCCTTTTGTTCTCGTGTTGTTCCTTTCTTTGCTAACTTGTCTTTGTCTCAGTTCATATTATACCACAGTATGATGGTACCCACTTTAGCACTACCATCTTTTGGCTTTTAGTTCTAGCACGGCTTTTTAAGAAAAACTCTAGCAGTAAATCATTCTTAAAGGCCTGCTTGGCCCACATAGACAAATCTGCGCACACAACTATTTGGAAACCCTGAAAAACGATGTCCTATGGCAACCTTTATTCAAAGAACTGTGTGCATGTATAAACATATTTTTTGTAACCATGGCGAACAAGAATAATAAGTACAAGCAGACAACGAGTTGTGACCTGGCAATGTGGAATATTTCCCACATATATTCTTCTACTCCCGAATTCTATTTTATTTAAATGTTCAAACCTGGATCCTTACGCAGTTCGAAACTGTGTTCTTCTGAATAGAAGACTAGTAGTGCTAACTGTTCGGCCAAACAGCTCATCTTTCATGGTTTTCCAGTCCCATACCTCATCCAAGTTTTGTTTCCTTACCCAAGCATTCCCGCCTCCCACCATTAAGACGCGCATGCCAATGTCAATCAAATCGTATTACACAAGAACCGGGTTCGTCTCTCGTCCCCCGCCTGATTACACCTTGGCTTCAGCAGGTCTCGTTTCAGCGTCACGCATCAATGAAGATGTTCAACATTTTGGGTGAGAATCACATTTCACACAATGGGCGTTAATCCATGAAAATTTGTTGCACCATTCTTTTTGTTAACAAGCTGGTAGGGGTGAAAGGTGTCCCATAGCCCACCCTGCTGTTGGGGATGAAGTGTTAGAGTCTCAATTGCGCTAGACCTCATCTTTGTTATATAGTCGGTATAACTAGATCCCTTTCGCGCTGCTGTTACCTTTCTTAAATTAAAGGTGCCAATTTACAAATGCTGCTGTGAACAGTTGATGCCGGATTGTATCACCCTGTCGAACGCTCGTTGCATTGGTATGTTGATTGGTAAAAACCGGTAAGATTCGCTGATCAGAGCCCGTCTATATATCATATCAGTTGAGCAAAACATTTGTCAATAAATGTATATTTCATCGAGCATCACATATAATGAGTCCAAGGCCATAATTAAAGCCAACTTCAGGGGCAAATGGACAGATCAGCACACTGCCGTGCCGAGAAAAGACAGTTATTTTAATTTAACTAGAGAAGAGCAAGTCATCATCTCCAGACTGAAAACTCGGCCTAACAGACTCAAGCGTCATCTTTACAACAAAATGAGATTTTCATTTGTGAGCGACTTGCTTGGATGCCATTTTATGACTAATGCTGGGGGTTGGTGAAAACAAATTTTCGGTAAACCATATTCTGTGCATTGAAAGTTGCGACCCATTTACGATTGGTGGGTACGAGATTCCAGAGTTACGATACGCAGATGACACAGTGATACTATCAAGATGCGCAGAAGGGCTTGAGCAGCTAATTTCAGCTGTAAATGGACATAGTAGAGATCAAAACCTGTTTATAAACATAAATAAAACAAAGATAATGACCACACAATGTCAGCATAAATGTACTGTGGGAGGTGAGGAAATAGATCAGGTCACATATTTTGAATATTTGGGCTCCAGAATTGACAAAAATGGTGACTGCTCGAAATAAATCAGAAGAAGACTAGCTATGGCAATGCAGAGACTGAACAGCCTGAAGAAATTATGGCAGAGCACCAACAAAATGAAAAAAGTAAATGTCTTGAGAGCTAGTGTTTTTCTTGTGGTAGCATATGGCTACGGATCATGGACGATTACCTAAACTTTCAGACACAATGCTGAGCAGCGCATAAGCTGCAGTGGTCAGCTACCCATAGCTGACTGCTAGCATCAGGGCCAGCGAACCATAGCTGCCAAGACCCTTCTACACCTCCACGCGGTGATCCTGGATAACAGGCTGCAGCAGGGCAGACTGGCTAAGTAGAAGGGATCGAAGAGGGAATGCTAACCCGGTACTCAAAAAATGCTTGCTGAAGTCGGATGTGTTGGATCGAAAGGTGCAAATATCGCAGCCAAGCTGTAAGACTACGACACAACGCATTCTGTTCTCTGGACTACATTCTGCTACTTAAGCCCTTTCGGGGTTTGGTAGTGGGAGATTGAGAACGAACGAAGAAGAAGAAGAAGAAGAAGAAGAAGACAAAGTATCGAATCCTTCGAGTCAAAATGTTACAGAAAGATCCTCAGAATACCCTGGAAAGAGAAAAAGACAAATGTAGACATTCGGCAAGAGTTGAGAATAGAGGAGAGCTGATTTATCAATTCCATTTTAGCTAGAAAATGCAAATACTTTGGTCACATCAAGAGACACAGGGGTCTCGAGAGAACAGTGATGGAAGGTATGGTGCCAGGCAAAAGAGGAAGGGGTAGACCAAGAAGACGATGGCACCAAGATATCCTGGAATGCCTGACCATGACTGTTCATTTGCTCAACGTTTCTTCGTGATGACATCAGAAACATAATTTGGGTTAGACTGTAATTGTACCTGCTCAGAGGTCACTACTTCTTTCCAAACAATGTTCAACAGACGTCTAAGGCATTTATTTTCAAATGAATTCAATCTATTTTCAAACTTCTTCGTCATTTTCCAGGTTCCACGAACAAATGAGAGCACCGAGAAAATGTTAGAGTTAAGTTTAATTACAGTTATGAGGAACGACTCAGAAAAACCGGCCTACAGTGTCTCGAAGAGAGAAGAATTCGTGGTGACTTAATACAGGTTTATAAGATGATCAGAGGAATCGATAAATTAGACTATAACAAGTTTTTTTAAAATACAGCCACCTACAATAACACGAGGGCATAGCTACAAGCTGATTAAAGAGAGGTCCAGGTTAGATATTAGGAAATATTTTTTTAGTCAGAGAGTGGTGTCTGCTTGGAATGCATTGCCAGGGGAGGTAGTGGAGGCAGGGACAGTTAATGCATTTAAGAATAAACTGGATGCGCATAGATTTTAGAGCAAGGTGATGTAAATGTAACTGGTTGTATACAGACTCTGCAGGGTCTTCTAAACCAGTATAAAGACGTTAAGTTAAGTTAAGTTAAGTATCCTGAGTTTGACACGTTTATCGGTGATGTCATTCTCTAAATATTCGTTAATTGGTTGAAGGCATTTGAGACCCATGCGATTTGATTGATATTGTCCTTTAAAGCATTTCCATTTTGCTTCATGTTACTCTAAACGGGGGAGATAATTAGCTTTATGTCTCACTTGAACATTGAGCTTGTCATCGGTCCATGTCGGTGTGAGATTCATGCTTTTTGATTTGGAGGCATTTAGCTCCAGCAGTGGTTAGTGCTCTGGCTTCGCATCTTAGTGCTCCTGGGTTCATTCCTTAGTTGAGGCGGTAATGTTTTTTTCAGACTGCAATGGCTCCCGGGTCGACGAAGCCTTAAATGGGTACCGGTTCAGTCCGGGAAGTAAAAGCGGCGAGGGAGAGGAGATGGCTACCGCCCTCATATAGCCGAGCCTTTGAAATGTGAGATCGCTAACATCTCACACCTCTACGGCAGTAATGCTGTGAGATACTTTACTTTACTTTTACTTTATACTTGTTTGGCTTTGTTGCAGAGTTGGTCTATCTTCTTCTGCACCTCTTCTATATAAAACTTCCGGAGTGCTAGATCATCTGCGAAGTCCAGGTCCTTTTAACGTTTATTATCTGTCCACTTAATGCCATACTGGCTGTTGTGCGTGGAATTTCACATAACGAAGTCTATCGCCGCTCCGTATAGCCGAGATAACATAACGTAGCCTTGCTTCACATATGCTTCTAACGTAAGTCATTCATCTTTCTCGACAGTGGCCCACATGCACCACTGCGATTAGCGATAATTGCATCTCTTCGGTGAAGATCTGGTCGATGCAAGATGGCTACGGTCGAAAAAACAGCGTGCTCCTCTCGCAGTCGTGTGTCTACTGCCTCTCTGAACCTTCCTGCCATCAAGCTACAAAGTACTTTTCCTGTCACTGATAGTAGCGTTACTACACGAACATTGTTGCAGTCCGGAAGAATTCCTTTATTCAGAATTGTCACAATCATGCCATCTTTCCATTGATGTGGTGGATTATTCTACCTCCGTACTTCGTTTATGATTGACAATAAGTGCGTTATAGCTGTGCCGTCAACCATCTTAATCATCTCACCCAGCCATTCCATCACCGCCATTTTCTTTGTGGTTCTCTAAGTTTATGATGGCCCGTTCAATTTCTGCTGTGAACGAGCAGGATCATCGTACTGTACGGCCCTGGGAGCCATATTTGTAGCGTCTTGGAAGAAGTTTTTTTTAATTTTATTTTTTTTGCTCTCCCCTTATTTCTCTAATTCCCAAGGCGGTGTGCGTTGCCCAGTGAATCCGACTTCAGCATGCATTTTATGTAAGGGCCTGTTTCCTCCTGCATTTTCTAAGGGTTTGCTTCCCCGGGGTAACGGCTGGTGCTGTGATTGGGATCGAACCCAACACCTTCTGGTTGTGAGCCGTGTCACTTAACCACTAGCCCACGCCGTCCCCGTCTTGGAAGTTGAGTGTTATTGCTGGGTAAGGTCTATTAAGCACCTTTACAAAGTACGCCGTCCAACGTCGCATCTGTTCGTCTGCTGTAGCGATGAGGCTACTTTGTTTGTCTTTGATTGGCATGCTTGCGGCAGATAATTTATTACAAAGTTTTCTTGTAATCTTGTAATCTGTTTCCCTTTTTGCAGCATCTTTAGCGGTAACTGCCAGTTCATTGATCAGCTGTCTATTGTCCCTGCGAGTCTGTGCTGTCACTGTTTTCTTTATCATGGTATTGAAATTCTTGCATCCCTCCCTTTCCGTGGGTGTCCATTACATCCATAAGATCTAAGAGAGGCAAAAACGTAGAAAAGATTTTTCTCAAGGATTTTAATTCATGTACTATTATTACTCCCGGGAGGCTGCTTGGGTTAGGGGTGAAACTCCCTCAGCTTTTACAATCCCAACATTCCGGCTTCGATTGCCACTTGTGTCCAGTTTTGCAGACACTGGTTTTTTATTTTCTCGGGAGAAGGCTCATCTACGGACGGAAAGTAATGGCAACCTACCATACTGCATACATGCCAAATAGGTGGCTGTTGTAAGAAGCCAAATAGGTGGCGGTTGTAAGAAGCCAAATAGGTTGGCGGATGTAAGAAGCCAAATAGGTTGGCAGTTGTAAGAAGCCAAATAGGTTGGCGGATGTAAGAAGCCAAATAGGTTTGCAGTTGTATTAAGCCAAATAGGTTGGCAGTTGTAATAAGCCAAATAGGTTGGCGGATGTAAGAAGCCAAATAGGTTGGCGGTTGTATTAAGCCAAATAGGTTGGCAGTTGTAGGAAGCCAAATAGGTTGGCGGATGTAAGAAGCCAAATAGGTTGGCGGTTGTAAGAAGCCAAATAGGTTGGCAGTTGTAAGAAGCCTAATAGGTTGGCAGTTGTAAGAAGCCAAATAGGTTGGCAGATGTAAGAAACCAAATAGGTTGGCGGTTGTAAGAAGCCAAATAGGTTGGCAGTTGTAAGAAGCCTAATAGGTTGGCCGTTGTAAGAAGCCAAATAGGTTGGCGGATGTAAGAAGCCAAATAGGTTGGCTGTTGTAAGAAGCTAAATAGGTTTGCAGTTGTAAGAAGCCAAATAGGTTTGCAGTTGTAAGAAGCCAAATAGGTTGGCAGTTGTAAGAAGCCAAATAGGTTGGCGGATGTAAGAAGCCAAATAGGTTGGCGGATGTTAGAAGCCAAATAGGTTGGCGGATGTTAGAAGCCAAATAGGTTGGCGGTTGTAAGAAGCCAAATAGGTTGGCGGATGTAAGAAGCCAAATAGGTTGGCGGATGTTAGAAGCCAAATAGGTTGGCGGATGTTAGAAGCCAAATAGGTTGGCGGATGTAAGAAGCCAAATAGGTTGGCGGATGTAAGAAGCCAAATAGGTTGGCGGATGTTAGAAGCCAAATAGGTTGGCGGATGTAAGAAGCCAAATAGGTTGGCGGATGTTAGAAGCCAAATAGGTTGGCGGATGTTAGAAGCCAAATAGGTTGGCGGATGTTAGAAGCCAAATAGGTTGGCGGATGTAAGACGCTGCGTTATGTAAAGGACATGCTACTTTGAATTATTACTCCTCTACCTTTTCTTCTTGCACTTCCCATACCCAGCAGTTGCCAAAGCCGACTCTTTTAATACAGTTTAAAATTGTTTGGACAGTTATGTAATCCGTCATATCTGTGAGGGATCAAGATGCTGAGCAGCGCATGAGATGCAGTGATCAGCGACACATAGCTGACTGCTAGCGTCAGGGCCAGCGAACCATAGCTGCAAAGACCCTTCTACACCTCCACGAGGTGATCCTGGATGACAGGCTGCAGCAGGGCAGACTGGCTAAGGAGAAGGGATCGAAGAGGGAATGCTAACCCGATACTCAAAAAATGCTTGCTGAAGTCGGATGTGTTGGAATGAAAGGTGCAAATATCGCAGTCAAGCTGTAAACTACGACACAACGCATTCCGTTCTTTGGACTACATCCTGCTACTTAAGCCATTACAGGGTTTGGTAGTGGGAGATTGAGAACGAACGAAGCGAAGCCAAGCCATATATGTGAGATTTACAAAACGCTTGTGTTATTGGGTATTGTCTGTCATTCGTGTGTCACTGGACATCAGCCTTTGTACATAAATGTTTTGGTTCCCGCTCTGGTGATTGTGATATCTCAACTTAAGCTGCAGTGTAACTATATAAAGATTGTAGTCTCTGGGATTACGGACTGAAGAGTGATACTTGTTGCTGATGCAAATATGATCTAGATGGTTCTTCGTCTTGACATCTGCGGAATTCCATATTATTTTGTGTATGTTTTTTTTTTTGGGGGGGGGGGGGGGGGGGGGAGTCGGTGTCTGCTTTAACAATCTCTGCTATCCAGAAGATGGGATGACATTGAGAGACATGCTCAGACAACCATACAACCAGTATTACTACTGATCGACCAGAGGATATGGTCAAATGGAGAGACATACTCAGACAACCTTACAACCAGTCCAGTTTGTACTAATCAACCACACGCTGACAATGATATTCTCATATGTGCTGTTTTCAATTTCGGAGTTCACGTCTCTTATTACTATCAGTACATGTTCCATTACTATCAGTATATGTCCCATTTCTATCAGTACATGTTCCATTACTATCAGTATATGTCCCATTACTATCAGTACATGTTCCATTACTATCAGTATATGTCCCATTTCTATCTGTACATATCTCCCATTACAATCAGTACATATCTCCCATTAATATCAGTACATATCTCCCATTACTATCTGTACATATCTCCAATTGTTTTGAGTAAGTAAAGTAAAGTAACCCATAGCATTACTGCCGTAGGGGTGTGAGAGGTTAGCGATCTCACATTTCAAAGGCTCGGCTATGTGAGGCCGTAGCTATCTCCTCTCCTCGTGCTTTTACTTTCCGGACTGAACCGGTACCCATTTAAGGCTGGGTCGACCCGAGGGCCATTGCTGTTTGCAAAAAAATTACCGCCTCAACTGGGGAATGAACCAAGGACCACTCAGACGCGAATGAGTACATATCATTAATTACTATCCCCACATATCTCCCATTACTATCCCTACATATCTGCCATTACTATCCCTACATATCTGCCATTACTTTCCCTACATATCTCCTATTACTATCATTATATATACCTGTCATTACTTTCCCTACATATCTCACATCACTATCCTTACATATCTGCCATTACTTTCCCTATATATCTCCCATTACTATCCCTACATATCTACCATTACTATCACTACATATGTGCCATTACTATCCATACATATCTATCATTACTATCAGTACACATTCCGTATTACTACCAATGCGTATCTCTCATTACTATAATTACATATCCCTTACTACTATCCCTACATATCCCCCATTACTATCCCCCATTACTATCCCCCATTTCTACCAGTACACATGCC
The DNA here is from genome assembly GCA_036924085.1 of Ariolimax columbianus. Taxonomy (NCBI): domain Eukaryota; kingdom Metazoa; phylum Mollusca; class Gastropoda; order Stylommatophora; family Arionidae; genus Ariolimax; species Ariolimax columbianus. Next base: position 55,626,986 of record JAVGWX010000016.1, read on the forward strand.
CCAGTACTATCATTACTATCTCCCAGTACTACCAGTACACATGCCCCAGTACTATCATTACGTTTCTCCCATTACTATCAGACCATCAGTAAGTGTTACCGGTTCGAGGACATATTGTAAGTTCTCTTCATTGTCTATTTATCTCTTCATCTCAATATTCTTGAATTGTTGCATAAAGGTAAAGGTAGTTCCATATGACACACCGCCGTCTGAGATGAAGTGTTGGAGCCTTCAATGTTCTAAGCCACAGTTTCGTGAGGTGGGGATGACTAGTTCCCTTCCTCGCTGCCTTTTTCCTTCTTCCCATTTACAGCTTAATTGACTGGAGCTGGTGGTTAAAGGAGCTAAGCCCCTACCTTTGCCATGAAAATCAAACTCTCTAAATCTCCGCTGATCAGCCACTTGAATTGCTTCATACATTTATAAAATGACAATATAGAATGGTTTATCCCTAAACACAAGCAGCATTATTCAATCATTATGTATTAATATTTACCCCCATATTCCGGTTCAACATAATTACTGCACTTCTTTGAGACTTCAAGCTCCTCCTGAATGTATTAATATTTACTCCCATATTCCGGTTCAACATAATTACTGCACTTCTCTGAGACTTCACACTCCTCCTGAATGTATTAATATTTACTCTCATATTCCGGTTCAACATAATTACTGCACTTCTCTGAGACTTCAAACTCCTCCTGAATGTATTAATATTTACCCCCATATTCCTGTTCAACATAATTACTGCACTTCTCTGAGACTTCAAACTCCTCCTGAATGTATTAATATTTACTCCCATATTCCGGTTCAACATAATTACTGCACTTCTCTGAGACTTCACACTCCTCCTGAATGTATTAATATTTACCCCCATATTCCGGTTCAACATAAATACTGCACTTCTCTGAGACTTCACACTCCTCCTGAACGTATTATTATTTACTCCCATATTCCGGTTCAACATAATTCCTGCACTTCTCTGAGACTTCAAACTCCTCCTGAATGTATTAATATTTACCCCCATATTCCGGTTCAACATAATTACTGCACTTCTCTGAGACTTCAAACTCCTCCTGAAGGTAGTAATATTTACCCCCATATTCCGGTTCAACATAAATCTTGCGCTTCTTTGAGACTTCAAACTCGTGCTGAATGTATTAATATTTACTCCCATATTCCGGTTCAACATAATTCCTGCGCTTCTTTGAGACCTCACACTCCTCCTGAATGTATTAATATTTTCCCCCATATTCCGGTTCAACATAATTACTGCACCTCTCTGAGACTTCACACTCCTCCTGAATGTATTAATATACGTATGCCTATCCCTGTGCACCCGGTGTCTGTAAGTCTTGCCTCTACCACGGCCAATATATACAGTTGCGAATCAATGGCCAGTGACATTAAATGACCAATCCAAGCCTCCCCTTCTAACGTCCGAACAATCCATACCCCGATTGCTGTGTTTTCCCTTTCAGCTGTCATGTGATATTTTCCAGCAAACTTTCTTTCAGTTTTATCGTCTACGCGTGATCCCAAATGTCCATCTCTACAGATAAACGTGCCACTGTGTCTAGGGCATCTCTCGCTGCCATACAGTTCATCTCTAAATTTGATTGAATAGGCTATGGTGTAGCTGTGTTTCATCAGATTTGGTTAAAATGTTCAATAATTTGTTTGTGTCCTTCCATAAAAGTACACATCTCTCTCTCTCTCTCTCTCTCTCTCTCTCTCACGCTTTCTCACTCTCTCACTCTCTCACTCTCTCTATCTCTCTCACTCTCTCACTCTCTCTCTGTCACTCTCTCTCTATATCTCTCTCTATCTCCCTCTCTCTCTCACTCTCTATCTCACTCTCTCTATCTCTCTCACTCTCTCTCTCATTCTCTCTCTATCTCTCTCACTCCCTCACTCTCTCTCTATCTCTCCTACTCTCTCACTATCTCTCTCACTCTCTCACTCTCTCTCTCTCTCACTCTCTCTCTATCTCTCTCACTCCCTCACTCTCTCTCTATCTCTCCCACTCTCTCACTATCTCTCTCACTCTCTCTCTATCTCTCTCACTCCCTCACTCTCTCTCTATCTCTCCTACTCTCTCACTATCTCTCTCACTCTCTCACTCTCTCTCTCTCACTCTCTCTCTATCTCTCTCACTCCCTCACTCTCTCTATATCTCTCCCACTCTCTCACTATATCTCTCACTCTCTCACTCTCTCTCTCTCTCTCTCTCTGTCTTATTTTAACTGGGTGAAAGATAAATTATTTCAGTCCGCAATATCTTTCACAATGTCTGAACATTGTCATTTGATCTCGTCTTGGCATGAAGAATTATATTTTTCCTATGCAAGATTTCTTTGTGTTATCTGGTTCGCGTGTTTTAAAACTTGAATCGCTGTATTTATTTCTTAATTTATTCATTTCTCTTCAGTTTCAATTTTGCTTGTAGGGAGGACAATGCAGCAATGAAAAACACCGACAGCCCACCTAGAAAAAAGCTGTTCTCAATGAGGGGGAGAGTGACAAAATGGCGCTCCCCATTCCTTTTTAGGGACAAACTGTATGGCGATGAGCAATGTCTAAGACGAACAACGAAATAGATGTTTACAACGAGTTTCAGTAATGAACTGGCTCAATGTTTGCAGATGCGCTTTAGTCTGTACAAAGACTATCTTCTTCTTCTTCTTCTTCTTCTTCTTCTTCTTCTTCTTCTTCTTCTTCTTCTTCTTCTTCTTCATCTTCTTCATCTCGTCCTTGATGTTTACAACGAGTTTCAGTAATGAACTGGCTCGATGTTTGCAGATGCGCTTTAGTCTCTACAAAGGCTATCTTCTTCTTCTTCTTCTTCTTCTTCTTCGTCCTCTTCTTCTTCTTCTTTTTCTTCTTCTTCATCTCGTCCTTGATGTTTGCAGATGCGCTTTAGTCTGTACAATACTGAGTTTGGTGTTCAATCGATGGGACAGTTAACTTCCTTATCTGGCTGTACAGTGGGACAGTTCTGTAATACATACTCAGCAGTTTGTTTGTTCAGGCCACATGAGACAAATGGTGAATCAGACAGTAGAAGATTGTATATGTGTATGTTGAATTTATTGTGTCCTGTCATAAGGCAAATAATAGTGATCTGTCCCTGTCGGTCGTTATTTAGTTGGCTTGTTCCCTCCTCACAGCCTCGGCAACTTCATTTTTCTCAAAATATTTTATTTCAATGGTTTCTTGTTCACAATATCCACTTCATTTTGCAAGCCTATCTGTCTGGTTGTTTTCTGGTACGCCACAATGGGATTAAAACCACTGAGGTATATATAGTTCGTTTTCTGGAAGCTACTTTGTCAGGTTCAGTCACCCTTCAGAACTTGCAGTGAATCTAACAAGATGACTACCTGATGGCAGTTAGAATTGGTGTTTTAAATCACATTTACCAAAAAGTAATGATGACACAAATAATCTACATAAAAGAGATAACAATCACACCTTTCCATTACGAACAGGACACACCAGAGTCAAAAGCAACTTGAACCACAAAAATTCCCAGCACCTGACTTGTGCAGACATTGTTATCACCTTGATGAAACAGTTAGACACCTATTAATTGAGCGCAAGACGCTTCCAGACATAGGACAAGATACAAACAAGCACTACCGACAATTGACAATACACTGTAAGATAAGGCAAACAATTGAAGAAGACCTGTATCTATAAATAAAAATAGCTTTGAACTGACAAGAGCAGGCTTATTCAGCAGCTACGGAATAACAACAAGAGCAATCGTATTTACAGCTTCTACTAGGACTGGAACCTGATCCTCTTTCTTCTTATTGTGTCGTCTCACTTTTTACCGGGTTGTAGTCCAGTGTCGTCTCACTTTTTACCGGGTTGTATCCCAGTGTCGTCTCACTTTCTGTCGGGTTTTATTTCAATGTCGTCTCACTTTCTGCCGGGTTGTAGCCCAGTGTCGTCTCACTTTCTGCCGGGTTGTAGACCAGTGTCGTCTCACTTTCTGCCGGGTTATAGCCCAGTGTCGTCTCACTTTCTGCCGGGTTGTAGACCAGTGTCGTCTCACTTTCTGCCGGGTTGTAGCCCAGTGTCGTCTCACTTTCTGCCGGGTTGTAGCCCATTGTCGTCTAACTTTCTGCCGGGTTGTAGCCCAGTGTCGTCTCACTTTCCGCCGGGTTGTAGCCCAGTGTCGTCTCACTTTCTGCCGGGTTGTAGACCAGTGTCGTCTCACTTTCTGCCGGGTTGTAGCCCAGTGTCGTCTCACTTTCTGCCGGGTTGTAGCCCAGTGTCGTCTCACTTTCTGCCGGGTTGTAGCCCAGTGTCGTCTCACTTTCTGCCGGGTTGTAGCCCAGTGTCGTCTCACTTTCTGCCGGGTTGTATCCCAGTGTCGTCTCACTTTCTGCGGAGTTGTATCCCAGTGTCGTTTCACTTTCTGCCGGGTTGCATCCCAGTGTCGTCTCACTTTCTGCCGGGTTGTATCCCAGTATCGTCTCACTTTCTGCCGGGTTGTATCCCCGTGTCGTCTCACATTCTGCCGGGTTGTATCCCAGTGTCGTCTCACTTTCTGCCGGGTTGTATCCCAGTGTCGTCTCACTTTCTGCCGGGTTGTATCCCAGTGTCGTCTCACTTTCTGCCGAGTTGTATCCCAGTGTCGTCTCACTTTCTGCCGGGTTGTATCCCAGTGTCGTCTTACTTTCTGCCGGGTTGTATCCATCCCAGTGTCGTCTCACTTTCTGCCGGGTTGTATCCCAGTGTCGTCTCACTTTCTGCCGGGTTGTATCCCAGTGTCGTGTTACGTATTTGTCTTGTGTCTCTCTTGTAGCCCGAGTGACATTTATCCTTACTTTACAGCAGGTCATGTTTAAAGGTTTAGCAGGTCTTGTTTAAAGGTTTAGCAGGTCATGTTTAAAGGGTTAGCAGGTCATGTTTAAAGGTTTAGCAGGTCTTGTTTAAAGGTTTAGCAGGTCATGTTTAAAGGTTTAGCAGGTCATGTTTAAAGGTTTAGCAGGTCATGTTTAAAGGTTTAGCAGGTCTTGCTTACAGGTTTAGCAGGTCATGTTTAAAGGTTTAGCAGGTCATGTTTAAAGGTTTAGCAGGTCATGTTTAAAGGTTTAGCAGGTCTTGCTTACAGGTTTAGCAGGTCTTGTTTAAAGGTTTAGCAGGTCATGTTTTAAGGTTTAGCAGGTCATGTTTAAAGGTTTAGCAGGTCATGTTTAAAGGTTTAGCAGGTCATGTTTAAAGGTTTAGCAGGTCATGTTTACAGGTTTAGCAGGTCATGTTTAAAGGTTTAGCAGGTCATGTTTACAGGTTTAGCAGGTCATGTTTAAAGGTTTAGCAGGTCTTGTTTACAGGTTTAGCAGGTCTTGTTTACAGGTTTAGCAGGTCATGTTTAAAGGTTTAGCAGGTCATGTTTAAAAGTTTAGCAGGTCATGTTTAAAGGTTTAGCAGGTCATGTTTAAAGGTTTAGCAGGTCATGTTTACAGGTTTAGCAGGTCATGTTTAAAGGTTTAGCAGGTCATGTTTAAAGGTTAAGCAGGTCATGTTTAAAGGTTTAGCAGGTCATGTTTACAGGTTAAGCAGGTCATGTTTTAAGGTTTAGCAGGTCATGTTTAAAGGTTTAGCAGGTCATGTTTAAAGGTTTAGCAGGTCATGTTTACAGGTTTAGCAGGTCATGTTTAAAGGTTTAGCAGGACATGTTTACAGGTTTAGCAGGTCATGTTTAAAGGTTTAGCAGGTCTTGTTTACAGGTTTAGCAGGTCTTGTTTACAGGTTTAGCAGGTCATGTTTAAAGGTTTAGCAGGTCATGTTTAAAGGTTTAGCAGGTCATGTTTAAAGGGTTAGCAGGTCATGTTTACAGGTTTAGCAAGTCTTGTTTACAGGTTTAGCAGGTCTTGTTTAATGGTTTAGCAGGTCATGTTTACAGGTTTAGCAAGTCTTGTTTACAGGTTTAGCAGGTCTTGTCTATCCACTTTTTCCTGGGTCTATCTTTAGTTCTTCTTGCTGATGTTTTTCTGTAGAAGGTTTGTTGAACAATTTGGTCTGTTCGCGTTGTCACAATGTGGTCAAACCATTTCATTCTCATGTCATTTAAGCGGGGAATTGTTCTAACCTTGTCCTGAATAATCGTATTTTTGATTCTGTCTCTTCTGGTGTTGTTAGTGACTTTCCGTAAACACAGCATTTCACAGGTGGTTGTACAGGTGGTTGTATAGGTGGTTGTACAGGTGCTTATACAGGTGGTTCAGGAGCACCATTCAATGTCCATGTTTGACACTGGTAGCACAGGGTAAGGATGGATAAACTATTTATCATCTACTTGTTTGCTTGGAGAGAATCGTATGGTGTCTTAGAAGTGGAGACAACTAGTAAATGAGTGTGATCAACTCACCCAATTTTGCGCATGGCTAAAAACCAGTTCGCGAGCAAAATACAGAAAGCCATAATTTACTCTGAACACGAAAAATCATAAGAAGACAGACCAATACTCCTTTTGACAATCCCTCTTAATTTTTTCGTGGCATCCGTCACTCATCAGACAGTACACCTGGCGTTAACTTAGGCAGATACCATTCACGTGGCTGTCAATCGTGCACTCGGCTGTAGGATAAACGCACGGTTTCCGCGCCGTTTCGCACTAGGGATTTCCGATGTCTTAAGTCTTCGTCGCGGGAGTTCTAGAATTCGGTTCAATACAAATTTCTGATTGGATCACGTGTCAGATGCCAGTTGACCTGGAGCGTGGGCTGGAAGTTACGGGCCTTGACACGATGAGTTAATTATCCCCCTTTCCAGAAATATGCAAGTAATTTTAATATGACACCTTCACTATAACCTAGGTTGCTGTGTAGATAAAGAGCTTCCTTTACACAGCAGTTGTACAGCTTTTGTAACACGCCCCAGTCTACCAAGCTGCAAATGGTGGATACTACTTCAATCAAATCAAACAGTCTTTCAATTCTCTTTGGAGCATAGTTCTTCCACAAATACACGCCAAGTTCTCCTTTCCTTTGCCATCCTTTCCATCTCTATCGACGTCTTGCCCATTTCTTGTATGCATATCTCGAGCTCTTTTCTCGATGTGTACTTTAGATTACCATTACTTCATTTTATCTTGGGGATTCAGACAAGAAACATCGTGTAATGACATCAACTACTTTCCGTAATATATGACATACCCATCGACAGCCCGCACTACTCACGACATGTTCCACACATATAGGTCTGGTTCTTTCTAACAATTCCACATTGGTAATCTTATTACACCATACAATTGTCTTTAATCTTAGCTTCTTTATACTGGCTTAGAAGGCTCTCAAAATCTGTATAAAACCAGTTTCTTCATCTCAAGCTGATGAAACAATAACTATGTGTATGCAATCTATTTTTTAACCATTAACTGACCCTGCTCATTTATTTCACAAGGTAATGCATTTCAAGCATTCGCCATTCACTACTCTCGGACTAAAACAATATTTAATAATATCTAATTTAATCTGCGCAGGCTTCCGTTTATAAGGGTCTGACATGTACAGACACGCCTGCGCAGACATTCGAGTTTGGTTTTCACAAACATGTACATATATACCTGCGCAGGCATTCGAGTCTGATGTTCACAAACATGTACATATATATCTGTGAAGACATTCGAGTATGGTGTTCACAAACATGTACAGATATATCTGCGCAGACATTCGAGTCTGCTGTTCACAAACATGTACAGATCTATCTGCGCTGACATACCATAATGGTTATAAAACAAGTGTACATTTCGTTTCTGTTTGTTTGTTGCACAGTAACTGACCGTACTTATTAAGGTTTCCTCTACTGTATTCCACAATACCGCCGCAGCCTCGCCTTATTCTGAAAGTAATTAAAATATGTACTATTTTGGTTGTTGTCTTTGTTCTCCGTGTTTCTTCTTCTTTGCCCTTGGGGTTCATAGACAATCAACGAATTCACCCCAAACCGACCAGAACTTTACACTTCTTCTTCGTCTTTCGTTCTCAATCTCCCACTACCAAACCCTGAAAGGGCTGAAGTAGCAGAATGTAGTCCAGAGAACGGCATGCGTTGTGTCGTAGTTTACAGCTTGGCTGCGATATTTGCACCTTTCGGACCAACACATCCGACTTCAGCAAGCATTTTTTGAGTACTAGGTTAGCATTCCCTCTTCGATCCCTTCTCCTTAGCCAGTCTGCCTGCTGCAGCCTGTTATCCAGGATCACCGCGTGGAGGTACAGAAGGGTCTTGGCAGCTATGGTTCGCTGGCCCTGACGCTAGCAGTCAGCTATGGGTCACTGACCACTGCAGCTCATGCGCTGCTCAGCATCTTGATCCCGAACTTTACACAATACAATACAATACAATACAATACCATACAATACAATACAATACAATACAATACAATGCAATACAATGCAATATAATTCAATAAAATACAATGCAATACAATACAATACAATACAATACAATACAATACAATACAATACAATACAATGCGATGCGATGCGATACGATACTATACGATACGATACGATACGATACGATACGATACGATACGATACGATACAATACAATACAATACAATACAATACGATACGATTCGATACAAATCAATGCAATACAATACCCTCCACTTCAGTCCAGTGGATGTGCCATGTGTGAGGTAGCCAACAATGTCCTGTATGCAGTCCGATCTTTCGCCGTGTCGTACCATGCCGTACTTAGGTCTCTCAGCATCCTATCTCGCCATCTTGTGGGTAGTCGGCCGCGTGGTCGTGTCAAATCATATGGTCACCAGAACATCGTTCTGAGTGTTATCTGTTATCTGTTATCTGGCCTGCGCACCCCGCGGCCAGCCCAGTGGTATTTGCGAAACAACGGAACCTCCACCACGTTTTGAAATAGAATGCGTCCTCTGATTTCGGCATTGTGGATTCGATCTTTAATCGAGATCCTGAGAACGGGTCTTTCCATCGCTCGCTGGGTAACTCGTAGTTTATCTGCATCCGCGTTACGTAGATTACACACATCACATCTGTAGATCATGGCTGGTGTGACCGCAGAATTGTAAAGGTGTGCCCTTGCCATGGTGTCTTTCAGATGGTCTTGAAGTTAGTTCAAGCTTCAGCTCTTTGTCTTTAGATTTCCTGGTGTAGGGTACGGCCTGCATTGATTTCCTCCCCCCGAGTATATGTAGGCGCTGACATTTTCGCATTTTTTCTTTAATTCTGTCCAGCTTTTCTATGGTATCAGCCTCTAGGTCTCTTTTTGAAGTATTATAGATTTCATTGTTTCTTTTCCCTGTGGGTCCCATGACGGGGATTGCCTAGGGATACTGATTTTGGGCTTTCGCAGTATGTGGCATATCCAGCGTCATCTTCTGCTAAAGACTTCCTGTTCCGCCTTACTTTGTTCTACTTTCCGCAATAGGCTTTCATTTGTAACCTTTGTCAAACCACCTCGGATCGTAATCTTTCTCGTGGATTTATTGATAAATTCTTGCAATATGCTAATATTGAGTTTAGTCATCCATCTTGTTTCTGCTCCACATTAAAGGATCAACGTCACAATGGAGTTACACATTCTTGGTTTGGTACGCATTCTGAGCATTTTAGAGTTTCATGTTTTTCAATTTAACAAAGGTTACTCTTACCTTTTTTATCCTGGCTTTTACATCTTCATCTGCACCCTTGTCTTATTTGTGGTGCTCCCTATGTAAGTGAAGCTCTCTTCCTCCTCCAATGATGTTCCTCCCTATCTAAGTGAAGCTCTCTACCTCTTCCAATGATGTTCCTCCCTATATTAGTGAAGCTCTCTATCTCCTCCAATGATGTTCCTCCTTATGTAAGTGAAGCTCTCTTCCTCCTCCAATGATGTTTCTAACTATGAAAGTGAAGCTCTCTTCCTCCTCCAATGATGTTTCTAACTATGAAAGTGAAGCTCTCTACCTCCTACAATGATGTTTCTAACTATGTAAGTGAAGCTCTCTAACTTCTTCAATGATGTTCCTCCCTATGTAAGTGAAGCTCTCTACCTCCTCCAATGATGTTCCTCCCTATGTAAGTGAAGCTCTCTACCTCCTCAAATGCTGTTCCTCCCAATGTAAGTGAAGCCCTGTACCTCCTCCAATGATGTTCCTCCCTATGTAAGTGAAGCTATCTACCTCCTTCATTGATGTTCTTCTCAGTTTGAAAGAAGCCGTGATGCTGGCAACATTTGGTTTCACAATTTGTATGTTCTCTGCGTGAATGTCTAGTCATATTTAAAAGGAAATTCGGTGTAGTGCTTCTGTCTTATTCAACATTTAGAGTTGTTTATGAGATAAGACGGCTTTGTTTTATACACAATTCAAAAGAATGGAGTTTATATTGGAGTTGGGATCAAGATGCTGAGCAGCGCACGAGCTGTAGTGGTCAACGGCCCATAGCTGACTGTTAGTGTCAGGGCCAGCGAACCATAGCTGCCAAGACCCTTCTACACCTCCACGCGGTGATCCTGGATAACAGGCTGCAGCAGGGCAGACTGGCTAAGGGGAAGGGATCGAAGAGGGAATGCTAACCCGGTACTCAAAAAAGGCTTGTTGAAGTCGGATGTGTTGGACCGAAAGGTGCAAATATCGCAGCCAAGCTGTAAACTGCGACACAACGCATTCCGTTCTCTGGACTACATTCGGCTACTAAAGCCCTTTCAGGGTTTGGTAGCGGGAGATTTAGAACGAACGAAGCCAAGCCAAGCCATATTGGAGTTGACATTTTTGTTTTGGGTCATGTATATTTCGACACGTTTCCCAACACAATAAAAACTTGCCTACTTTGATATCTTTATCTGCGTCTCATACTGGGCCTATATTTTGCTGCCAAGATGTATCAATTATCAGCAATCATGGAAGGGCGGAGAGGGGGGGGGTGGTGGTGTGGATGAGGGCGGGGTGTTTGGGGGGGGGGGTGTAACTGACTGCCAAACTGTAACCGAATTTTGTTTCACTTCATTTTAGGTTAGTTTTTTCCTTTTTATGTTCTTAATTCTTCTTCTTCTGCCTTCGTTCTCAATCTCCCGCTACCTAGCCCTGAACAGGGCTTTGCAAGTAGCAGAATGTAGTCTGGAGAACGGAATGCGTTGTGTCGCTAGTTTACATATTGACTGCGATATTTGCACCTTTGGTCCGACACATCCCTTTTCGGCGGATTAGTTCTATGGATTCTCATTATTAAATTATGTGACCTACTTGCCTTCTTTACTACCTACCTACCTGCCAGCCTGCCGACCTAGCTGCCCGCCCGCCTGCCTGCCCACCTGCCTACCTACCTATCTACCTACCTGCCGGCCTGCCGACCCAGCTGCACGCCTGCCTTCCTACCTGCCCGCCTGCCTGCCTACCTACCTACCTATCTACCTGCCAGCCTGCCGACCCAGCTGCCCGCCTGCCTGCCTACCTATCTACCTATCTACCTGCGTGTCTTTCTACATATCTACCTACCCACCTACCTACCTGTCTGCCTTCATACCTGCCTGTCTGCCTATCTATCTCATCAATATATTTATCTCATTCAACTAGTTATGTCATCCATATAGCTTTATCATCCATCTGACTTTATCATCCATATATCTGGAACTATCCATCTAACTGTATCATCCATTTAACCTTTTCTATCCATATGTCTTTATCATCTATTTAGCTCGATATATCTATCTATCTTTCTTTTTCCATCTTTCTTAATCAATCCATTTATCTTTATCATCCATCTATGTTAATATCCATCTTTATTTCTTCTTCTTCTTCTTCGTACGCTGGTTACAGCGAAATACGTTGCACTGTTTTATTTTGTTAAGCCTGTGGCTCAGTGCATCCGATTTCAACAGGCGTTTCTGTAGGGATGCCCTCCTTAGCCTTTGGCTGTCCCCAGCCTATCTGCAAGGCAGCAGTTGTTATTGGTCAGAGTTGTCTCTCTTAGGGAAGTTGTCTTGCAGGACTATCGAGTCTTCCCCACTCGTGTCTATAGGGTGTGGCAATGATATGATATGATGGACTATGTACTAGTTTGTACTATCCCGGAAGAGAGGCAGTCCAGTGTGTCTGTGTCTCAGGATCATCACGTCCTGCCAGAAACGTAGCATATGCATGTGAGTGAGGTATCTCTTTGCTCCCTTTATTTTCTCGGCTCATCTGCAGTGATGGTACGCCTAGCATTCCCCGCCACCTGGGAGGTTGTCACAATAGGGCAGAGGTGCAATGTCCGCTGGCCTGCATCTCTTCTGCGTCCATTGGGATGACTGATAGCAGACAGAGGTAAAGAGCGAGGCAGGAGTGCATTTAACCAGGGGACAAGCCTGGTCATGGCACGGAGATGCTGTTCGCCTGGTGTGCAGACATATCTCATGATCAAGGGTTGAGTCTCAACAGTTTGCAGTGAGGTGGCTGCTCTACTGCTTACGACACCCCGACCGAGAACTAAGTCTTCTACTAGTGGTTTCACACCTCATCGCCGTATGAGGTGAATATCGACATCTTTATTTAACATCCATCTAACTTTATCAGCCATCTAACTTTATCATCCATCTATCTTTATCATCCATCTAACTGTATCTATCCATCCGTATTTTCCTTTCTATCTACCTGTATATCTACCTGTCTGTCTGTCTGTCTACCTATGTACCAATATATCCGTGTACTTATGTATCTACGTAACCTCCTATCTACCTACATACCTACACATCTATATGTCTATCTACCTATATATCTACCTATTAACCTCTCTATCTGTTTGGTTGTCTATATGCATTTATGTATGTCTCTCCATCGATCACTAGTCAGCAAACAAACAAAAGGGAAAACTGTACCCGGATTCTAGTCCAGCCCGTATTGCATGTTAAACTCAGTCTGAAACATACATCGCTGACACATGCACACTTGAACTTCTCAAATTCTTCACAAGTTGTGGACGCCAGTTCGACAGCTTCTAAAGTTCACAGTGCTTCCTAAGGGATAATTCCGGCCCTAGAAGAATGTCCCGAAGCCGTCTTGCTCAGCGGTTCCCAACCGTTTCTAAGTCGCAGAACCACATGTTCCCAACTTGCCTAATTTTCCTTGTCCGGTGAGATCAAATGAAACAGCTAACGAACGATACATGTCTAATATACATCACAATTTATTAAAATTGTATTTCTAAAAATACAATAATTATAAAAATGGTTAACAATCAGGGTGACATGTATTCGGGACCACCCATTAAACTGAACTTTGTGAAAACTCAACTTTTTCTAATAACACCATGTTTTGGAATGTTAGAGCGCATGCGTGTCTTTGATATCAGATCACAAGGTGCAGAATAACCTTATCACAAAGATATTACAATGGCGTGAACAAAGTGAAATACCGTAGTGCTTAAAAATAAACAAAAAGAAGTGTCTGTCGATCAAACATGTGTTCTGTCGATGCGTAGCACAGCACACACTCACACACACACACACACACACACACACACACATGCACACACACACACACAGAAGGGCTGCACAAGCAGACGCAACAGGTAGATCAAATGGACTAATAAATAATATACATTTTGATAAATAAAAGTAATCTTCATAGTACTGGATGACCCGTTCTTCAGTTGTGGTTACACCGTTGCGGGCTCGTCTTCTCTTCCAACGATCACTGTCTTGGTTCACGGTGGACCAGTGGAGAATGAGTCGTCCATCTGTGGCATCGTAAATGTTGTTGCAGGAAGCAAGGGAGTCGGACCAACGTGTTGGTGGTCGTCCCCGTGGTGGTTTCTTATCTCTAGGGTACCATATTGCTGACGCTGTGCTCCAACGATCGTTCGTTCTTCGCAGTAAGTGGCCACCTCAGAGATGTTTCATCTTATCTGCATAAACAACTGCATCTTTCACTAGGGATAACATGTCCGAGTTGTGAAGACTTTTTGCGCGCTGGCTATGAAGCGTGAGGCCGACCATGCGTCTATCGAGGAATCTTCATATGTTAATCAATAAGACAAAAACAAACGCATGTCTATGTAAATAATTTTTTTTCAATAACTTTGAAATTTAAAAAAACTGCAAAAGAATCAGGAAAACAGAAAATCCAGTTTTTAAAAATGAAGACCATTTACGGTAGCTACGATATTGATTTGTGAATATGAACACGAAATTCTTATTTTTTTTTAAAATTGTGTTATCTTTCTGGAGCTGCTCATGAAAAGGACGTTGTGATGTTGAATAGTAGTTTACGGGATCAAGACGCTGAGAGCGCATGAGCTGCAGTGGTCAGCGACCCATAGCTGACTGCTAGCGTCAGGGCCAGCGAAACAAAGCTGCCAAGACCCTTCTACACCTCCATGTGGTGATCCTGGATAACAGGCTGCAGCAGGGCAGACTGGCTAAGGAGAAGGAATCAAAGAGAGAATGCTAACCCGGTACTCAAAAAATGCTTGCTGATGTCGCATATGTTGGACCGAAAGATGCAAATATCGCAGTCAAGCTGTAAACTACAACACAACGCATTCCGTTCTCTGGACTACATTCTGCTACTTAAGCCCTTTCAGGGTTTGGTAGCGAGAGATTGAGAACGAACGCAGAAGAAGAAGAAGAAGAAGAAGAAGAAGAAGAAGAAGAAGAAGAAGAAGAAGAAGAATAGTAGTTTACATCGAGTCTGCCATATCGACCTGACAAATCCGTGGCTTTTTCAAGGCTCTTTGAGGACTAGATTTGCCTTTTCCACCTCGACCAATATTCTCTAAATCAGACTGTACGAGTGCAGCAAATTTCAGTTCCGCCAATTGAAGACGGAAAAGGTTACTGGTCAGTAATGGTTCCCTGACACTTACACATAATATCAGTTATGAATAACTGGCTGTTGTCGGATATTTCATTGCTGCAACATAAGTTTCTGAAGTAGACTTGACAACGCTGTTAAAATCATGTTATTTATCATTTTATTTATCATTTTATTTATCATTTTATTTATCATATTATTTATCATATTATTTATCATATTATTTATCATATTATTTATCGTATTATTTATCGTATTATTTATCGTATTATTTATTATGATTTTGGAAGCGTAAACTTGCGGACAGTAACTTTATTAACGTTATTGAACGCCATACCGTTAGGACTGAATATAAACTTGACGAAAACCAATCTCCGTGAACGCAACACTACCAACAAAGAACAAATTATTCTAGAGGGAGAGGAGGTGGAAGAAGTGGATATCTTTACTGATTTAGGCAGCGCATTTGATACACCAGGAGGTACAAATGCACATGTAAGGATATGATTTGGAGAGGCAAGATGGCGTTCGTGTAACTGAGCAACAATTGGAAATCTAGAGAGATCGAGATTCTCACCTTCACCTTCTGCGTTCATTCACAATCTCCCGCTACCAAGTCCTGAACATAGATATGCAAGAAGTAGTATGGATGTAGTCCGGTGAACGAAATTTGCTGTTTCGCGAGTTTGCAGCTTGGTTTCGATATTTGCACCTTTCGGTCCGACACATCCGTCTTTGGCAGAAGATTCTCACCAAATTGATAATATTCAGCTGAAGTGTCGTCGGGGGGTGCTGTATGGAAGGGAGAAATTGAGAACGTTAAGAGATATCCACGAAGGATAATGTGGATACAGTGACATAGCATAGTGAGGAATAAAGGCCTATGGGAAAGGAGCCAACAACAGCCCCTGGAACAACACATTAAGCTAAAACAATTTGGCTGGATAGGATATATACTGCGGAAGACACAGTCCAACATAGGCAGACAGGCTCGTATGTGAAGTCTTCAAGGTAAAGAGAGAAATAGGTAGATCCAAAAATACACGAAGAAGAGAATGGGAAAAGCAATGTCACCCGACCTGATAAAAAACAGCGACTGACTAGTAAAATGGATCTCGGATACTTCATCCCTGACAGCATGGAACTAATGTAACCCAAAACAGGAGCCAACACAAACTCCAGGTTGGGAGCCACTTGCTTAGTCTAAGAAGCACCTCAAAGAAAAGCTAGCGAACTCTGACCTTTGATTGTGTGAGACCGGGCCAGGGATTAGATTTCATTACTTGAAAGATTTGGTCCCAGTTCACACGTGCCTATAATATCCGTGCTTTGAGCCTTCAAACTGCGTTAAGTTTGTGTAATGAGTGATAATTTCATTTTGTCGATACCGCCCTGGAGCAGATCGGCTGGAGACCTGCAGGCTTCCTGAACACATCCGTTATTTCATAGGGTGATATGGTCGGCATTGGGTTTTATATTTTATTGACATGGCAAGTGTGAAATCGAGCAGGTCTGGTGTAGAGGTTAAGGGTGAAATGGATAAGTTATGGATGAAAGAAGAAAGAGGAAACTAAAATTCAGACAAGTCAAAAATTTGAGACATACTTAGACACGTTGAAGTGGGGGAAAACGTACAAATTAGATATGGTGACGGCAATCACGCGAAAAAGAATAAAACGCTATCAGCAATAAGGTCATATCAAGAGATAGCTATAAACAAGCTTGAGAGAATGCACCATAAAGACAGGAGATAAACATACACAAACTTGACAGAATGCCCCATCAAGACAAGAGACTGGCAGACCTGACAGAATGCACCATCAAGACAAGAGATAAACATACACAAACTTGACAGAATGCCCCATCAAGACAAGAGACTGGCAGACCTGACAGAATGCACCATCAAGACAAGAGACTGGCAGACCTGACAGAATGCACCATCAAGACAAGAGACTGGCAGACCTGACAGAATGCCCCATCAAGACAAGAGACTGGCAGACCTGACAGAATGCACCATAAAGACAAGAGATAAACATACACAAACTTGACAGAATGCCCCATCAAGACAAGAGATTGACATACACAAACTTGACAGAATGCCTCATCAAGACAAGAGATTGACATACACAAACTTGACAGAATGCCTCATCAAGACAAGAGATTGGCAGACCTGACAGAATGCACCATAAAGACAAGAGATAAACATACACAAACTTGACAGAATGCCCCATCAAGACAAGAGATTGGCAGACCTGACAGAATGCACCATAAAGACAAGAGATAAACATACACAAACTTGACAGAATGCCCCATCAAGACAAGAGATTGGCAGACCTGACAGAATGCACCATAAAGACAAGAGATAAACATACACAAACTTGACAGAATGCCCCATCAAGACAAGAGATTGGCAGACCTGACAGAATGCACCATAAAGACAAGAGATAAACATACACAAACTTGACAGAATGCCCCATCAAGACAAGAGATTGGCAGACCTGACAGAATGCACCATAAAGACAAGAGATAGACATACACAAACTTGACAGAATGCACCATAAAGACAAGAGATTGGCAGACCTGACAGAATGCACCATAAAGACAAGAGATAGACATACACAAACTTGACAGAATGCACCATAAAGACAAGAGACTGGCAGACCTGACAGAATGCACCATCAAAACAAGAGATTGGCAGGCCAGATCCCGTAAACAGGCAGCGGAGTGTACCACCAGGCTAGAAACAGAGGATGCAGGACATTCATTTAAACAAACCTCAAAGCGAGACGACACGACATCAATATAGATTCGAATATTTATTGTTGGCTTTATCGTCACCATGATGATGATCATCATCGTCTTCATCATCATTAGCGGTAATCTTCATTTCACTCTCCGATGACATTAATAATGACTTAATATTAACGTCATCCAACAATGAAGAAGAGATTCCAGTGTATGCATCCATGCTCTAATAGGTACCATATGGACCAGTTTGGTCAGTCTCCCAAGTTGTCTAGTGCTGATGACAGTGCTACATTGTTCCCCTTGGCAAATAGCATCTTAGCATAGAAGCATGAAGGTCGCGCGTTCGATTCTCAGACAGTCCATATGTTTATTGGAGATCTTATTTGGATTTCCTTCTACGCTCGTCTGTACGGACTGCTCCGTCTCAAAGAAATCTTTCTTTCAGTCTGTCAGATTTCATAGTAAAAAAACCATTTTCCCCTCTTTGAGCAGTTATCAAAAGATATTCTGTCTTTCATTGGGCTTCTCATCAAAAGAAACATTTCCATCCTTTCTGTCTTTTATTCTTTACACGTTGGCGCTACCACCAATAAAAGTGCCCGGGGGCGACATCCATTCCCACGAGACCTTTCAACGTCGGCACTAAGCCTCGTCGAACGGGGCAGCTCATCAGCACTACAGCCCTAGACACTATCGGAACCTTCCATGTAATGGCCTCGTGTTGGCCATAACTTTAGCAGACATTTGGCAGTCGATGAGAGATGTTCACACTATCCCGCGGCGAGAATTAAATGGTAAATTAATTATGACGTAATCGTAATGAGCAACGCGTGTCTTACATGCCGTCATTGGGGAGCCATTCCTGGCCTGTCATTTGAGAGTTACCTTCTCTATGCCCTATTAGAATTCAGAGCGCGGTAGCTACAATGAGAATTCAAAAAGATGTGATATTATATATATATATATATATATATATATATATATATATATTACTCAAGCGAGAATTACCCGGGCCAACAATAAGAACACTTACATTTTCCAAGCATGTCACAAAATGGTAGTATAGAGGGTTTTTCGTGGAGCTAGAAAAGTGATTATGTTTAACGAATTCTTTTCGAAAACGAACATGAAAGCGTTTCTAGTAGCATATACGGACTTCTTAGAAATGTGAACAAACAAAGTGTTATTTTATATTTTTTTAAATGTCTTCTTCTTCTTCTTTTTCTACTTCTTCTTTTAATTCCCCTGCATCTTCTTCTTCTTCTTCTTTTTTTTCTTCTTCCTTTCTCTTTCTTCTTCATATTCTTCGTCTTCCTCCTATTCTTCTTCCTCCTCCTGTTCCTCTTCTTCTCCTTATCTTTCTTCTTCTCCGTCGTCTCCTACTTCTTCTTCTTCTTCTTTCTCTTTTAAACAACACAAATGTATTTAAAAAGAATCATTGTCCAGTCGGACAGCCAGAGATTAAGCCTATATCTATAAAGCAAAACCACGATCGACAATCGAGACGACCATATGTGCTTTATGTTTCTCGTATGTCCAGAAATAATAACGTAGAGTAGACAAACCTGTACTGTCTGTCTGATGTGTTTTAGTGCATAATATGATGTTCGTGATTTAAAGTAGAGATTAGCACACAGGCCCGGCACCATTTGCTGAGAGACTGAGCACCTATGGAGATGCAGTTAGTCGATTCTTAGAAACAGAAATAGAAGTAGAGATGACAATTAATTTGTCGCTGTAAATGTTTGTTATAGCATTCTAGCGTTTCATAGAGTTGTACGTTCGTTTGAATCCCGCCATGTCCAGTTTGGTAGAAACGAATTGTTGTATCGATACCATCGCTTATCCGCAGACGGAAATCAATGGCAACCTACCGTTGTTACTTCATACCTGCAAGAAACTAATCACAGCCAAAAAGGTTGGAAGTTGTAAGAAAGGACGTTCTACAAAGCAAATGTTATTTACTATTATTCTAGGTCTGTCTACCTGTTTCTCTGAAGACAACATAATGTGCGCACTACCAACGTCTTCTTAACAACAGGACGGGGATTTGGGGCGTCTGATATCAGATACATCCACTGAAGAAGGGTCACGCTTTCTGGTGCCTTTGATATCTGGTACATCCACACAAAACAAGTCACGCTTTCTGGTACCTTTGATATCTGGTACATCCACAAAAAACAAGTCACGCTTTCGGTTTGTTTAATCGTGTGTCTCTCAATTTTAATTACAGAGCACATAAAAATGAATGAATTGTTTTTGACAATGTTTATTGACAACATCTTCCTACCAACCCTGCTCGTCAGTACCAAACGAGGGCCATACCCAAGACCCGAGAAAGTAAAATCTCCACCTGCGAAACGAGATAGACTGGCTAAGGAGGAGGGATCGAAAAGGACAAATAAATGCCTGCTGAAGATGGATGTGTCGGGCTAAAAGCTGCAAATATCGCAGTCAAGCTGACACAACGCATTCCGTTCTCCAGACAACTTCCTGTTATATGCCAAGTCCTTTTCATGGAGTTGTTGTGGTCTGAAAAAAACATTTCCGCCCCAAATGAGAAATGAACTCATGATCACCCAAATGTGAAGCCACCGCGCTAACCACTGCGCTACGCGACTCCCTACACAGATTGATGAACTGGTACAGACAAAGGCCACAGTCCATCGTAGATGATGATGGAAAAATAAATTTGCTAGCGCTATTTTTAGCAAGGATTAACTGCGCTAATTTATATCATCACTCTCTCTTCTCGAGCCGCCCGACCCCAGTGGCAAGTCAAGGATAAGACGACTAGGGGGCGACAACGAGATGAGCTAGTATTATTCGCAAAAGGGTCTGTGCAATCCCATGTGCCGAATATTTGTCCAGACAAAACGTGCGCTGGTTTGGTCATTTCATGAGAATGTTCCATGATCAGCTTCCTCTGCGAGCCTACAATGCCCGACTGTCCGGCTTCCAAGCACGAATGCGACCGAGGGAATGGTGGATAGGATACATCAAGTCGATTTTCCAGTGACATGGTTTGACGGCATCAGATGCTACGCATCTGGTCCAGGAGAGAAGACTAAGGCTTCCCACAGCGGTCATGAGGATACAAATGGTCCGACAACTAGATAACTAACTAATGTTTATATTGTTGTTGAAGTACACAAGTGGGTGAAGGTGCCGTGAAGGCAACGAAAAATACATTGAAAATATAAACAAATTCATGCAGGAAAAACTAGTACCTTTGAGAAAAAAGGGGGGCGGGGTGGGGGCAGGGGGAGGGGTGTGAAAAGATGGGCGGGGTAATAGGCTGGTTAAGGAAATAGTGCCGCGTTGTTTCAGAGGGGGCATATGTGCTGACGGGGAGGAGTATGTGGGTTCGACGGAGGGGTGCGGGAAAATGGAGATCTTTTAATTGTGAAATTGCTTTTGTTTGATTAAATTGTGCAGTTAGATTGACTGAAACTTTTTGACACGGATATTGCTAGCTATTCATACATCATCTATGATTGTGTTCTTTCGGGCACACATCTTCCGTCATTTGTTAAGTGCTGAAATCTACGGATGTTAGGTAAACCACAAGTATAGTTCACAGGAGCCCGACTAAAGACAGAACCTAGGAGACACGTGACCTCCTCGGTCCATGGGAGGCCAGCGTCGTGATTCTATGCTCTGGTATTATCAGATCACGGGAGACTAATTGTGCCTAATTGTTCTACCAGTAGGGGTGTATATCTGTCTGGAAGGAATGGCAGTTCGCGTAAGGGCGCCCTGGGGATGCGACGAATCGGGGACTATAACGTCGTCGATGATAAGAATCATGGTATAAACGATGGTGACGAAGATACCAATATGGATCCCGATGAAAGTTGTAATTTTGAGAATTATCGCTAGTTTCATCAATTTCTAGTAATTGCCATACAGTATGAGTAACCGCAGGAAAAGGGAATACCTATGGTAATCGGCAATGAAGTAGCTAGCCCCTTGTCTGTCTTGTCTGACTATAGGTTGATGCTACATTGGAGTAACAAATCTCTACAGAGTTTTTAGTTTTCCTTTTCCTTGTGGCGTTGTCTCTTCACTTCCCTGTGTTGTCACTTCACTTCCCTGTGTTGTCTCTTCACTTATCTGTGTTGTCTCTTCACTTCCATGTGTTGTCTCTTCACTTATCTGTGTGGAATGAGCTTATTTTCGCCCAACATGAGGGGGCTCTTCAATTTGCATCTCCATTTCGATCGGTCTAGAGCTATGTCTTCCCAAGGTTGATAAAATATTAGAAGGGAAAGCTGCTGGAATCAATGACTGATCAAATATCTGATCCGTGACTAGTTTCCTTCCTCGCTGTCTTTCCTTATCTAACAGTAGGTCGGGTGCCCATTTACAAACGAACCAATTTACAACTGGGTTGACTGGAGTGTGCTGGCAGCAGGAGTTGAACCCCGCAGCTTTGCTATGAAAAGCGAGGACTCTACCACCACACTAATTGGAAAAATTCACAACTGGGGCTATTTAGCAATGTGGAGTCCATTTTATGTTCTAAGTGTATTTTGCGTTAGTCTGAACGAGCGCAGCTGCACCCTGGGCAGACCCATAGATGTTCTATCGTGTTTAGCATATGACACTTCCTGTCACCCGCTGACTGTACACACTCCTGTCAGTCCTGAATACCTGCTCGGCCTGCTTCTGATTACAATTGGAAAATCTGTATTTCAACATGACACTAAATATATTAATTTAAACCACAGACTAATAAAAACAATAAAAATTGGAAATGAAGAACTAACAAAGATGGACACAGTTACACAAGAAGGTGGAACAATCAAAGACACACGCAGAATGGACAAAGTCATAATAGCCCGTTCTAGGGGACGGCGTGGGTTAGTGGTTAAGTGATACGGCTCACAACCCGAAGGTGCTGGGTTCGATCCCCATCACAGCACCGCCCGTTACCACGGGGTAGCAAACCATTAGAAAATACAGGAGGAAGCAGAACCTTACATAAAATGCATGCTGATGTCGGATGCACTGGGCCGACAGGCGCAAACATAAAAACCACAGTGCAACTCACACCGCCTTGGCGATTAGAGAAATAAGCGAACGCAAAAAAAATAAAAATAAATAATAGCCCTTTCTAGCTCAAACAACGTTTGGAAGTCGTCACAATAACATATACCTACTGTAATACTTTAATCCTCGTGGTCATTCCGACATATTATGGGGCCAAATCTCGTCTGAACTCATCTCTGTCTTTTGCCTTTAAGTACCAGGTTGGTCCAAAGTTTTGTCGCAGGCCATCTCTCTGATTGGTGGACGTCGGGGTGACGATTATAGATGTACGGCCACGATGACGTCACTTTAGGTAGCCGAAGAAGAAGAGGCAGAAGAATGGACTTAAAGGCCCAGCGAATTTTGGCTGACCAACAAATGTATCTTCACGTGGCGGTCCTGGAAACAGGCTGCACTAGTCACTAGTGTAATCTGGCAAAGGGATAGCGATCGCAGTGGGAAAGCAAACCCTGTACCTACAAAAATGTCCGCTGAAATTGGATGTGTCAGGCCGAAAGGTGCGATATTACATCCTCGCTGTAAAACTACGACACAACGTCCTTTTCTTTCAGGACAAATGACCAAATAGAAGTAGCTTGAGTGTGGCGTATAGTTTGTGAGCTTGGTACACAATCCCGGTATAGCAGGTTCAAATCTCGTCAGGTCAAGTTCAATATGGCTGAGCGTGCATGTCGTAAGCTTATTCATGGTATGACTGCTTCTCCTACTCGACCCAGCTGTAAATGGGTACCTGTCCAAGACTGCAGAAAACTCTGGTGCTGTGGGGTTCCTACTCCTTCGTCGGCACTTTCAGCAATGGAATGATTGAGCAAGTATAGAGGCACCTGCTACAACAAATCTGCTCTATTAGCCATTTTCCATTTATATAATGGATAGCGCATGGCAAAGGCAAAGGCCGCCGTCCATTGCAGACAATAATGGCATAATTTATTTTGCTAGCGCTATTTTTAGTAAGGATTAACTGCGCTACTTTTTATCCTCATTCTCTCGTCTCGAGACGCCCGATCCCAGTGACAAGTCAATGACAAGACGACTTGGGGGCGACAACGAGATGCAGGGGACTCCTCATCAAGCACCCGTGAAAAAGACGGCGGAGTCCGGAGTCCGGAGGCATACTTAATATAACCCACACACGTCTAAATTCTTATACGTCTCTAAAGCCCTACTCCCTGACACAAACGGTACTCCTAGAAAACAGCGGGGGAAAAAAAAGAAAAACATTTAAAAGTTGATTAAGGTTGAGGTTAATCAAACTTTAAAAATGGGTATGGTCAGATACCGCAGCGAGACGAGAACACAAACAAAACCTACGTTACGACCAATAGGCCTTCATCAGGGACAATAAATAACAACAATACTGAACTAACAAATCAACATATAAGGACAAAATTATATATTTATCTGATAGTAGAGGAAGGCATGGCGATGATATAGTGAAAGTGGAAGGTAAGACGACACGAGATAACAAATAGAGGAAGGCATGGCGATGATATAGTGAAAGTGGAAGGTAAGACGACACGAGATAACAAATAGAGGAAGGCATGGCGATGATATAGTGAAAGTGGAAGGTAAGACGACACGAGATAACAAATACTAGCAGCAATGGTGGTACAAATAACTATAAAATTAAAATAAGGCGAGGCTGCGGCCGCTCTGTAGATGTATATAATGGGAAAAAAAACAAATGAAACTAATGTAAAAGTTGATTAAGGTTGAGTTTAATCAAAATTTAACAAAAACGTAAAATGTAAAGAGAGTCCCCATCAGACAACCGCTGTTCGGGAATGAAGTGTTATAGACCCACGTATACTAATCCCCATCTTGCATGATGTGTGGTGGCCAGTTTCCGTTCTTGCTGCATTTCATCCCGTTACCGTAAGATATGTTCTCATTTACAGCTGGGTCGACTTAAACCCGAGTTGGGGACGGCGTGGGTTAGTGGTTGAGTGGCACGGCTCCCAATCCGAAGGTGCTAGGTTCGATTCGCATCACAGCACCGACCGTTACCACGGGGAAGCAAACCCTTAGAAAATGCAGGAGAAAGCAAACCTATAGAAAATGCAGGAGGAAGCAGACACTTACATAAGATGCACTGGGCCGACAGGCGTAAAATAAACTCCACAGTGCAACGCACACCGCCTCGGGAATTAGAGAAATTAGAAAAAAAAAAAATCCGGAGCTGAACTGCGCATCATTGCCTTGAAAAGCTAGTGCGCTACTAACGGAATCAGCTTACAAAAGCAGTATAATAATGGCGAGGACAGTAGATGTGCGCAAGCCGATATCGTCTTCTATGAGTGTCATATCATGACCTGGGCTGTCCACCGTGTTAAAAGTCTCGTTCTAGTGCCCATTCCGTTCTGGAAATCGTTGTTGTTCCAGAGAAATATTCCTCAAAGCGATTTGAGATTAGAAGTGGCAATAATTGCCGTGTTTGTCTAGGTGTCGACCTGTCGATCAAGGACAGAGATTTGCTGTGCCAGTCACAATGTGCTGGATCCATGGAGTGAACCGCGAACCATTCAAGTGATGTCACGCTTTTGTTAAGCGATTCGCCGGGAAGGCGGCGACCAGGGTAGGTAGTGTTAATAGAATCGTTGCCAGGGATTTCCCGGTAACCCCAGACTGGTTTAACCAAAATGTGTCTGAAAAGGGCGTGACTCTCCAAAAAAGAGATAATACCGAACTGAGGTAAGCGTCCGGGAGGGGAAGATGCTCAGCTTTTTGACGTCTCTACTAGAAAAATTGCTCGTGATTAGAAACTACATGGATAACAAACACACATAATAACAACAGGTAATTCTATTTGCGGGACGATCGAGACGAGAATTTAGTCCCCCGATGAGCTGTAACGGCCAGCGGCCCAAAGCTGACTGCTTGCGTCATGGCCAACCAACCGGAACTAACAAGATACTTAACTGAACTTAACTTTACGTCTTTATACTGGTTTAGAAGACTGCATAGTCTGTATACAACCAGTTTTATTTACATTACCTTGCTCTAAAAGCTATGCGAGTCCAATTTATTCGTTGGGATCCTTAGCAACATACTATAACAGGGCAGACTGGCTAATGAGAAGGGATCAGTGAGGGAAGGTTAATCCGATACCTAAAAATGGCATTCTGAAGTTGGAGGTGTCGGACCAAAAGGTACAAATATCGAATTCAAGTTGTAAACTAAGAATCAATGTCTTCCGATCATGCTACTTGCAAAGCCCTTTTCCGGGATTGGTAGCGGGCGTGAGAAAGTGCAGGGCTTGGTAGCAGGCTATGTTAGTCAGGGCCACATAAAACATTCTGATCAGACTATATTAGTCAGGGTCAGACAAAACATAATGATCAGACTATATTAGTCAGGGTCAGACAAAACATTATGATCAGACTATATTAGTCAGGTCAGACAAAACATAATGATCAGACTATATTAGTCAGGGTCAGACAAAACATAAAGATCAGACTATATTAGTCAGGGTCAGACAAAACATAATGATCAGACTATATTAGTCAGGATCAGACAAAACATAATGATCAGACTATATTAGTCAGGGCCAGACAAAACATAATGATCAGACTATGTTAGTCAGGGTCAGACAAAACATTCTGATCAGACTATATTAGTAAGGGTCAGACAAAACATAATGATCATACTATATTAGTCAGGGTCAGACAAAACATAATGATCAGACTATATTAGTCAGGGTCAGACAAAACATAATGATCAGACAATATTAGTCAGGGTCAGACAAAACATAATGATCAGACTATATTAGTCAGGGCCAGACAAAACATAATGATCAGACTATATTAGTCAGGGTCAGACAAAACATTATGATCAGACTATATTAGTCAGGGTCAGACAAAACATAATGATCATACTATATTAGTCAGGGCCAGACAAAACATAATGATCCACCTCAATTCCAAGCAGTTCTCCATGGACACAGACTGTTTCCTGGCAGTTCTCCATGGACACAGACTGTTTCCTGGCAGTCTGGCCAACTTATAATCCTATAGGGTTTCAGCAACAATTCTTGTACGGATTGCTTACTTAAAGGCAGCTGTGTTAGATGAGGTTGAAGCTGCTTGCCATGTCCACAGATCAGAACTCAGAACTTTGGCCTGTTGTAAACGAAATGTCTTTCTTCCGTGCAGTCTTCCTAAATGAAGGCAATTGTAGTGTTGCCTATACTCCTTATAGAGAGCAGAAGGAAGGAAGGAAGGAAGAAAGAAAAAGAGGCAGAAGAAGAAGAAGAGAGGAAGAAGAAGAAGAAGAAGAAGGAAAGAAAATAATACTTTTGCTGAAAATCAGTTGTGTGTAAATGTAGAAGGCTGAGAGATACACCACTTTAGTTGGAGGCATTACATAAATTAACAGACAAACATGTCAGATTACACCATGGTATACACCACTTTAGTTGGAGGCATTACATAAATTAACAGACAAACATGTCAGATTACACCATGGTATACACCACTTTAGTTGGAGGCATTACATAAATTAACAGACAAACATGTCAGATTACACCATGGTATACACAACTTTAGTTGGAGGCATTACATAAATTAACAGACAAACATGTCAGATTACACCATGGTATACACCACTTTAGTTGGAGGCATTACATAAATTAACAGACAAACATGTCAGATTACACCATGGTATACACAACTTTAGTTGGAGGCATTACATAAATTAACAGACAAACATGTCAGATTACACCATGGTATACACCACTTTAGTTGCAGGCATTACATAAATTAACAGACAAACATGTCAGATTTCACCATGGTATACACCACTTTAGTTGGAGGCATTACATAAATTAACAGACAAACATGTCAGATTACACCATGGAAGCAAGCCACTTTGGATATTCCACATCTTCTGAAGGACGAGAATAGATCATTACCGAAATCAATGACTGATTAGTGGACATTGCTCTAACAACACTCAAACCTGGGATGGTTGTTTAGATTTAATAACACGTCATTCACTGCCAATCCAGTCACGCTATTCCGCATGTAAAGCTTGACAGATCGTCGTTCCCAGCTGACCAATAGCTTGTATCCGTGACGTCCTGCGTGGCTGCACAATGGTCACTTCCCACTCAGACACGGCTCGGACAAATATGGTATCCGAGAGGCGACGCTGTCTCAATCGAACAGCGGGGATTGCGTTGTCAGTTATTGTGATACTTGACGGTCACCGATAGCTACCATGTCGCCCACTCATGCTGCGACCTGCATGCTCGTGTCTGAACACCGGACGACTAAACTGACCAGGGTTTGTGTCACTGGTGGACATCGTCCAGCCAGCATCTTATTTGTCCGTTCCGGATAAAGTTAACGACGATCCCAGTCTTACAAGAAAATTCACAAAAGCGATAGCTATCAACCGGCGCTTAGGGAAACGTAGACAAGAACAAACGTATTTAGTCTTCACAATTTCTTAAGTTCCACATATATGCACGTATGGTAGTTCTAATTTTGAGCCGTTATTTTCAGTCCCATTATTAAAACTTAAGCAAGCAGTGATTCTAATCTATCTATCTATCTTCAGTCCACGTGTGTCGTTATGCGTCGTGGGGAGATGTGATCTTATTTGTTTAATTTAATTTTGTCATGGGAAATCTACTGGTGACTTGCCAGGTCAATTCCAGCAACTGTTACCAAACGTTAGGTTGGTTGCCTCTGGAATATATAATCGCCTTTTTGGGACTAGTGGTGTAAATTAGAGCTAGGTAGATCTGCCGCCGGTTAGGCGCCATTTAACCGCCTAACCAAGTTCTGATGTTATAGCCCCATAGTCCCCTTTTAGCAATATATTCTCTGTATGGAACTAAGCAACAACTAACGAAGGAATGCAGATGGGTAGGAAGTCTAACGTCTGGTCAGGCAACGTACTGGCCAAGATTCACATCTTGTCTTCTTCGTAGTCCTTCCTGGAATCGAACTGTTTACATGCAGCCTGGCTAACAAGGTGAGGGATCGACGTGATACCCGTAGTAGTGCGATATATGCAAATGAGGCCAAGCATAGCACAACTGCCTGGAGGACATCAGTTCACTTTCATCAGCACGCTCGGGATTTGAGGAAAGCTACGACAAACCACCACTTAACGCCAATTTCACGGCGCACAAAGAGTAATTCTACTCATTGTGGACATTCATCAACAACAACACCAACAAAAACAACAACAACACCAACAACAACACCAACAAAAACAACGATTGCAGATACCATCACATAACATTGCGTGGAAGGGCGAGAGCCCGAGTTCTGCTGTATACATTACAGCAACCTCATATTTCACAGTGGCAGAGCTGCAAGACCAATTACCTCTCGTAACATGGTAAACTCTTTTGCTCAAAAGGATGCTGGGTTTTTCACTCTGCTCAGATGAAATTAGTATATCACATATTTATAGAAGACAAGCCAGCGGGGAAGTGAACTGAAGAGCAGATATCAATCATACAAGCAAGACACCTCTTGCAGTTTCTGATAAGGAGCAAGTTGCCTCTAACTTTTCCACGAGCTCATTGATCGCCTGGCTCCGCTCTTCCCCTGTAGGCATCAAGCTAAGCCATGTCTGACTTTTAACTTTTTTTTTTTATTGGCGGATGCGCGCCTATTCCACCCCAGAACGTAGTCAATTGGGCGATATTAAGACATATAAATCAGTGAAAAAACTTAACTTAACGTCTTTATACTGGTTTGGAAAACTATGCAGGGTTGGTATACAACCAGTTTCTTTAAAAAAAATACATATGGGCATCCAATCTATTCTTAATGTAATAATTGACCCTGCCGTCACTATTTCCCGTGACAATGAATTTCAAGCATTCCCCAATCTCTTGCTAAAAAAAACTACTACCTGGCATCTAATCTGGACCTTTCTTGAATTAATGTGTATCTGTGCCCTATTGCTCTTGTAGGCGGCTGCATTTTGAAGAACAAGAAACAAACAAACTTGTTATAGTCTAATAACACTGCCATTCAATATTTCAAGACATTCAATGAGTTACAGAGAAAAGTAACGACAAATGCATGAAATAAACAGTGCCTCGTCGACCTGGTCAGAAACTGACGTGGAACCTGCAGGTAGAGAACAAAAAACAAAAGGCCAAACAGGCTATGTCGATGACAGACGGTTAGAACACATTTGAAGGTCATGAGACAAACTTGTGAAACAATGCGAGAGACGGAGCTTGATAGGCCAATTAACACACACTAGCACCAACCAGACATGAATAGCTTTCAATCACTGATTCGAGCTCTAAGTCAAACGATTGATTTTTGTATTACATAAATCTAACCCCCACCCTCCTTTTACGTCTCTTAAAATACATTTATATTTTTGTCTCCGTCTTTCTCTCTCTCTCTCTTTCTCTCTCTCTCTCTCTCTCTCTCTCTCCCTCTCTCTCTCTCTCTCTCTACTTCTCCATACGAGTAGTAACAAAGATATGGTTTATTGTGTCCATAAACATATATAATGGTTACTTTTTACCCCTCCGCCCAAGTATGTGCACATACGAGGCGTGTTCAAATGAAACCAAACCAAACTGCAACAAGTGAACATACGCACCATGCACCAGATGACGTCACTTTTGGTGTAAACAGCACATACCAAGCGTCATGTTAGCAACATTTCATTATCCTCCGACTTATAGTTTCCTCAGCAAACCGTTGAAAACATGGCGGGCATGATACGGAGTCCGTCTTGAGTTGATCAGCAAGCGGTGATTCGGATTCTAACAGCTGAAGGATGTCGACCAGTTGACATTCTTCGCAGAATGCAGGCAGTGTATGGTGACAAAAGTGTGTCGAAGACAACAGTGAAAAACTGGACAACCAAGTTTAAAGAAGGACGTGAGTTAAAGAAAGGTATTCCGAGACCAGGTCAGGTGCATATTGCTGCGTTAACTCACGTCCTTCTTCAAACATGTTTGTCTAGTTCTTCACTGTTGTCGCTGACACCCTTTTGTCACCTTAAACAGCCTGCATTCTGCGATGAGTGTCAACTGGTCGAAATCCTTCAGCTGTTAGAAACTGAATCACCGCTCGCAGATCAACTCTGGACACCCACCATGTTTGTAGCGGTCTGCTGAGGAAACTAGGAGTCGGAGGATAATGCAATTTTGAAAACTTGAAGATTGGTATGTGCTGTTTACACAAGAAGTCACGTCTTCATGCGCATTGCACGTATGTTCTTTTGTTGGTTGCAGCTTGGTCCTGTTTCAAATCAACACGCCTCGTGTGTGTATATATATATATATATATATATATATACGTACATACATATGTGTGTGTGTGCCTGTGTTTATGTATGTGTGGGTGTAGGATGGGTGTCTGTCGGCGCATGTTTGCTTCAGTGCACTTGTGTCTGTATACGTGCGCATGTTTATATGTGTGTGCGTCAGTGTAGCCACCAATATAAAGGGTATCGTGCTGCAGTTATATAATAATGTTCGCCTAGGCATCTGGGCCCGTTGCGTCGGTCGAACGTCACCATGACCAGTCGAAACGGCGCTATGCTAGACCTCGTCTATAGCAGGGAGTGGGGAAGGGGGGAGGGGAGTTGCTGTCTGTTCCAGGGACTGCGTCTCCTGTGCTTCCAGTTGGTTGGATACCCTTAGACGTTAAACTGCATTGAGCAGGATCTGGTGAGCTGGAACTTCCTGATCCAGGCGGACATCATGTTCAAACCGAGAAAGACGGCGACGGTCCAGGACTTCTGATACAGTTGGGAGGTTAGTCTTAGTAGAGACCTCGACATTAGGTACGAGATCGTACCAACGAATTACAAGAATACGCCGCTGATCGCGCGTATGAAAGGGCTCGAGTCTTGAGATGTCCAGGTTCCGGCTGCATACATTAACACTGAAACCACACACGACTGGTAAATACTTTGTTTTTAACTCAGGGATAATCTACTATTGTTCCACACGCGGCGCAGGCTCACCACCGAAGAAAGCGAAGCCAATCCGTCTTGACATATCTGGGCTACTGTGCCCGTCAGATGACATTGTGCTTCCAAAATAAGAAAGTTAATTTACGCTCCCCGCTGTGTGACCGCGACCTACTATGTTCTGGAACCTTGTATCAGAGCCAAGATACTGAATTTTGGTCTTCTCCCATGAAATTGATCGTCCCATATTTTGAGCTGTACTATCCAGATACTCAAGAGACTGTTACAGCACTGTGCTATCCGGGCTTAGCAGAACTATGTCAGCATAGATGAGGTCAGTGATGCACGTTTGGTCAATAGTGATTCCATGGTGCTGAGAGCTGAGGCGGTCAAGGAGTCAGTCGACAGCCAGACAGAAGAAATTGGGAGCAAGCACACAGCCCTGTCTGACCCCTGCAGCTAATGTACGCTTAGCTCAGAACAAGAAGACGGTCGTTTAGGACAGAAGAAACGCTTCAGAAACTCCCACAAAATGTCTCTGATAAGAGTCAATTTTGATATCAGCTCCTGTGAGATGCTTGCACAGAACCGCTTGTCCTGACGCGCTAGCATCTCATAACGTGCTCGGATTACAGAGCAAAAATTCGAAACTAAGTGAAAATGGGTTGCACGACATAACAGAGCTCCGATAACCCTACAACCGACTTATCAAATTTATGTTCTAAGCGTTGCAGTCTGCCGTGCCAGAATTGGACTTTGTAGTCAAGTGAGATCACATCTCGCGGTATAGGTATGATACCGCCGCCATCTTCGCTTGCGATAAGCAATTATTATTTGTGTTATCACTATTTAAAGTGCAAGCAGCCATTAGCTCGCCAGGTAAATCTAGTCCAAACAGTAGTCACTGTTGTTCGGAGTGAAGTGGCAGAGGCACTAGTGTAGTAGGCTACAGCTTTGTATGAGGTGGGGTCAGATAGTCCGCTTTCTAGAAGCCCTACCCCCATAACAGTAAATCAGGTAACCATCAACTGAATCGATCCAGGAACATCAGTCTTGAGAGGCAAGCACTCCGCCACTCGTCTCATTTTAAACCTGCTATTAATGACAAAATGGGTTATAATGAGAGTAATATTTTAGGAGATTCGTTTCTTAAGCCTATAAGATATCGAATGAAAATGTTAATACAATTTTATTAATGAATTAGAGAATATTCGAACACAAAAGCCTATAACGCTTAGCGTTAGGGTTTTCGCAATATTGGCAGACCGAGAACTACGTGGATAGGAAATGTTACTGATATTCTAAATCGTCATGAACTGACTACCTCAACGATGCGCTTGGCCGTGGACAGAAAATTAGGGCTCTCCGCGCCGCCTGATGGCACACGTGGATAAGACAAGACAGAATAACTAACAAAGTGTAATCATTAAAAAGCAAAATAAATGCAACTATAGGGAGTAGTTGAGGGATCCCATTACATAGATAAATAAGTTGGAAAAAAATATTGAATCGAATGGACGAGAAAAGAAGATGAGAGAAACATGTACAAGATATAAAGAAATTAACGTTTTTTGTTTAATATGGAGGACTGTTATCGGCAATTAAGACACCGACCGAGAAGTTTTGTTGATAGAATTGTTGAAGAGAAAATATTTGCTACCAGTTATCAAAGAACACACAGCAACAGATGAGGGGTATTATTTGTTCATCATTGCCACTTAGACGAGGCGGTACTGGAGGGCGAGATCTGTACGCCACCAGCGAGACTCACATCTGTTGAGAATTCAGTTCTAGCTCCTCGCAAACAGATGTCCAAACGAGAAAGTTTTAGAAAACATAAAAATCCAGCTTATTCCCTGTTATTCCATCCTGTACTGAGGTTGGAGATATTTTTGCCAGATTAGAGCCAAGTCGTAAGAAATATGTAAAATCGCGGGAGACGGTTGTAAGTCTTGAATAATATCAGAAGGTTCCATTTCCGCGGTGAGCGTGCAAGCGTGTCCAAGTTTACACGAGTGAGCAATAGGCGTGACACGGGTGGAAAGATTCGGGGACTAGAGAGTGTGTGAGCTCCACACAGGGGTCCAGTGTATGTAACATGTGTTGGGGGGAGTACTGATAGTTTGAGAAAGGGAGTCAGTGTTTCAAGACGCCGATCTGTTACAAGATAGGGGGCGAAATACTCACACAAGGCGCAGGAAAATAAAGAACAAATAAACAGGCCAGCGCTGAGACGAAAGCTGAGCATAGTTGCATCAATGGGGCGTCTTTGCTTCTGTAGACAAGAGCACGTTGTTTCGGGTCCCCGCATCGTTTCGCCGGGTCTGATCCGGTGCAGAAGCTTAGCTCTGGTTACAGACTCGCTTAGAAGGCAGCTCAGAGTCTTGAGTTCTTTCTCTTTTGAGGCATTTCTTCGCTGCTTCAAAATCTTAGCAGAGATGGTATTTGTTCATACCAAACTTATGGCATGCGTGGAGTAAATATAACTAAAAAGAAAAACGTAAAGAAATATGAAACAAATAGCAAATTTAAAATTACCTGAAAGGTAGGGTAGGACCAACGCTTTTCTATAGCAAGCACTGCTGTCAGGGATGGTGTTAAAGTTTTCATTGTACGAGGCATCAGCTTTTTAAAAGGCTGTGTAGCCATTTCTCTACCTCGCTGATTTTCCATAATTAGCAGAATGTCAGGGAATCACAAGACAACGTTTTCTTCAGGTCGAAGAAGAAGAAGAAGAAGAAGAAGAAGAAGAAGAAGAAGAAGAAGAAGAAGACGAACTAAAAGGAGTCCTTAAAAAAATACAAAAACTTCCACATTTTCATAGAATAGTCTTAGTATTAATATATGTGTACTTCCACAGGAGTAGACGCCCATGTGCAGGTCTCAGCTCTGGCGTGACCTGGATGTTGTCGGGAGGATGATTTCCGAATAGTGGACTAGGCTCGAGCAGCTTAATACTCCGTTGTGTTGAGACAAGCGTTGATGATGATGGTTAATCGGTGTGCGAGTTCTTTTTAATAGACTCAAACACCTAGAGCAAAGTAAACCCGCAGCCCGTTAGGTGCCATCTATGCTGCTCTTAACAGACCACCTAACCATGGCCGATGTTATGCCGTGTTATACAGTTAGTCGCTTCTTACGACATGCTCTATATGTGTCAGCAATGCTATTCTTGTCTTTGTCATAGACAACGACATCAGTGGACCACGCGGAATTTCGTACAATAGAGAAATTACAATTGTATGAGAGCATCACTAGTGTGGACATGTTTGACAGAAACAGACATGAGTCAGTGAGATATGTTGGCGACTGCGTGGGCTAGTGGTTAAGTGACACGGCTCACAACCAGAAAATGGTGGGTTCGATCCCCATCACAGCACCGGTCGTTACCCCGGGGAAGGAAACCCTTAGAAAAGGCAGGAGGAAGCAAACTCTTACATAAAACGCGTGCAGAAGTCGGATGCACTGGGCCGACAGCAGCAAAATCAGAACCGCAGTGCAACGCACACCTCCTTTGGGAATAGAGAAATAAGGCGAACGCAAAAAACAAAACAAAAAGAACAACAACAAAAGTGGAATATGAGGTGGAAAGAACACATTGGCATTCGATAGGACAAACATTAAACAAACCAGCTGACATGATTACAAAGCAGTCTTTATTCTGGAATCCCCAAGCTAAAAAAAAATGAGTAAAATTAAAAAAAAACAAATGGAGAGAAAAGCTCCAAGGAGACACGACAAAACAGGAAGAAGAGGGTAGAGCTGGGGCAGTTGACTCTAGACAGAAGAACTTGGCGTGTCTTTGTTGAGTGCCTACATTCCACAGGGAGCTGAAGGGCATTATATTAAAACTAACTCAGCTTTCAGTTTATATGCAGACCTGTTATACTAAATGTTGTTCTGAAATACCTCAAGCTTAATACTTTATGACCCGGAACAAATTAGTAACCATTTGTAAATTCTGCCTGGGGACTCTCTTTAACTTAAGGTCTTTATACTGGTCTAGAAGACTCTACATAATCTGTCTACAACAATTTTCTTAGAGGGTGGTAAACAGATGTGCGAGCCCATCTTGATAGACTCAAACACAATAACTAAGTAGACCCGTAGCCAATTAGGCGCCATCTTTGCTACTCTTAACAAACCACTTAACCATAACCGGTGTTATGACTTGTCACACAGTTAGTTGGCTATTGCGACAGGCTCTCTGTGGGCCAGTGTTGCTATTCTTGTCTTGTCATACAGAAAGATCCCGGTGGACCAATCGGGACTAAATTCTGAGTAAATTCTTACGATTATTTAACAGCTTTTACTGTGTGCCACACGCCTTTGGAGTCGAAATTGGGGTCGTAAGCCAATGCTCGGGCAGGCATACAAAGGAGTGTCACGAACCAGATGACGAGAGGTCAGTTTGTTGTTGCTCTTAAAGATATGAGCTTTGATGATCGCTGATCATGTTGCTAGCAGTTTTCCAAATATATAAGCGAAAGAAAGAAAGAGAGGGAGCGATAGGTAGATCGATAGATAGAAAGAAAGAGAGAGGAAGGAATGTTATGATAACCAGAATCGATATAGTAACTCTCTTGGCACAACTATTGTTTATCAGCTGATTGACGGGGTCATCAATAAGCTGAGAGTAGCCAGCGACTCGCAGATCGCTGCCTGCATCAAGAGGAATAAACCACAGCTGACCAAGACCGTATTCCACCTCCATGCGTCAACCCTGGAAACAGGCTGCTCTAGTGTGGTCTATTTTAAAGAATGAGGATTGCAGTAGGGTGGCACCCCCCCCCCCCCACTCCCCCGCCTAAGTAGACTGAAATCGGATGCGTCGGGCTGAAAGACACAGATACACGGCCTCGCTGTAACCTACGACACAACGTCACAACGTCAATTTCAGGACAAGCGTCAAAGAAGAACAAGAAGACGTTGATAGTTAATGGTATAGATGCTGAAGTCTCATGTTGATCGTCTGCTATACTTTCTAAAATTTCGTTTTCTCATCGCCATGCCATTATGACTGCTGTTTATCCACTTGACGCAGCATCATTCTACATGTTGTCGCTTGGTGTTATCACTCCAAACATTAATTCATATCGAACTTAAGGGAGAGGACAAAAGAGCTGATCAACATTCTCTTTTCGAAAAACAGATAACTACTATTGTTTAACTAGAGAAGAGCAAGTCGTTATCTTCAGACTGAGAACTGGGCATAGCAGACTCTGGTCATCCCGTAACCGGTGAGGTCGCTGGGGCACACATGAAGACATCCTCACAACACAACGCCACCCTTCTCTCTTAGCGGCCGCTGCCTGTGCATCTTGTGGTCGGAGATTGGTCCATTCTTTTATGTTGTCCTCCACCTCTTTTTGGTACGGCCTCTTCGTCGTCTGCGTCTGTGTCGTCAGCAGACTCAAGGGTCATCTTTACAAGAAAATTGGCCAGACAATAGATGTTCATGTCTAGGAAACACATCATACATAGCTGGTTGTTCGCATAGGAAGAGAAAACAATTCTGGCCTCACGAGACGGATATGAGACAAGAGCTGAACGGGGATAAAACAAAAAACAGTGCACTTTATAAGAGAAGCGACCTGGATCTGAGAATGAACAAAGAAGAAGAAGCAGGTAGTAAACGTCCACACTACATGGGAATGAATAACTCAATAGTTCGCTTAGGCGACCAGGGCTCGTGGCGTCGAATAAAAACCATATCCATGACCACGTCTGACGCCGTGTCACAAGCAGCCTGCAGTTTTGTTGGGGAAGTTGTGATCTGCTTTAGCCAAATATTGCGAGGTCGGACCCGAGGACGTCTCCAGGATGGACACGGCTTTTTCCCTCAACTCGACCCCACAGTGTACCTGAGCATTTCGTGGTTTTGGATTTCCCAGGCGTACAAGGGAGAGAGGCGACGGCAATCAAACGTTGAGGCGATGCCTGTAAGTTGAGTAACTTAAATTATTTTAATGTTGGAAATCAAGTCGTTCCAGGGGATCCAAGGATGCGTGTCTGGTTGCGCAGGTGTAAGGTTTCAAGACGCTGCCTGTCCCGCTGTAGTAGGGTCCAGGTCTCGGAGCAGTACACGAGGAAGGGGATGATGCAGACGGAGTATATACGGATTGATAAACCAGCATATTAGCTCTGCCAGAGCCATCACATTCAGAATGAGCAGGATAGAAGATCCACGCAATCTCCAGAAGTCTAAGACCTTTTTGCATACTTTTATATCATGCCGTAGCCTTCAATCTTCTTTACCTTCCAAAGCGGGGACTGAAAGTTGGATCCTTCAAGGAGATGGTCAATGTAGTCCCATAACAGATAATGATGTCGAGGATGAAGTGTTATAAACTATACCCCAGCTTTGCCTTTGCTTCATAAATAATTAACCAAATACCCGAAAACAGCCCGGTCGTCTGGAGCGTAACTTTCCCGTTTAATTGAGCCACACTAGAACAGCAGTAGCTGTTTCAATTTCCACGTTCCACCTGGGCGCTGTTGTGACGTTATTCTGTAGCGGCATGAGGATGTTTGACAGATAAAATGGAAAGAAGGTAACACATGCCTCTTTGTTTAACATCGCGTCCATCTCCTTATTTCATTTCAAATCTGGCACCTCTCCTGAATACTGCACCACTCAGAACCCAACCAGCAGTTCGTAAAAGATGTGAAACAAAAATATAAAAACACAATTTTGATAACACTCTCTCGTTAACCCTACATCCTACCACAGTTAAATCCTGGCATTAAAATACAAATTATATATGAAAAGAAACAGTTGTGGTCTTATATTCCACGGGGAACAAACATAAAAGATGAAGATTATGACACGACCAAAATTTGACATGTTTTGATATCATTTTTGTTTGTTTTATTTCTGTGGTTTCTGAATGACGTAGCCGTCTCATATTAAAATGTGACAAGTGTATTATCATCATTACGGCAAGTTGATGCATTGATATCAGCATCTCTTAAAATAACGACATTCAACAAGATAGCCCTGTGTCTGCGACTCCAACATGGTAGATTAACCCGCGAACTAGTAAACATTTTCATCAGCCAGAAGAGAATTATATCGCGTTTCAAAAACAATTTAATTTTAGATCATATGACATGCGTAACAGAAAAAAACAAAAAAAAACACCACAGAAAATTGAAAAAAACAAACAAAACAAACAAACAAACAAACAATAAACGTAGGCTATTTAGATTAATTATTTTACAATATATCGGTTCTTCTAAAACTTTACAAATGTTCATTGGAACTTGAATGAGACACTGCCGTCGTAGATTGATTTATGCTCTATGTCCACTGAGTAGCTTTACTTTGTTGTGAGGAGAAATGAGATGCCAGTCGGGTTACACACACACACACGCACTGACATGAACGTCGCGTCAGGATCAGGCGCACCATACTGACCAGGACTTCGCGACAGGGTCAAACACAACATACTGACCAGAACGTCTCGTCATGGTCAGTCACAACATACTGACCAGAAAGTCGCGTCAGGGTCATTCACAACATACTGACCAATACGTCGCATCAGGGTCGGGCAAACAGACCAAGCCTACTATCTCTCTTCCATGTAATCTTTCCTGGATGGAGGCTGTTTTCAAGGCAGTCCTGCAGACGAGACCTGAATCGACGTTATCCCCATAATCATGAGCGCCATGCAGATGAAGACATGCCAGCACAACCGCCCGGAGGACCGGTATCCACCTTTATCAGCACGCTTTAGATGTGAGGGAAGCTACTTAAGTGGCTATCTGCAACTTAACGGTCTGTTCAGACCAAACAGAAGCGTAAACTTACTCATTGTCACATTAAACAACATACAATAACTCTATTAAGCGTCCTGAACAAGGCATTAAATGGCGGTTTGCAGTAGCTTTCCTCACATCCCCAGCGTGCTGATGTAGGTGGACTGGAATCAGCGGGCTGTTGTGCAATGCATGGCTTCATCTGCGTTTCGCTAACTGCTGCGGGGGATCACGTTGACTCCCCACTTCGTCAACCACGCTGCCATGAAAACAGCCCTTTTTAGGGAGAACTGCGAGAAAGTCGAGATTGGGGGTGGGGGGGGGGGGGGGGGTGGGTGGTGGTCTTGAACAGTACGTTTTGTCTGACCCTGACTATCATGTCTGACCAGTAGGTTTTGTCTGACCCTGACTAGCATGTCTGACCAGTAGGTTTTGTCTGACTAGCACGTCTGACCAGTAAGTTTTGTCTGACCCTGACAAACATGTCTGATCAGTATGTTTTTTCTGACCCTGACTAACATCTCCGATCAGTATGTCTTACCTGACCCTGACTAACATGTCCGATCAGTATGTCTTACCTGACCCTGACTAACATTTCCGATCAGTATGTCTTACCTGACTCTGACTAACATGTCCGATCAGTATGTCTTACCTGACCCTGCCTCTTATGTCCGATCAGTATGTCTTACCTGATCCTGACTAACATGTCCGATCAGTATGTCTTACCTGACCCTGACTAACATGTCCGATCAGTATGTCTTACCTGACCCTGACTAACATATCCGATCAGTATGTCTTACCTGACCCTGACTAACATATCCGATCAGTATGTCTTACCTGACCCTGACTAACATGTCCGATCAGTATATCTTACCTGACCCTGACTAACATGTCCGATCAGTATGTCTTACCTGACCCTGACTAACATGTCCGATCAGTATATCTTACCTGACCCTGCCTCTTATGTCCGATCAGTATTTCTTACCTGACCCTGCCTCTTATGTCCGATCAGTATGTCTTACCTGATCCTGACTAACATGTACGATCAGTATGTCTTACCTGACCCTGACTAACATGTCCGATCAGTATGTCTTACCTGACCCTGACTAACATGTCCGATCAGTATGTCTTACCTGACCCTGCCTCTTATGTCCGATCAGTATATCTTACCTGAACCTGCCTCTTATGTCCGATCAGAATGTCTTACCTGACCCTGCCTCTTATGTCCGATCAGTATGTCTTACCTGACCCTGACTAACATGTTCGATCAGTATGTCTTACCTGAACAAACGTTAATTTCATCCTCCTGCCGTCGAGGATAACATGCTAATGGTTTAAGTGTCTGAATGTTCTATCAAGTGGGATGACAAGGTCTTTCTCATCTTCATGTCTGAGTTAACTGCATGTAAAGGTGCACATTTATAGCTGGGTAGACTGGAGATTATCTAGATTAAGGTTTGCTCTCTAAAGCTGTCGACACCATGAGACGGACAACGTGGCACTGTGGTACTGTTCAACCCAGAAGTAGAATAAATTGTGTGCGGACGAGTAGCTTGAAACAGTCCACTTAGTCAATACTTACTTCTCTTGTCCTGGTCACCCTCTCAGAAGTTATATTTCATGTTTCCACAAGGTCTGGACAGATCAACAGAAGGCTTGTTCTGTGATGTATGACGTTTCGGTAGTGAAAAGATTGAGAGACTGAAAAGTATTTCCAGATCACGCGCGATTGTGGTCAAAGAACTTAGTCAATGAAGGATACAAGTGTCGTTATTAAAGAGTGAAGGACAGCGAACAATAGCGCAGAACACTTGCAGCGAGGGACATATGTCCGATCTACTACGCCCCAAAGAAAACTCTGACAGCAGACATACAATTCTCTACTAATATCTCACGGCTTGTAACACGAATTTCCCCCTGTACTGTTCCCGTTTCATGGGAAAACAATTCTACTTTTGTAAACGATTACATAATGCGTGCATGCCCGTATAATCCGCATCCTGATACTGGTCAAATACTCACAGGCGCGTCTCGTGGATAATATACAGCCAGTGCTTGCATATTCTGTCATCCACCAAGTCTCAACAGCCGGTCTCGACCAAGGTTCTTGCTGACTTTTTTTAGGCGCTTTAGACGGCACAAATCTTTAACTTGCGTTTTCTTCTCTTTTGTCGTTTTCCCCACCCGGAGCAGATAGTGAATGATCTGGCATCTGCTCGCTCGTCCTTCCCCTGGTGCTAGTCACCGTGCGCATGATCGATGGCGCTGATGAGAATAACATATTTTTGACATTTGTGGCAGGAGAGTAAGAACAGAACGATCACATATCTTTCTTTACAGCGTGCTAGTGAGCAGAGGCGTGTACTTTGTGAGGTACCCTGGACGGAGGGGACATTAAAACATATTCTTCTTGTTTTCAGAATGTGTTATTTACTTAAGTACTTGAATACTTACTTGACTTGATTACTTAGTGACCCGTTCCTCGGTGTGATTGTATCGCTGCGGGTTCCAACCTCGTCTCCAACTATTTCTAAACTGTGCTATGATGGTCGGATTTAAGCTTCATTTTAACGTATCGTGGATGTTGTAGTGGAGGGAAACAGTGAATCACCAACACATTAGAGGTCAACCCCGAGTGACCAATACATTAGAGATCATTCGCAAATGACCAACACATTATACATCAACCTTTATGACCAACACTCTAGACATCAACCCCGCGTGACCAACACTTTAGACATCAACCCCACGTGACCAACACATTATACATCAACCCCGCGTGACCAACTCTTTAGACATCAACCCCGCGTGACCAACACTTTAGACATCAACCCTATGTGACCAACACATTGGACATCAACCCCGCGTGACCAACACATTAGACATCAAATCCGCGTGAACAACACATTAGAGGCCAAATCCACGTGACCAATACTTTAGAGGTCAACCCTGCGAACGGTCCCTGACCAACACATTAGAGGCCAACCCCACGTGACCAATACATTATAGGTCAACCCGGCGAACGGTGCCTGACCAACACATTAGAGATCAACCCCACGTGATCAATACATTAGAGGTCAAATCCGCGGTTTGTCCCCGTGTCCACTTGATCAACGTTCATGCTTACTGTTGCGTACGTGCCTGCCTGCCCACCCAGCCTAGCCAACTCTGCACACCTGCCCACCCTCCCCACTCTGCCTTGCCCACCTGCCCACCAGCCCAC
Source organism: Ariolimax columbianus (assembly GCA_036924085.1). Classification (NCBI taxonomy): domain Eukaryota; kingdom Metazoa; phylum Mollusca; class Gastropoda; order Stylommatophora; family Arionidae; genus Ariolimax; species Ariolimax columbianus. Next base: position 55,669,453 of record JAVGWX010000016.1, read on the forward strand.
CCTGCCTAGTCCACTCTGCCCACCCTGTCTAGCCCACACTGCCCTCCGATGTTTTGCTATGTTTGCGTGAAGGATTGAATCGCTCGGCATTGGTGAGGTTCTGAAAGTGCTAGTTGCAGAGATAATGTCAACCAACCATTTTAAAAGAGATACATCGGTCACTCACAGTTTGTTCTCTATTTGGTTTGAAAGTGTGCATGTTTCAGTAGCGTATCACTTTGCATGGAGTACTCTGGGGTTAAAGAGAGAAGAGAGTAGCGTCCGATCCTGACACATTTCCAGAACCGCCTGGATGGACAAGAAGGTCACCTTGTTAGTTTTGGTTCTAACCTATTTTGCATGCTGAGAAGGCGCCCAATACAACAGTATTTCTTGACATCATTACATGTGTTCTCCATCGAAGATGACTGAGTCACATTCGGCAAAACAGTTTCCATGGTTTGGTCCTGGAAAAATTCATTTCTATCCATTTTCTCTTTCCCGCTTTGTTGAGCATCTTTGAATTTTTGACGTGCGGTTGGCTTATGTCAGTGACAGTGTAATCAGCGCTAAGTCGTCCACATATCGAAGGTGATTTAGACGTCTGCAATCAACATTGATTCCAAAGTCCTTCTAGTCACAACTACTACAGACCGATTTCAAGCACGTGTAGAGCAGTGCACGTAAGACAGGATCTCCGTGGTGCACTCATTTTGTACTGGAACCAAACCTGGGCGTTGGAGTTAAGGGAACACAATACGATAAGATGTGTAGGTTTAGTCTTTCCATTACTTAACCTGTGCAGGAGTCAGGGTCATGTTAATTAACCTGGTGAACACCCTCGCCTCAGGTCCTCCTGTGCGCTCATGGAGACAAGCGTTATTCTAACAGTCTGGACATCGAGGGCATCGATCACATGCTATACCCATCCTGGCGAGCTTACTGGGTGCATCGCATTACACTACAGCCAGGAAGACTTTGGTATACCGACTCAAGTTTGCATCGGGATTTGAGAAGAGTCACTGTAAACTGCTGTCAAAAAATGTTAAGAGTTATCTCAACTGCACTGAAAGTTGCAACAGCAGCAACATACTCACTTTTTGTTACCTGTTTGTTGGACTTTCCCCATGTTTTGTTGAACAACGCGCATCACAGACCGATATACATGTGCATGTGTCTGATAGTGTGTGTGTCTGTGTTGGTGTGTGTGTCTGTGTTACTGTGTGTGTGTCTGTGTAGGTGTGTGTGTCTGTGTTAGTGTGTGTGTCTGTGTTAGTGTGTGTGTCTGTGTTAGTGTGTGTGTCTGTGTTACTGTGTGTGTCTGTGTTACTATGTGTGTCTGTGTCGTGTGTGTGTCTGTGTTAGTGTGTGTGTCTGTGTTATTGTGTGTGTCTGTGTTAGTGTGTGTGTCTGTGTCGTGTGTGTGTCTGTGTTAGTGTGTGTCTGTGTTAGTGTGTGTGTCTGTGTTAGTGTGTGTGTCTGTGTCGTGTGTGTGTCTGTGCCGTGTGTTTGTCTGTGTTATTGTGTGTGTCTGTGTTGGTGTATGTGTCTGTGTTAGTGTATGTGTTGGTGTATGTGTCTGTGTTGGTGAATGTGTCTGTGTCGTGTGTGTGTCTGTGTTGGTGTATGTGTCTGTGTTAATGTATGTGTCTGTGTTAGTGTATGTGTCTGTGTTGGTGTATATGTCTGTGTTGGTGTATGTGTCTGTGTCGTGTGTGTGTCTGTGTTAGTGTGTGTGTCTGTGTCGTGTGTGTGTCTGTGTCGTGTGTGTGTGTATGTGTTGGTGTATGTGTCTGTGTTGGTGTATGTGTCTGTGTCGTGTGTGTGTCTGTGTCGTGCGTGTGTCTGTGTCGTGTGTGTCTGTGTCGTGTGTGTGTCTGTGTTAGTGTATGTGTCTGTGTCGTGTGTGTGTCTGTGTTAGTGTGTGTGTCTGTGTTAGTGTGTGTGTCTGTGTTAGTGTGTGTGTCTGCGTTAATGTGTCTGTCTGTGTCGTAAGTGTGTCTGTGTTAGTGTGTGTGTCTGTGTTAGTGTGTGTCTGTGTTAGTGTGTGTGTCTGTGTTAATGTGTGTGTCTGTGTTAGTGTGTGTGTCTGTGTCGTCTGTGTGTCTGTGATAGTGTGTTTGTCTGTGTTGGTGTGTGTGTCTGTGTTAATGTGTGTGTCTGTGTTAGTGTGTGTGTCTGTGTTATTGTGTGTGTCTGTGTTAGTGTGTTTGTGTGTGTTGGTGTGTGTGTCTGTGTTGGTGTGTGTGTCTGTGTTAATGTGTGTGTCTGTGTCGTGTGTGTGTCTGTGTCGTGTGTGTGTCTGTGTTAGTGTGTCCGTGTTAGTGTGTGTGTCTGTGTTAATGTGTGTGTCTGTGTTAGTATGTGTGTCTGTGTCGTGTGTGTGTCTGTGTTAGTGTGTGTCTGTATTAGTGTGTGTGTCTGTGTCGTGTGTGTGTGTCTGCGTTAGTGTGTGTGTCTGTGTTAGTGTGTGTCTGTGTTAGTGTGTGTGTCTGTGTCGTGTGTGTGTCTGTGTTAGTGTGTGTGTCTGTGTCAGTGTGCGTGTCTGTGTTAGTGTGTGTGTGTCTGTGTTAGTGTGTGTGTCTGTGGCGTGTGTGTGTCTGCGTTAGTGTGTGTGTCTGTGTCGTGTGTGTGTCTGTGTTATTGTGTCTGTGTTAGTGTGTGTGTCTGTGTTAGTGTGTGTGTCTGTGTCGTGTGTGTGTCTGTGTTGTGTGTGTCTGTGTCGTGTGTGTGTCTGTGTCGTGTGTGTGTCTGTGTTAGTGTGTGTGTCTGTGTTAGTGTGTGTTTCTGTTTTAGTGTATGTGTCTGTGTTAGTGTGTGTGGCTGTGTTAATGTGTGTGTCTGTGTCGTGTGTGTGTGTCTGTGTTAGTGTGTGTCTGTGTTAGTGTGTGTGTCTGTGTTAGTGTGTGTGTCTGTGTTGGTGTGTGTGTCTGTGTTAGTGTGTGTGTCTGTGGTAGTGTGTGTGTCTGTGTTAGTGTGTGTGTCTGTGTTAGTGTGTGTATGTGTTAGTGTGTGTTTCTGTGTTAGTGTATGTGTCTGTGTTAGTGTGTGTGTCTGTGTCTGTGTTAGTGTGTGTGTCTGTGTTAGTGTATGTGTCTGTGTTAGTGTGTGTGTCTCTGTTAGTGTGTGTGTCTGTGTTAGTGTTTGTGTCTGTGTTAGTGTGTGTGTCTGTGTTAGTGTGTGGGTCTGTGTTAGTGTGTGTGTATATATACACAGTTAAGTTAACATTTTTTCAGGATTGTGTTCTGTCCAAATGTATATGAATTTACTGTTGCGTATACACCCATATCAAAGCTAACCAAAACCATATTACGTCTTCAAGTAACGTCACCGGAAATATCATGTAACACTGCAGGATATAATATGCATAGGAAAGTGAAGGCAAATTCGATCACATAAATGCTATCCTGGTACCAGATATGTTGGACAGGCATAGATAGCATCTCGTTGTAAACTTCGACACAGTCTCGCACCGCCCTGTCCAGGACAAACGCCGGAGAAGAAGAGATCCACATTCTTTTTAAGCTGATCCGAATGTATGTGAATTCACTAGAATGGCCGCCTCTGAAATCCCTCTACAAGCATATGTGAAGAAATCCGTCACCCAGAGCAAGATGATGCCCCCTGCCTCCCATTACAAATCTATCATGGCCGGATAGCCGTCATGTCACGGCTGTTTTTGTGAGCCGTGTTTTTCTGTATTTCTCTCCACTTACGGACCGATTACTTCTAATTAATCTTGTTTCTCCCTTCAGACAGCATTCCGCTAGATTGGAATGTCGTTGGTAGTACGTATATTTTCAGAATAGTTTACTAATTTGCTTCTCAGAAAACTTATCAACACGTAAAAGTCACGTTTTGACATCAATGTATTTTAGTATACATTTAACCTTTTCTTCTTATTCGTTCGTTCGTTCTCAAACTCCCGTTACAAAGCCCTAAATAGGACTTTGCAAGTATCAGGATGCTATACGGAGAACAACATGTGTTGGGTCGTAGTTTACAGCTTGACTGCGATATTTGCACTATTCGGCTTAACGTATCCGATTTCAGCAGTCGTTTTTGAGAACCGTCTTAGCCTTTCTTCTTCTATCCCTTCTCCTTAGCCATTCTACCCTGTTGCAGCCGGTTATCCAGGATTACCTCGTGAAGTGGTAGAAGGGTCTTGGCAGCTATAGTTCACTGGCCTTTACGACAGCACTCAGCTATAGTTCACTGGCCTTGGCGACAGCACTCAGTTATAGATCACTGGCCTTGACGACAGCACTCAGCTATAGATCACTGGCCTTGACGACAGCACTCAGCTATAGATCACTGATCACTGAAGCTCATACCCTGCTGAGCATCTGGATCTCCCATACGGTTTATCTGTGTCTGACAATAAGTGTCACATTTATGAGCTTCTGAGGTTGATTTGTCATTGTCAATAACAATGAGCAGATTAACAAAACGGGTCTTGGAGAACACGACGCTCACTGTTAAAACAAAAACACTTGTTTCCCAGTCCTGCGTGCTCAGCACCCTTCTTTACGGCAGTGAGACATGGTCTACCTACATGCACCAGGAGAGGCAGCTAAACAACTATCACATGAGGTGCCTGCGCAGAATCCTGGGCGTTGGGAGGCAAGACAAGATCAACAACGAAGAGGAGGTGGAGACAACAGGCACTGTCATGATCTTTTTCCTGCTTAGTCTTTGAAGGCTCTGATGGCAAGAACACACTCGGAAGATGGATGATGGCACAATATCACAAGATCTTGTTTATGGGGAATTACAGTTGGTAAAAGGTCTCGGAGCCGGAAACTACTTCGGTAAAAAGATGTCTGCAAGCGGGACATGAATGATGGGGGTATGGATGTGAAATTATGGGAACAGGACGCCATGGATCGTATTACATAAAGAGCAGGATTAATCATGAAATATAAGCAGAGAAGATACCGATTGCGGATGAACTAATGACTCGGCATTTGAGAAGACACTCCCCACCGTGCGATGCCGCAAACGGCGCTGACTTTCCTTGCACACGCTGTGGAAGACGCTTCTCTGCTTGGATTGGTCTTACGAGTCACATTCGTTATCGTTATGGACTGTAGTTACATCCCTTTTTTCAAACAACAACATACTATTGTCTGACAAGACAGAAAGAGCCAATGACGGATTTGCCATGTCAAAGGTCACAGGTCCAGTCCCCGCTATCGACCCAGCAGTAAATGGGTTATCGGGTATAATGCTAATAAGATTTTTTTTTAAAAGGAAAGAAACCGTCTACTCTGGGTAAGGGTCGCTTCAGTCAAGTGTTAATACACTCACCGCTCAAAGCGATGAACTAAACGTTGGGTGATCGAGTCTCGCACGTTTAAAATGATCACTGGTATCAAGGGAGGCAAAACTAGAGGTTATACATTCTGAGTTTCCTCCCGTCGTCTGGACTGATCTTCTTAGAGCAGGTCTAAAGTAGCACGGGACGAGAGAGTAAGGTCTATGATCAGCGCAGTTACTTCCTCATCGTAATCGAAAGACAGCGCAAGTTACATCATCAAGACAAGACATCGTCTGATGATGTCGCCATCGTCCCTTGCGAGTGGCAACTATATTGTGTCGTGGTATTCAATCAGACGAGCGAAGCGTTTGATGCCAGTTAGTCACATTAGTACTCAATGCGGTCTTTTTCCTTAAAAATCCTGTTGGGCCAAGATGACTTAAGTCATCTACCATCTCATTTATTGACGTTGTTAAAAGGTGTACGGCCACCAGGTTGTCACTAATCGTGTACATCTGTTGTAAGACACATTCACCACATACCCCGCCCATCTGTTGTAAGACATACTCACCACATTCCCCGTCCTTCTGTTGTAAGACACACTCACCACATACCCCGTCCATCTGTTGTAAGACACACTCACCACATACCCCGTCCATCTTTTGTAAAACACACTCACCACATACCCCGTCCATCTGTTGTAAGACATACTCACCACATTCCCAGTCCATCTGTTGTAAGACACACTCACCACATACCCCGCCCATCTGTTGTAAGACACACTCACCACATACCCCGTCCATCTGTTGTAAGACACACTCACCACATACCCCATCCATCTCCGTGTTCGTGATAATGCAGTATCTTTTCGTCCTTGAAGGCAGATTGGTATCTGATTTCTGAGTTCCGAATTAGATCAAGTAGAAAGATTGTCAATGTTATTCACGCCATTGCATTGAGCTTTCCTGCATTTGCTTTTTCGTAGATTCCATACCTCGCAGTCAAGAACCAAGGCAGGTAGAGCTATGTTGACAAAGGTTTGAACTCTTGTCTTTCCATTCTGTTAAACAAATTGGTTTGATACAATTGAAGCTGTTCGCCTCTGGTGCTGGAGTTCGCGGGTTCAAATCACGGTGAAGAGCAAGTTTTTTTAACATGGATATTCTGGTAAAAATCTTTTATGATATTTGAGTAGTGAGATCAGACACTCGTATGCAGTGGCGCGCACGTTAAAAATCTATTGACAGTTGGGAATCGAAAAGAGTAGGCTTAACGGCGCTGTTCAAGCAAAATTCAAGTTCAAAATCTACTCAAATTATTCTTGGCCCACATAGAATATGTTGCAAAAAAAATATATCAGGGGGTGGGGATAGGGGTGGGGACTATGTGGCTTTAACATCAGGTCTTGGTTATGTGGTCAGCGGAGTGGCATGGATGGCGTCGGACAGGCTCTGGATCTTCCTTGCTCTAACTTACACTTTCACTACCACGACTGTCCAAAAATAGGTGATTGTATATTCCAGAGGCAACCAAATTAACGTTTGGAACAGATACTGGAATTGACCTGGCACGTCACCAGTGGATTTTTGTCTGCCAACAATATTTGAAGCAAAGGAGGTGACACCTTCCCAAGACGCCTAATGACACAAAAGGGACTGAAGATATATATATATATATATATATATATATATATATATATATATATATATATATATATATATATATATATACTAAAGGCAGTGGGTGAGTGACGCACAGAAAATGCTAATCTGTTAATTATACTTTAGCTCATAGAATTCAGGAAATGTGAATTATTATCATTATCGTATAGAAGGTTAATGTTTCTCGAACGCGTTCTACTTCCTGTCCCATGAACTTTGCCTTAAAGCATCTTCAATAGAAGACTTCTATGTTTCATATTATGACCAGGCCAAAACAAAAATATATTTTGCATGTTTTTTATTAGTTGTCTTGGTGCCCTTATATCGTTAAGCACTTGATCTTTTGAATTATTTTTGGTCCAGCTCATTCTTGTATTCCTAGTTACTTATGACATATCAAAATAAAACTGATTCATTCATTCATAAATCTGATTTTTTTTGCTTAGGTAAAAAAAAGCATAAAGCGCTTTGGGCAACCATGAGGATGTATAATATCAACGGAAATATTATAACGGTCCTTGAACACCTGTATGACAAGGCATCTAGCGCAGTTCTTGTGAATGGAAGGCGAGGGGACTGGTTTCGAACATCAGTTGGTGTGAGACAGGGGTTTACACTCTCTCCAACTCCTTTTAATATATTTCTTGAAGGAATTATGAGTGAGGCACTTTTAGGTCACGTTGGTACTGTCAAGATAGGGGGCCGAACGATTGCCAACCTTCGTTTTGCAGATGATATCGACGGGTTGGCGAGTTCAGAAGCAGAACTCCAGGAATGAAACAGCTCTTGACTATGGTATGGAGATAAACGCTGAAAAGACACAATTAATTACCAACAACGCCACGGGCTTGAACAGCAGGATAAAAGCTAACGGTCAGGAACTCGAAGTGGTTGACCGTTTTAAATAGCATGGGTCGAATATCAGTGATGAAGGATCAAAATGTGAGGTGTTGGCCAGAATAGCACAGACAATAGCGGCGCTTGCACGGCTTAACAAAATATGGCAAGATAAACGGTTAGCACTAAGCACGAAAATCAGACTAATGCGCACACTGGTCCTGTCAATATTCCTCTATGCGTGTGAGACATGGACAGTTACAGCTGACCTTCAACGAAGGATACAGGCATTGGAGATGAGATGTTTCCGAAAACTTTTAAACGTCACGTACAAAGATCGAGTTACAAATGAGGAAATACGAGATAGAATTACAACAGCAATATGGCCTTTCCAAGATCTCATGGCAACTGTCAAAAGAAGGAAACTCACTTGGTATGGTCACATATCGAGATCAAATGGTCTTGCATACACAATCCTCCACGGAAAGGTGCATGGCAGACGACGAAGAGGCCGGCCCAAAAAGAGATGGGAGGACAACATAAAAGAATGGACCAGTCTCCGACCAGAAGAGTCACAGGCAGCGGCATCTGACAGAGAGGGGCGGCGTGGGTATGTGAGGATGTCTTCATGTGTGCCCCAACTACCTCACCGGTTACGGTATGACCTGACCTGACCTGAAATAAAAGTGTAACATGTATGATATGGTGGCCTGAAAAGTTTAGAGACACGTGCTCCAGAAACAGACCGACCAAATACGGGTATGGTAAATAACGTTTATCTATCATCTATTTTGCCTTGTTTCAAACGGCAATGTATATTGTGTTGTAATCTGCGCCTATCTTTCTGGTGTGTCCGACCCTAGTTCACCTCACATTTAAAAAACGAGTTTAGTTCCCACATAGTCACCACCTTGTTGTTTCACAAATCCTAATTACTTCAAATAGGGTCGCGACCATCCTGTTTCTGCCCAACGGGTCACGGCCTTGAAGTTTCACAAATCCGAATTTCAGCCCAACGGGTAACAACTTTGCAGTTTCACAAATCCGAATCTCTGCCCAACGGGTCACGACGTTGCAGTTTCACAAATCTGAATAACGTTCCATATGGTCACGCCTTGCTATTGAACAAATCCGAATAACTTCCCATATGGCCACGACCTTTCTGTTTCACAATACCGAATGAGTTTTCATAGAATCATTACCTTGCTGTTTCACAAATCCGAATAACTTCCAGTACAGCCACGACCTTGCAGTTTAACAAATCCGAATAACCTTCCCAACAGTCACATCACTACTGTTTAACAAATCCGAATAACCTTCCCAACAGTCACATCACTACTGTTTCACAAATCCGAATAACCTTCCCAACAGTCACATCACTACTGTTTCACAAATCCGAATAACCTTCCCAACAATCACATCACTACTGTTTCACAAATCCGAATAACCTTCCCAACAGTCACATCACTACTGTTTCACAAATCCGAATAACCTTCCCAACAGTCACATCCCTACTGTTTCACAAATCCGAAGACAAGCACATCTGTGCTAATAGCCATACCACAAAACGTTTCTCCACCGCATCTCTCTAATACATAATTAAAAGAGCGACATACGCGCTTTCCTGGGGATAAATGGAAGAAAATATAAGAAGCCAGATATGCAACTCTATGCTCCTACAGCATCAAAAGCAAAAAATGTTGAAACCAAAGAGTACATTGTCATTACTTTAAGTCGACTATTCAAAAATTGAAAGTTTCTGCACAGGTTGATGCATTCTCGTGATGGCAAACCACCGTTACACAAGGAAGCACAACACTGCAGATATCTGCAGTCAGCCGTACCATCTTCCCCCAGCATTCTTCCAGGACTGAAAGAAAAAGTCAGCAAGGGTGTCATTGAATGATTAATGAGGTTGAAGTAAAAAATGAGAAGGTGAAATTTGAAATCAGGTGAGGGAGGTGTCTTACGTCTGACATTTTTATGTCAGGGAGTTGGGAACTTCAGTGAGGCAGAGTTATCTGTAAACAAGCAGGTGAGTTATGCACATTCGGCTTCTTTAGTTTCATAACTTTTGCAGTAATCAACCCTTATACACAAACACATAACCTTCGCAGTAGTCAACCCTTATACACAAACACATAACCTTCGCAGTAGTCAACCCTTATACACAAACACATAACCTTCGCAGTAGTCAACCCTTATACACAAAGACATAACCTTTGCAGTAGTCAACCCTTATACACAAACACAAAACCTTTGCAGTAGTCAACCCTTATACACAAACACATAACCTTTGCAGTAGCCAACCCTTATACACAAACACACAACTTTTGCAGTAGCCAATCCGTATACAGAAACACATAACCTTCGCAGTAGCCAACCCTTATACACAAACACATTACCTTTGCAGCAGACAACCCTTATACACAAACACATAACCTTTGCAGTAGCCAACACTTATACACAAACACAAAACATGTGCAGTAGACAATCCTTATACACAAACGCATTACCTTTGCAGTAGACAATCCTTATACATAAACACATTACCTTTGCAGTAGCCAACCCTGAAACACAAACAATCATCTCAGAACATTGTGTACACAATACCACAATTTGGCTGTGTTGTTGATAGTAAGTTATGTTCGGGTCTTTTAAGCGAAGGCGGACACACCTTCAACTGCCGCCCATTTCCTTGCTGTTATGTCATCTTGATGACCTGTTCCTCAGTCTAGCTGCTGGTCCCAACTTCGTCTCCAGCAGACTTGTCTTGGACCACGGAAGTCCAGTGCCAGGTGAGTACTGCTCCACAGGCGACTCGGATGTTGTAGGTTATATCATAGGGTGCTGATTATTTTCCACCACATGCTAACAGGGCTAGACAAACGAGCAAAGAATAGTAATACTGCAATCTGTAATAAATCAAGTAAGAGGAGACAGGATGTTTGGGCATGGGGCACCGATCTGTAGAAAGTAAAAGTCATAAAAGAAGAAAATGTTTTTTAGACCAAATATTACACGAACACATTTATCTAGATCTAATGTTACAAAAATAAAAAACGTCGTCAACATTCAATGTTACAGAAAAGGAAAATATCATCTATACCCACCGTTACAAGAACAGAAATCGTTCTCTAGATCCAATGTTACAAGAACAGAAAACGTCCTCTACATCAAATGTTACAAGAAAAGAAAACTTCCTCTAGATCCAATGTTAGAAGAACAGAAATTGTCCTCTAGATCCAATGTTACAAGAACAGAAAACGTCCTCTACACCAAATGTTACAAGAAAAGAAAACTTCCTCTAGATCCAATGTTAGAAGAACAGAAATCGTCCTCTAGATCCAATGTTGCAAGAACAGAAAACGTCCTCTAGATCCAATGTTAAAAGAACATAAATCTTCCTCTAGATCCAATGTTACAAGATCAGAAAACTTCCTCTAGATCCAATGTTACAAGATCAGAAATCGTCCTCTAGATCCAGTGTTACAAGATCAGAAAACGTCCTCTAGATCCAATGTTCCCAGAAAACAATTCAAGAAACGTTTTTCGTGCAATCGTATCTTTGACGTTTACACCACTCCTAAGACATCCCATGAGGAACTCGACCGTCCATTGATGCTCCACTTTAGCTTAGTAAAAGTGAGTCAATTTAATGTTACCCTCATCAGTGAATCAAGTTACGTTTACTCTCAAATTATGTCGTTACAGCATGCCACGAACTTTGAGATTTTCAGAAATATAGATAATTGTTCCCACAATTTATTTAATGATCTCTACTATCCATGATAGAAGAATTGAAAGCTAGTCTAAGTCAGTTGTTATATTGAGAACCGTCGATATTGAAATTGTCATTGTAGGTAATGGACACATTTCGCTAAACTAATGAAAACGTTATTATACTGTCTGAGAAAATTACACGATACAAAAAACGCATAATCAATTCCACTTTCCAGTGATCCCTGACCATATAAATAGTTAGAAATTAGGCAGAGACTATAACCATGAATGGTTCAAATAATCACTTCAGCCATCATGCGGACAGCAAATTAAATACACGTTGTCTAAGTAATTTCAGGAGTAATTACTCAACTATGGACATCAGGGCGTACTGGACGAACTGTGCATAAAGTGGTTATATGAGAGCGAGCAACGAAGAAAGCAATTTTAATACATTTCAGTTCTGTTGGTGCTGCACTTCTTAAAAATGTAAGACAACAATGCCTCCTTCATCACTTTCCAACATCATGATCTAATGCCATCCAACAGAAGCTGTCGAAAGCAAGAATCCCTAGACGCCAGAAAATGGCGCCAAGTCATCCATGAGATGATTGGTCTAACAGATATACGAAGCGGAAGTCTTTGTTTCCATGACGACGATGCGGGCAGGATGGAAGCTCAAGCAAGGAGCCTGTGTTGAGAAAATAAATCCCTTGTTGGTGTGTTATTGTTGTGTGTGTGTCAATTGTATTCTTGCCATGCAAAACAAGGAAACCGTGCTGTGTGATTGTCTCACTAGGAGTTTATTATATTGTAAGATTTTCAGACGACACTGATGCTGGCTGCATGCGGTAGTATCTTGATCGTGAAAGACGTGATTAGAAAAGGTGGACAATAATTGTAATCAATGAAGGATTAACAGAGAACAAAGAACAATAATGTAAGATTGATAAATCAAGGTGTGAAATAAGTATTGAAAAGGATGTATTGTAACAGGAACTGCTGTCGGGGATGGCGTCTTTCAGTCTTCTTGGTATACGATCATCAACAGTCGTATATGGTAAGGGGGAACGGGGTTCGGTTATGGGGGAGGGGTGATCAGTTGGTTTTTCCTTAACTTATATTTTGTTTGGTACTAATTTATAGCTGAGCCGACTTGAGCCTGCTGATGACAGGAAAATAACCAGGTACTGAAAGTTTGCATTCTAGAGCTCTGATAAAATAGACACATTGCAGACACTGACTATCAATGAAGTCCTAACAGTGCACCAAGAAGGACCGGTCAGATTAAATGACAACACAAGCTAGATAGGGTGGATAGACCAGAACGGAAACATGGTGTTATGAAGTGTACTGAACTTCTGGATATCAAGTGTTTGAGAGTCTTCTTCATTATCAAAGGACTCTTAGTTGTCTGATGGCAGGTGGGAGTAAGGTGGTACGAGTAGTATTGGGTCAGAACAACATATGTCCAGGACCTAATGTAGGTCTGAGTTGGGAATTTAAGTCATAAACATTGTATCTGGTTATACATATGAGAGGGAGGGGTGTTACGGATGAATGGATGAGGTAGAGAAGAGACGGATGGATAAAGAAGGAGGGATAAATGGTGATAGGTCAAGGAGGGATGGACGGAGTAAGCCACAGAGGGATTGATGAGGTTTGTTGGGAGTAATGGATGGATGGGGCTGGTCAGGGAGAGAGAGATGGATGAGGTTGGTCAAGGAGAGAGAGATGGATGGGGTTGGTCAAGAAGAAAGAAATGGATGGGGTTGGTCAAGGAGAGAGAGATGGATGGGGTTGGTCAAGGAGAGAGAGATGGATGGGGTTGGTCAAAAAGAGAGAAATGGATGGGGTTGGTCAAGGAGAGAGAGATGGATGGGGTTGGTCAAGGAGAGAGAGATGGATGGGGTTGGTTAAGGAGAGAGAGATGGATGGGGTTGGTCAAGGAGAGAGGGATGGATGGGGTTGGTCAAGGAGAGAGAGATGGATGGGGTTGGTCAAGGAGAGAGAGATGGATGGGTTTGTTCAAGGAGAGAGAGATAGATGGGGTTGGTCAAGGAGAGAGATGGATGGGGTTGGTCAAGGAGAGAGGGATGGATGGGGTTGGTCAAGTAAAGAGGGATGGATGGGGTTGGTCAGGGAGAGAGAGATGGATGGGGTTGGTCAGGGAGAGAGAGATGGATGGCGTTCGTCAGGAAAGGATGCCGTGAGTCACAGAGAGATTGATAGGTGTAGTCAGGGAGGGAGAGATGGAGTGAGTCATGGAGGGAATTATAAGTTTGTTCAGGGAGGGAGAGATGAATAAGTTAGGAGCGAGATTAAATGGGAGCGAGATATATGGATCAAGTAGGGGAGAGATAGATGCGATGGTTCTTGGAGGGATGGGTGAGGTAGGACATGGAGGGATGGGTGAGGTAGGACATGGAGGGATGGGTGAGGTAGAACATGGAGGGATGGGTGAGGTAGGACATGGAGGGAAGGGTGAGGTAAAACACGGAGGGATGATTGAGGTAGGACATGGAGGAAAGGGTGAGGTAGAACATGGAGGGATGGGTGAGGTAGATTTAAGGAATGGTGGAGATAAGCTAAACAGGGAAGGGCGAGGTAGTCGTGAGTGGGGTCGGTGAGGTTGATGAGAAGGGTATGTATCACGTAACTCGGTTATGGGATCAATGAGTTGGGCTGGTATGTTTGGCGTAAGTCGGTTGTGGGATCAATGAGTTGGGCTGGTATGTTTGACGTAACTCGGTTATGGGTTAAATGAGTTGAGCTGGTATGTATGACGTAAGTCGGTTGTGTGATCAATGAGTTGGGCTGGTATGTTTGACGTAACTCGGTTATGGGATCAATGAGTTGGGATGGTATGTTTGACGTAACTCGGTTATGGGTTCAATGAGTTGGGCTGGTATTCATGAATTTGTGGGTCACAGAGGGATTGATAAGCTATGATGCGGAGGAATGGAAGCGATGGATGATATGAACCGGATGGACACATAGCGGTGGGCTGGCGTGGGATGTATGAAGTGGGCCGGGGAGGAAAGTGTTACAAGATAACTTGAGTGAACGAATTAAGCAGATTTTGGAGTCTTTTCTTCAAAGAAAGATCTGATCAACCAATCTTCACATAGGACATGCTCAGATTACCTAATGATTTATTGGTAAAGTTATTCGATGTTGGTCAGTTTGGGATGAAAGTGGTGAGCTAGCGTGGGATGTATGAAGTGGGCCGGGGAGGAAAGTGTTACAAGATAACTTGAGTGAACGAATTAAGCAGATTCTTGAGTCTTTTCTTCAAAGAAAGATCTGATCAACCAATCTTCACATAGGACATGCTCAGATTACGTAATGATTTATTGGTAAAGTTATTCGATATTGGTCAGTTTGGGATGAAAGTGGTGAGCTAGGTGGTGCGCCATGAAGAGGTGAATTACGTCGCCCAATAATAATAATAATAATAATAATAATAATAATAATAATAATTTTCGCTTAGGCGTCTGAGGCCCGTTGCGTAGGATGAACACCACCATGTCCAGTTGTAACTGCGTACTGCCAGGCCTCTTCTAAGGCAGATGGGGAGGCTGCTAACTGTTGGAGCCACGTCGCCCAAGTGGACTGTAAAAGGGTGACCAAGCAGGGCTGTTGTACAGGACATTTGTGGAGCAGCTGAATCAATACATCCAACCATATTTTACGTCCATAAGGACCGTAGCGTTCAATATCCATCAAGGGACGGTCGCGATTTAACAATGCGGATATCGTCCCAAACAGACGTCCCGTTGGACAGAGACTGTTGAGTATAGTGTGGCAAACATTGATTCTCAAATCTCCATCTAAGGCATGTCTTTCTGAATGTCATTATCTCGAGTATTGTGAATCAATTAACGCTGGGGTTCAACTGCTTCGGAATAAGTGAATATTTGCAATGTAAAATATGGTGCTGGTGAGTCGGTCAAATAACTGAAGTGACTAGGAAATTAAGAAACGTAGTTGGAAGTTGCAAGTGAATTTTGAGCAATTTCGTTAGAAAAGAAAATGTTTTGAGCAGTAAAATCATAACCACCATCACAACCATCATCACCATCACCACCATAAAGACCCCCAATTTCATTGTACTTCAATATCGCTATTATTATCATCATCAAAATAATAATTGCAACCTCTGTCATCGTATTCACTAACATTACTCCGATACATCGTTTACCACTATCACTGTCATTGTTAACTTAACTTAACTCAACTTAACTTAACTTGACGTCTTTATACTGGTTTACAAGACTCTGCAGAGTCTGTATACAACTGGTTTCATTTACATTACCTTTCTCTAAAAGCTATGCGCATCCAATTTATTCTTAGATGTAATTATTAGCATTCCCTCTTCGATCCCTTCTCCTTAGCCAGTCTGCCATGCTGCAGCCTGTTATCCAGGATCACCGAGTGGATGTGTAGAAAGGTTTTGGCAGCTCTGTTTCGCTAGCCCTGAAGTTAGCAGTCAGCCATGGGTCGCTAACCACTGCAGCTCATGCGCTGCTCAGCATCGTGATCCCGGTACTCAAAAAATGCTTACTAAAGTCGGATGCGTTGGACCGAATGGTGCAAATATCGCAGTCAATATATAAACTACGACACAGCGCATTCCGTTCTCTGGACTACATTCTGCTACTAAAGCCCTTTCAGTTCGTTTTGAATTTCATTATATAATGTCAGAGCTTGGACAGCATATTGGTAGCTCCCTCATTTCTGACCAAAATGAACCGAGTTCAAATCCTGTTATCGACACAATTCAGTTGACCTAGCTGTAAATCGATTCCCAGTTTCCTGTTTGTGAAGTAAAGTCAACGAAGTAGGAACTCTCTACGGCGGCTCATATGCAGGCTAGGATTAGTTGTATTTTAGGCTTCAGCACTTGATCACTGTCAGCAATGTCTGTCCTTTAAAAGGTCAAGCCTGTCAAGGTAATCTTATAGCAGACATTGATGTCGGGGAGGGAGTGTTATATTACTGTCATACAATATTGTTCCAATTGCTGGGGTAGTCGATGGGTTTTGAAGGCTGATGACTACAGGCCGCTTCGCCACTGCTGTCGCCACTGCTGTCGCCACGTCGTGTGCCGGCTATGTTTGTTTATTTCACCCCTAACAGAAAAACAACATATGCCATACCGGGGATTCGAACCGCTGCCCTCCTGGTTGGCAGGCAGGCCTCGAAACAATTAGGCCACGCGGAAGTGTTAGAGACTTGATTGTACTATGCGCAAGTTCTCTATGAGGTGGAGGACCAGTTCATTTTGTTTGCCTTGACTCCCCTAAATGTAAAGCAGTTAGAATAATTGACTGGAACGTGTGGAGATCAATTTAGTTGAATGAACACACACACATTAGAGACACACACATTAGAGATACACACACATTAGAGATACACACACATTAGAGATACACACGCATTAGAGATACACACACATTAGAAACACACACATTAGAGACACACACACATTAGAGATACACACATTAGAGACACACACATTAGAGATACACACACATTAGAGACACACACACATTAGAGACACATACATTAGAGACACACACATTAGAGACACACACATTAGAGATACACACACATTAGAGACACACACACATTAGAAACACACACACATTAGAGACACAAACACAGACACAGATATGTAGCTACTAATCATACACACTTACTATGGTCCTATGCTCGAGGGAGGGACTTATCCACCACTGTAATTAACATCTAGCATGAAAACGTGTACGCGGTTTATTCTAGAATGATTTCTGCAGTACCTTGTTTTACAGTACTAGGTTGCGAGTCTCATGCACAACCTTCCTGACATGTTATTTCGACACCCATTGAATGGTATGTATGCTGTTCTTGCCTTTCTATTAAAAGGCCATTGAACACAGACAAGGACGAATCGACAAGCACTTGACAGTTGACAAAACTGAGTTAAATGTAGCAAGAACTAGCAGAAAAAAACGTTTGTGACAGTTACCAGCGAATTCATTCATCGCTTAAGTGTCAATATCGTCTTCTGCCATTGTGAGGAAGGACAAGCAGAACTCACTCCAGGTTGCCATTGAGTGATAGGAACGACTATTGGCTCATTACACTGAGTCAACATGTAGAGAATGTGCAATAATTTAATGAAATCGTTTACCCAGCCAGCATAAAGCGTGGTCTGAATGCTTGAATTTACACAAATTAACATACCAGGTCGCGATAGAGAAGCTGTGGAAAGTATCTAGTTGCCGTGTGCGTTGTGAGGAACTCATTCTATATAAATACTAGCCTCCAAGAAATAGCGTTAATCCAGTATTGAGTTGGAGTTGGACCACCCTCGGAGATGCAGGAAATATCCGCAACAGTCCATACACCCTCGATTCATTCTCCATGAATTGGGAGAGCTATTTATTCAGCCGAATGCTGAATTTACCGGGCGAGCTAATTTTCGGACAACTGTGGATGCTAACTGCGACAACAAACAGCGGTGTTGTCGTTTTGCTGCGGATTCAATGGGTCTAGGATGGTTGGACTGGCTGTGAGCAACCATTGCTTTTCACGGTTCATTTAAAACAGTGACAGTAGCCCCCATTTGGTTGTTGTTTTACTACGAACCCACGCCCGTAGAGCTACGGTTGTGCCGACACTGACGACACAACGGCTGCGGCGACAGATGCAGTATTCGTAGTGTTTAACCATTGTGGTCTAGTATAGTCAGTGAGTGCTGAACTAATCTCTCACTTGTGGCAATGCGCTTACATCACCTGGAGCTCCTTGGTTCGAATCTGCACTGCCTGTTACTTCACTTTCCCTTCTGTTCGTTGCCGATTCTTGACGACTGCAGTCTTCGTGAATTTTGGCACTAACAAGTCTACTTCTATTTTTACAAATCACTGCCTCGAAGTTTGGCCATTTCGTTCGTTTCGTACCTGTCCACAGTTAGTTACCCCGCTTCTACTTGTGGGCTGCAGTGCTCTTTTGTATTTCCTTTCAATCAATTATGCTGATAACAATGTGATTGGCCTGTTCTGAGTTTCCATGGCGGAGGGTAAAACTCCGTTCGTCTTTCATGCAGACAACTATTTAGGAAGGAATTTCGATACCTTTATCATGTTTGCTCCACAACAGCTAACAGTCTGCTTTGTCTGATGTTCAGTTGATAAGAGTTATTACATGTACACATCGTGTACATGGGACGTCCAAGCTTATCGTTCGCTTCCAATAGAACTAGGCGCCCGATCTCACCTCTCTTTAGACCAGTGAACGTTTGAAAATTGCGGGATTCAAAGACTCATCGTTCGTTCGTTTCTCGAGAGCCTTACTTTGCATCCATATCGACCCCATAGGAACTGATATTTGTCTTGATCAGCACCTGAGTATCCGAGCAGTAGAGCGTACGATTCTAAAAGCAAGTGTACGGACTCAATCCCCGAAACTGATACGTTTCAGTCAACTCAGCTGTAAATAGACACGCGTCTTCTCTTATTGCTAGGGAAGGAACGGCAACGGAGAAGAAGAGAACTGTTCAACCCACCTCACAAACTACTAATGAATAGTGCAATGGATAATCGAAGACTACTACCTTGACATGACTGTTTTCTCTAGGACTACCTTCAGTTTTAATTTGTGAATGTCGAGATATTATCCATCAATAAGTGTGGACAAACTATGTCCAGTTCTTTCAATTCACACTACAGCTGAAATCTTGTAATTGTAGAAATGTATTAATGCAACAACAATTAACAATCCGTTAATATTTAACTTAAATATTACATGTTTATCCAGAATGGTCCACCGGTGTCTTTGTGTGTGACAAGGACAAAAATAGTACCACTGCCCCATAGCCAGCATGTTCTCTGAGGCGACTAGCTGTGTGACATGACATAACACCGACCATTGTTATGTGGTTTGGGGCAGTATAGATGGCGCCTAACAGGCTGCGGGTATACTTTTGTTTCACGCTTGAGTCTATTAAGATGGACTCGCACATCAGTTAACCACCTTCCGCGATACTTGTCCCAACGCAGAGGAGTAATAAACTGCTCGAACATTGCCGGCTAAGCAGGAAATCTTTCTCCCAGCTGTATACAGCTCTCGCTAGAGCTGGGACTTGCACAGGCCATCCGCCTCTGTAGAAGTACAGGTCGACTAAGACTAAGATAACAGATTGGCTAGCAAAATCTCAGCCTCATGTGTCTGCCAACGAAGCAAAACGTTTCCTTTGAAGCTAGTTACGTTACAGGAAGCGTATATTAAAGAAGATTCGTGCATTTTTACTTTTGTGCTTTCAACAGGAATTCGTTGTACTCGATTTTGTTTATAAACCATCACACCACAATGATGTCACTCTGGTCACTGCAAGTCGTTGTTTCAGTAGTTCTATTTGGCTGACTGTGGCGAGAGTAAATAATTTGTTGAAATATAGACCTATATCCCGGTGCTTCTCAAACTTTTACGTTTGACGGACCTTCAGGGATTTATGGATTGATGTCTGGGGCGAGAAGACTGACGTCTGGTCAGGGAAAACATACTGACCAGACATGCTCGTCAGGGCCAGACAAAATATACTGGCCAAGACCACCCCAACTCAGTTTCAAGCAGTTCTCTATGGAAACGGGATATCTAATGGCAGGTTGGTAAACAAGGGGGAAAATGTAATGATCCTCATGATAGTGAGCGACACACAGATGACGCTAAGCATAGCACCACGTGTGGAGGATCCCGCCCAACTTCATCAGCAGGATCGTGATGTGAGAAAAGCTACTTCAACTTGACTCTAAACACCATTTTCAAGGTGCACAAAAGACAACAACAACAACATCGATTGCAGCATGGACCAATGCCCAATCTATTGATTATTGTTCGTTTTTTTTATCATCTTAAAATTGTATTCAAATTTGTTCAAATACATGCCTAGTTCATCCAATAATAATTTTCTATTGTTTAATTAAAGCAGATTTTTGTGTGTTTTGCTATAACTACTGTTTTTTAATATCATCAGAACATGCGTACTCCTAGTGGCAATGTACAGACGCGAGACATGGACCATCACACAAATATTAAGAAAGAAAATCGGGGCTTTAGAAACAAAATTCCACATAAAAATTCTCAAAATACCCTGGATAGAGAAAATAAAAAATAAAGCCATTCTGCAAGAGCTGAGTTTCTAAGAGAACTCTCGTATTAACTACGTTATATCTCGGAAACTGATGTTTGTCGGCTACATCAAGTGCCATGACGGACTGGACAAAGCTGTTCGGGAGAGCATTGTTTCAGGAAGACGAGGCACACGCCGACCAAAGCGTAGATGGACAAAAGAGATCAAGGACGCCCTAAAGATGAACATGAAACAGGCGGTTAGACTGGTTACTGATCAAGTTTCCTATCGAATGGATGTGATGGGGGCGACGTTCTGCCAAGGACATGGTTCATGATGATGATGAGTATTTTTTAATAAATAAAATTAGTTATGAGTCATCATAATTTATATATTAGCCATTTTTATGTGAAAAAATCTAAGAGATATGTCTCGATCAAGAAGACAGTCGTGTTTTTTATTTAATTTTTATTACATTGTTTTCTTCTAAAAATAGTTTGAAGCCTTGTCACAAACGAGAAATCATTTAAATTGGTTGTCGAGTTTATTATAGCCATTAGCGGACCAGCCACTTAGCCTTGCGGACAAACGATGGAGCCCTATGTGCCGGCTACGGACCATAACATTGAGAATCATTGTTCAACCAGATACTGTTATGAATGAAGTGTTGTATTATTCATTGCACAAAGTCTTAATTCTGTAAGTAGTGTGACCAAAATTCTGCCTTGATATCTTGTCTTGGGTACTTCTACTTTAGTCGGGTATCAGTTTACAGCTGAATGACATGTTACTTGCCGAGACTATGTTATATACATTGTCAGTCTTACCGTGGGTGGTAAGAGATCTAACCGCTCGGCTTGTCTTAAGAAACCAGGTCTGTTCCAGGAGATCTCTTGCGCGTTGATGAGAATGCCTCCCAATTAGGCAACAGATCAAAGTAGCTGGTATCTGATTTCATTTAAGAACGGACTGATCAACACCAGGTGTACAAACACAAGCGAGACCTCGGCAAGGAACACAAGGACGGGACAGAGGCCCACGTTCCACGAGAGGGCTGAATCTCATCAATAAAGACAACAAACAGGACCTGTAGGGCATCAAGTAATGGAGCTGCAGTTTATTGCTTCTACTCCGTCATCGCATTCACCACCATGTTATCTGCTCCCAAGAGAATAAAGTTAGTAGCGCTCAGATTCATAAGTGGGAACAATGTCAGCGATATAACAGTGTCTCAACGAAAGGAACTTGGGTTAATGATCATGTTACGATCCTACATTACGACAATGTGAAGAATATGTCTCAAATTCCGTGCCCAAGAATCAGCAATTGCATCTCTTGTCTTTGAATTCTTCTTCTTCATTTAGCTTTTCTAATTATTTCTGACTGCCCCCTCCACTTTTATTCAATGTTAAATGATCATATTTGTAATGACGGATACAGTTTCTTCTTCTTCGTTCTTCTTCGACGAGCGTTCTCAAACTTCTGCTATCAAGTCCTGAACAGGGCTTTTGCAAGTAGCAGAATGTAGTCCGGAGAACGGGATACGTTGTGTTTTAGTTTACAGCTTGGCTGTGAAATTTGCACCTTTCAGCCATACACATCCGACTTCAACAAGCATTTTTAAATGCCACGTTAGTCTTCCCTTTTCGATTTCTTTCCTTAGCCAGTCTACTCTGTTTCAGCCAGTCTACTATGTTTCAGCCAGTCTACTCTGTTTCAGCCAGTCTACTCTGTTTCAGCCAGTCTACTCTGTTTCAGCCAGTCTACTCTGTTTCAGCCAGTCTGCTCTGTTGTATACTGTTATCAAGGATCACCGCGTGGAGGTAGAGAATTGTCTTCTCTGCTCTGGTTCGCTGGTCCTGACGATAGCTTTCAGATTTTGGTCACTGACCACTGCAACTCATGCTCTGCTCTTCATCGTTATCCAGTTAGATTGGTTCTACCGGGAGGAAAGAATATGCCCCTGCATCAATATTCATGTCGTAAAATCGACTAAAGAGAGTTATGCATGGAGATAGCAACCTTGTCTTTTGAAACAGATAGCCGCAGAAGTCACCAAAGAGGAAGCACGGAATGAACTTTGACGCAGCCTTCTTAAAGGAGGCCAAATCTAGTGGTGCCCCTATGCTCCGGTTGGATTAAAATAGAAGACGATATATGTAACGAAACATTTTTCAAATGTCATAGTCAGCTCGTCCAAGGCAAAATATTATAGTCATACATTATACGAGGCGTGTTCAAATGAAACCGGACCAAACTGCAACAAGTGACCATACGTATGATGCGCATGATGACGTCACTTCTGGTGTAAACAGCACATACCAACCGGTAATTTTTTCAAAATTTCATTAACATCCGACTCATAGTTTCCTCAGCAGACCGTTGAAAACATGGCGGGTATGATACGGAGTCAGTCTAGAGTTGCTCAGCAGGCGGTGATTCAGATTCTAACAGCTGAATGATATTGACCAGTTGATATTCATCGCAGAATGCAGGCAGTGTATGGTGACAAAAGTGTGTCGAAGACAACAGTGAAGAACTGGACAACGATGTTCAAAGAAGGACTTGAGTTAACGCAACAATATGCGCCTGACCTGGTCTCGGAAGATTTCTCGTTAACCCACGTCTTTCTTTAAACGTCATATCCTAATTGTCCTTATGCCATATAATTATAGTTCAATGTTGCCAACGTAGACTCTAGTTCTAGCTGATTTTTCCTTGAAGTTCACACAAGGAAACAAAATAAATAAGTAAGTGGTACTATGAATAGTGTGTGAGGTAAAACGTAGAGTGCCACAGGGTTGGTTATATGTTGGGACCAATTTTTCGAATTTATATAAAATTCGGGAATGGTATCAAAGCTGGCAAATGGAGTTTTATGTAAATAAATGTACTGTGATCCACATGGGTAGATCCAATATGGAACATATTTACAGAATAGGAGAAACCAATATTAGAACAAAAGGTAAAATGCAGTGACAAAGTAAAATGCATTATTAGGTACTACAGAAATGTTAAACACAAGAGCAAGAAAGGGATAATCAAAATGTATAAAACATTAGTTAGACCTAGCTTGTGTTCAGGGATGGAGTCCATATCGTAGAGGAGATATAAATATGTTGGGAAGGATACAAAGAAGATCGACAAAGCTGATAGCGGGTTTCCAACAATTATAGTTATGAAGAAAAACCGCCCTGCAGTGTTTAAAAAGAAAAGAAATCGAGGCAATTGAATACAGGTTTGATCAGGCTAACCATTGACATGGAAGTAGGCCCACAGGAAACAAAACCGCTCCCACGTTGGAATTACAAACGAGCCGACTGGGACAGATTTGCAATCCTGACAGATGGGCTGTGTGAAACCATCAACACACAAAACACCAAAATGAAGCCCATGGTGGAAAGCCTAAGCAAGGCAATAATGCAAGCCGCCACTGAAACCATCCCAAGAGGAGCTAGGAAAAACTATAAGCCCTACTGGAATGATGAGTTGCAGAAAGTGGAAGATGCAGTAACAAATGCTAGGAACATGGCAGAGCGAGAAAAATCCATGGAGGCAAACATCGCCCCCAAAGCCGCCACGGCGTAGTACAAACACACTCTCAAGCAAACAGCAAGAGAAAGCTGGAAAAATAAAACGGAAAGTCTAAACCTGGACAAAGACGGGAACAAGCTATGGAAGCTAGTCAGAACCATGAACGACGAAACCCCGTCAAATAAACAAATTACTATCAAGCAGGGCGAGAACTTGATCACAGGTAAGAAAGCCCGAAACGCCTTTGTCGATCACTATGCCAGAGCAAACCACATCGAGGTCCCTGCAGATAAGCATACAGACATTAGTGAAGAGCTAAAGGGGTACGAAAACATGAATACGGCACATGAAGAGCACATGATGGCCAAATTAACAATGCGCGAAATGGAAGAGGCTATGAGAACACTAAAGAAAAGGAAATCTCCCGGAAAAGACGGGATAACAAACGAAATGCTGATGGGGCTGGGCCAAACAGCGAAGAGGAAACTGCTATCGGTCCTGAACCAAGGCTGGAAAAGGGGAATTGTACCACAGGCATGGAAAGACGCAGTACTGGTACCAGTACCAAAACTAGGGAAAGGAAAAAACAGATCCAAATGGATACAGGCCCACAAGCCTACTGAGCTGTGTCGGCAAGCTGATGGAACGGATGATAAACACCAGACTGATGTGGCATCTGGAAGAAAAACGAATACTAATTCCACAGCAAGCCGGCTTTAGACAGCACAGATCCACTGAGGACCAGGTCATCCTCATAGCCCAGGAGATAGAAGATGCCTACCAGGCACAGAAACACACAGTAGCTGTTTGGGTGGATCTGGAAAAGGCATTTGACAAAGTCTGGAAAGATGGACTTAAAGTCAAGCTAAGAAGAAGTGATGTTTGTGGGAAAATGTACAAGTGGATCAACCACTACCTCCAACAAAGAACGGCCAGAGTCCATGTACAAGAGCAGATGAGCAAAGAGGTGACACTCGAGCAGGGAGTACCCCAAGGGGGAGTACTGTCACCCACACTCTTCCTGGTATATATAAACGATATTACAGAGAATATACCAAGAAGAGTCCATAGCTCAATGTTTGCAGACGATCTGGCTATGTGGACCTCTGAAAAGAATCTCACCATAGCAAGAAATCGGATGCAGACGGCCCTAACATCGCTGGAAGAGTGAGCGAACTCATGGCTGGTCAAAATAAACGAGGAGAAAACCACATGCACAAAATTCTCGCTTTCATTAAAACCCCAAAGTACCAAATTAAGTCTAAATGGCAAATTCCTGTAGCCAAACGACAACCCAACCTATCTGGGAGTCACATTTGATCGGCGCATGACATGGAAAAGTCAGATTGAGACAAACCGAATGAAAGCCAGAGAAAGAATGGCAATCATGAGGAAACTTGCTGGCACAACCTGGGGAGCAGACGAAGGCATACTAAAGAAACTGTACACTGGAAGAGTGAGACCAGTTCTCGAGTATGGCATTGCGGCATGGACAACAGCAGCGAAGGCGAACTTCGATAAAGTTAGCAAACTTCAAAACCAAGCCATGAGAATTATAACAGGTGGCATGAAGTCAACGCCAATTGTAGAACTTGAAAAGATTTCAAAACTGCAATCCATGACCGATAGAAGAGACTGCAGAGCCCAGCTGCAGTCAGAGAAGCTCCGAAGACTGACCGACCATCCAATGCACCAGAGACTAAACAATTTGGGAAATGGGAAACTAAAGCGGAGAAACTTTGCAGAAATAGCCAAAGCAAAGATGCACGAAGATCCCATAAACGCACTAACAACACCAAAACCCATCACTACTGTACGAAAACCTAACTGGAGGCAGGAGATATTTCCAGAGGTGGAAGAAAATATACCAGGTATTGCAAACAAAAACTGCCAGACTGAAAAAGAAAGGAGATATACTACCCTAAGCTTCATAACGAAAAGTTACCCAAGCATGGGCTGGACCCATGCATACACCGACGGTTCTATAACAAACACTACACAGAACGGAGGGGCAGGAGCATTCCTGAACCTACCAAATGGCAGACAAATAACACTGTCATTCGCTACTGGTAAGTACACAAGCAATTTCAGAGCGGAGGCAGAGGCACTGAGGGCGGCAGTGGAAGAAATGGTGACACACAGTGAAAATGAAAGCGATATAGTCCTGCTTACAGATGCTCTCGCCGTAGTCACAGCGCTAAAAAGCCAGAAAAACACTGAACTTAATGACTTAAGAGCAGCACTCTGCAAACTGTGCCAGCAGTCCGCACCAAAAAGGGTAGTGGTACAGTGGGTCTTATCACACTGCAACATCCAAGGCAACGAGGAGGCAGACAGACTGGCAAAAGAAGGTGCAAGACTACCACAAACAGATACCAGTATGACGTACGAAGAGTCAAAACGGCTTATCAAAGCCAGATACATGACCAAATGGGAAACCGAACATACTTGTTACACCAAAAACGATGCCTATTACCAGTTGAACCGAAAAGAGCAGGTCGTTGTCTTCAGACTTCGCACTGGCCACAATAGACTGAGGTACCACCTATTCAACAAATTGAAGATAGGGTGTACCGACGAATGCCCGTGCGGTACTGGTAAAATGACCGCTGAACATCTGCTGCAGAACTGCCCGACATACGAGGATCAGAGAGAGCAGATGTGGCCATCACCAGTGGAACTGCAAGACAAGCTCTATGGCAGTGGCGACAGCCTCAGGATGACCGCCGCTTTTTTCGAAAAAATAATGGTTACTGTCTGACTGCGTACGCAGAAGAAGAAGAAGAATACAGGTTTACATGCTAATTAAGGGGAAAGGATACAATAGACTGACACGTTTGTTGTTTTTCTTCTAATTACAACCACCTACAAGAACCAGAGAGCGCACCTACAATTTAATTAAAGAAAGGTCCAGATTATATTCTAGAAAATTGTATTTTTGTGAAAGAGTGGTGAATGCTTGAAATGCATTGCCACAGGAAATAGTGGAGTCAATTAATGCATTCAAGAATAGAGTGGATGCACATATTTATTCTGAGATCAATGGAAGTTGAAGCAACTGGTTGTATACAGACTCCGCAGAGTCTTCTAAGCCAGTATACAAATGTTAAGTTATAAACGGCTTCGGCGCAGTTATGTGTATGAACTTTAATAACCTGTGCGTCTTGAGGGTAGGATACGAAAATACTAAATAAACATTCATTTAGGTTCAGAGAAACACGTATTTAATCTCTCTTCAATGTGTACCGCTATGTGTCCCCGGGGGAACTGAAGTTACATTTCCTATGTCCCATTTGTTGTGTCGATCATTCAAAACCATGTTGTTGTAGTTTTTCTGTTATATAATCCATCCATCTACCATGGGGTAGTCCTTTTGTATTGTAATCATATCTTCGTACAGTAGTAGGTAGTCAGTTGTATTCTCAGGAGATGACCGATTCATCATTATCACGTTATTGTAATCTGGAAACATCAGACACTTTCATTGAAAACCATGACACGAATTGAGATAAACTAGGTCGTCTCCATCATGCGCTATGATATCTTCTTCTTTGCGTTCAGGATCTTTTGGTCTTGCTATATCTGCAGGCCAATCGGTGTGTAGACTTCACCAAGTTGTAGCAGCTGTCCCCCAGATTTTGTCTCAGCTCCGCAGTCTCTGGCCAGGCCCGGTATCTCATGTCCCTATAGAGTGAGCATTCCTGTAGATTGTGTTCAGGATTCTGGCTACCTGTTCGAAATGGACATTCATCGGTGGAAACAAGGACTATTCTGCAAGATGATCAGGAGTGAATTTGAGCCTTTCACTTGCACAACCAGAGGCGCGTTCTTATAATTTCCTAGCATGCCCGAGTCTTAAACGATGAAGTCAGCTTAAGGACAGATCTGGAGAGCACACTCACTATGCTAAACTGTTGTCGCTAGGTCATATTTGGACATGTGGCCTGCCTTGCCGGGGAGGACCCTCTCAGAGCTCTTCAGACATCGTCACCAAGGATTCGAAACACGGCATTCCCCCGCCCTCTCCCATGGTCCCGCCCTCGCGACCGTCTACGCACCACCTGGTTAGAACATACATATTGCATTGCGTCTGGGACTCAGCAATTCTGCAAGTTCATGGACGGTTGGTACGACAGGCCCTTCTCATCTAATCGAACCACGTACATCCGCCACAAAGAATAGTTCTCACGATATGTTTAATGTCAGCATTTCTCAATCTATTTTCCTGATGGCATTAAAGAATGTTCACATACATCTAATGTTATGCCTTGTAGTTGCCCTCGCTTGTACCATGGACCGGGTACAAAACTGACACTGGTAGAAGTAAGTTTGAATACGTATTAGGGTTTAACAGATAAGCAAATCGGCCGATGATCGGCTACCGATGAATCGACTTTTTCTTATCGGCCGATACCGATTAATCGGCTGTCGAAATGTAATACTTTTAATGTAATTATGCATTGTGAGATGAAATGCGTTTTGTCATTCATTGTAGGTAATTAATTTTAATATTACATAATTACTAACAACTATCGAGATACTTTCGATAATTAGTTTAAAACTATTTACATTATGCAACATTAAATGTTATTATATTAATTATACTTAATGATTTATTCAGTATTTCCTGTGTTGTTTATTTAATCAAGTTTTGACAAATGTCTTATAGCTGTACACGCACAGCTTAATCCAATAATGTGAACAACATTTTCCATTATTGTGTAACAGGTAAGGCAAGTTAAGAAATATGAATATTTTCTAAGGGCGTTGTTAAATACGCTGCAGGTAGTAACATTCCTACTTAATTTAACTTAACGTCTTTATACTAGTTTAGAAGACCCTGCAGAGTCTGTATACAACCAGTTTTATTTACATCACCTTGCTATAAAAGCAATGGGCATCCAATTTATTCCTAAATGCATTAACTGTCTCTACCTCAACTATCTCCCCTACATTGAGTGCTTCTCAGTAATCTCTTGAAAATAAACATGTTTAACATGTAAAAACCACTCAAAGAAATTACCGTGGAGGTATGCAAACGTAAAGCCGCTTATTTAATAATGATCCCAACATTTCAAACTGTGAAATTATTCATATCAAAGGCAATGAAAGCGTTTTCTTTGCTTTCACTCATCCAACAGTAGAAAAAACTCCAGGTTTTGGTCAAAATAAATTTTTAATATATTTGGAAAACAAGACTTTGTGTTTGTCTTGTTTATTAGATTTAAGATTTAAAAAGAAATTTCAAAGAACAGATATGGTATAAAAAATAAATGAATTGAAATTGGTAAATTTAGAAAAGGCTGTTGATTCAGAATGTGAAAATGGAACCAGTTGAAGATTCGTTTACTTCCGAATAGGATCAAGAACACTGAGGTGCCTCTCTAACCTTTTCAAATCTCGTTGATTAGTTAACGTCTGGTAAATGGGAGAAGAATGATAAGCAGGCTTCTCAAAGGAAGATTTACAAAATGAAACGAAGAAGCACAACTTTTTCTTGCAATGAAGAATCGGAAATATATTTAATTTTACTCCAGCTACCAAGACATGATATCCTTTTGAGGTGGAAACGTTTAAAAAAAATATATTTTCCTTCTTTGAGAAAGCTTGCTTTGAAGAAGAGTTTTCAAATTTGATTCCTAAATTGTATTCTTTGTTTGAGAAGGTTAAGTTAACATATATAATTCTTAATGGAAACTGTTTGAATATATTTGAATAAACATGCAAACGTAATTTTTATAATTCTTTAAAATTGATTTATTTTAAATAGATCAATTAAACACATATTCTCTAAGGATGGTTGAGGGGTGTTTATTCTTCTTCTTCTTCTTCTTCTGCGTACACATTCAGACAGTAACCATTATTTTTTCGAAAAAAGCGGCGGTCATCCTGAGGCTGTCGCCACTGCCATAGAGCTTGTCTTGCAGTTCCATTGGTGATGGCCACATCTGCTCTCTCTGATCCTCGTATGTCAGGCAGTTCTGTAGCAGATGTTCAGTGGTCATTTTACCGGTACCGCACGGGCATTCGTCGGTACCACCTATCTTCAATTTGTTGAATAGGTGGTACCTCAGTCTATTGTGGCCAGTGCGAAGTCTGAAGACAACGACCTGCTCTCTTCTGTTCAACTGGTAATAGGTATCGTTTTTGGTGTAGCCGGTATGTTCAGTTTCCCATTTGGTCATGTATCTGGCTTTAATAAACCGTTTTGACTCTTCGTACGTCATACTAGTATCTGTTTCTGGTAGTTTTGCACCTTCTTTTGCCAGTCTGTCTGCCTCCTCGTTGCCTTGGATGTTGCAGTGTGATGGGACTCACTGTACCACTACCCTTTTTGGTGCGGACTGCTGGCACAGTTTGCAGAGTGCTGCTCTTAAGTCATTAAGCTCAGTGTTTTTCTGGCTTTTTAGCGCTGTGACTACGGCGAGAGCATCTGTAAGCAGAACTATATGGCTTTCATTTTCTTTATGTGTTACCATTTCTTCCACTGCCGCCCTCAGTGCCTCTGCCTCCGCTCTGAAATTGCTTGTGTACTTACCAGTAGCGAATGACACTGTTATTTTTCTGCCATTTGGTAGGTTCCGGAATGCTCCTGCCCCTCCGTTCTGTGTAGTGTTTGTTACAGAACCGTCGGTGTATGCATGGGTCCAGTCCGTGTTTGGGTAGTTTTTCGATATAAACCTTAGGGTAGTATCTCTCCTTTCTTTTTCAGTCTGGCAGTTTTTGTTTCCAATACCTGGTATATTTTCTACCACCTCTGGAAATATATCCTGCTTCCAGGTAGGTTTTCGTACAGTAGTGATGGGTTTTGGTGTTGTTAGTGCGTTTATGGGATCTTCGTGCATCTTTGCTTTGGCTATTGCTGCAAAGTTTCTCCGCTTTAGTTTCCAATTTGCCAAAATCTTTAGCCTCTGGTGCATTGGATGGTCAGTCAGTCTTCGGAGTTTCTCTGACTGCAGCTGGGCTCTGCAGTCTCTTCTATCGGTCATGGATTGCAATTTTGTAATCTTTTCAAGTTCTACAATTGGCGTTGACTTCATGCCTCCTGGTATGACTCTAATGGCTTGGTTTTGAAGTTTGCTAACTTTATCGAAGTTCGCCTTTGCTGCTGTTGTCCATGCCGCAATGCCATACTCGAGAACTGGTCTCACCTTTCCAGTGTACAGTTTCTTTAGTATGCTTTCGTCTGCTCCCCAGTTTGTGCCAGCAAGTTTCCTAATGATTGCCATTCTTTCTCTGGCTCTCATTCGGTTTCTCTCGATCTGACTTTTCCATGTCATGCGTCGATCAAATGTGACTCCCAGATAGTTTTGGTTGTCATTTGGCTGCAGGAATTTGCCATTTAGACTTAATTTGGTATTTTGAGGTTTGATTGAAAGCGAGAATATTGTGCATGTGGTTTTCTCCTCGTTTATTTTGACCAGCCATGAGTTCGCCCACTCTTCCAGCGATGTTAGGGCCTGCTGCATCCGATTTCTTGCTATGGTGAGATTCTTTTCAGAGGTCCACATAGCCAGATCGTTTGCAAACACTGAGCTATGGACTCTTCTTGGTATATTCTCTGTAATGTCGTTTATATACACTAGGAAGAGTGTGTGTGACAGTACTCCTCCTTGGGGTACTCCCTGCTCGAGTGTCACTTTTTTGCTCATCTGCCCTTGTAATTGGACTCTGGCCGTTCTGTTTTTGAGGTAGTGTTTGATCCACTTGTACATTTTCCCACAAACATAACTTCTTCTTAGCTTGACTCTAAGTCCATCTTTCCAGACTTTGTCAAATGCCTTTTCCAGGTCCACCCAAACCGCTACTGTGTGTTTCTGTGCCTGGTAGGCATCTTCTATTTCCATGTGTTGATATAACTGGCCTTTCAGCCAAAACAGGTGTTCATATGACTGGCCTATCACAAACTGTTGATTATACTGGCCTATCAGCCTAATAAGCTGTTGATATGACTGGCCTCTCAGCCTAACAAGCTGCTGAAATGACTGGCCTATCAGCCTAAACAGGTGTTAATATGACTGGCCTATCACAGGCTGCTGATATGACTGCCTATCATAAGCTGTTGATATGACTGGCCTATCACATGCTGTTGATATGACTGGCCTATCAGCCCGGCAAGCTATATATTACTGCTACTATCACTACGGCATTACATCTCATTGTTCAGATACAACACGAGAATCTATAGAGTTTCCACACACTGTACTACTGACTAAGTTTCAATTTTACCTCCAAAAGAAGAAAAATAAATGTATATCTTATAGAGGATTTGAACGTCTGTCGTTGCTATCAAAGACCTACAAACAAACTTATCGGCCAGACACTACTCTATTGATAACAAACGATTACAGGACAGAAATGGACTGATCTCTGATCTTCAAGCTTGGGGCATTAGTTCTGATCTGTTAATCGACGTAATTTTACTCCTGGAAGATCCATAGAGACTCGGTCTCTCTCAGCACATGACGAAGAGTGCAGATACTGATGGTTCCTGTAGCTCTCTTGTTGTAAACACTTCTGCTCGCCCTCTTAGAGATTTGTGGTTTTTGTTAAAGGTTTGCGTCTCTGTAATCTACTGGCGGAGGCACGGCCTTTCCACCCTGGACCTTAGTCTTTTAGGCGATATCAGGACGTATTAACCTGTGCTTGGATGCGTTTGTGCGTCTATATGAACCTATGATAGTTAGGAGGGACGATAAGGCTAACGTCTGGTCAGGCAAAACACATTGATCAGACAATGAGGTTGACGTCTGACAGCGTACGAAGAAGAAGAAGAAGAAGAAGAAGAAGAAGAAGAAGAAGAAGAAGAAGAAGAAGAAGAAGAAGAAGAAGATCAGACAATGTTAGTCAGGGTCAAGAGAAATATATTGGCCAAGACCTTCACATAACATCCTCGTTGGCCATCCTGAAAACGGGCTGTTGTCGAGGTCAACAGTCTGGCTAGCAAGGTGAGGTTCGACGTGATCTCCGTAGTAGTGAGCAGCATGCAGATGAAGCCAAGCATAGCACAACCGTCTGGAGGACCCAGGTCTACCTTCATCAGCATGCTCGGGATGTAAGGAAAGCTACGACAAACCGAAACTTAACGCCCTATTTAGGAAGCCAAAAATAGTCCCCTCCTCAACGTGGGCCTTCACAAACAACATGCTACTTAGGACGATCTCAGAAATCAACCTAGCCGAAGTGCAATGGAAGGGCCTAACAGTGAGAGCGCGTGTTAGAATTATGTGTATCTTATATCGGGATATAAGAAGAGCATACAGAGGCCGAGGTCAAAGTCAGACCTTTATACTTACTTACTTTCCGTGTCCAAGCACCACGTTATATATCTTGCATCCAGTATCCAGCGGCATGGATTGCCTTGTCATTTGCCTCCAGCATATCGCGCCTTTTGCATGTTTTCTGGAGGTTGGGGCAGGTCATCATGTGGTCTGGGTCCTGTATTGCGCCGCAATCATATGTGTCATCATCGGTGTATCCCCATCGCTTCATTTTCCTCTTGCACCGTGAAACACCAGTTCGGAGTCTGTTCAGCGACTTCCATGTTGTGTATGGTAGATGATGTCCAGGAGCAGGTTCACCCCGAAGTTCCATCTCTGGGGCGTGCACCAACTCGTGCCACCTCTCGATACGGCGACTTTCAGGGTTTGTATGTATGGGGTTTATTATTTTTAGAAAGCTATGCCTGTATTTGAGTCTTGTGTTTTGTACCTGACCCCTATTATACGGGCTATCGACGGGCGGTAAATAAATCAGGCGACTGTGCAACTCCAAGACAGCAATGAGGTAGACAAGGCAAGCTAGCATTGGCAACGATCACAAAGACAATTGAGACGCTAGTCCGTTCATACACAGCATAGTGACCAGGACGTCGTGCCAGGGTCAGGCACAGTGATCGTTGGGTTAGGGTCAGGTACAATATACTGACCAAGACCACTGTCTCTTTTCCATATAGAGTTTCTCGGAAACAGGATGTTTTCAAGGCTGCCTGGCTGATGAGATGTGGATCGACGTGATCCACGTAGTACTGAGCATTTTGCAGATGAAGCCAAGCATAACGCAACCGCCTGGAGGATTTCTGTCCACCTTCATCAGCGTCTTCGTATGTGAGGAAAGGTGCTACAATTCGCCACAAAACACTAATTTCAGGGCGCACAAAAGAGTAAACGAACTCATTGTAGGGCATCAAACAACAACATCAGCAACGAATCACACATTTACTATGTTGCACTGTGAGAACATTTACAAAGGATAACAGAAAAGAAAATCAAGCAACAGGTCCTCAGACATCTATGACGAATATATCTCTTAAAGAAAAATGCTGGATAAAGAATTTAACTAAATGAGCCCCCAAATATAAATGAGTGCTGGTACATCCGATTTCCGCATTCAACATGCAACTGTGGGATAGGTGCAGAGCTACATCTAGAAAAGTGAAAGTGTCGGAGCAGGACGTGCCTTGGCAGGTTACGAGCTTCAGATCTAAGATCTATCGGCTTAGGCTTTACAAGTTAGGGAAAAGGGGCATGAATCGCCTGGTCTTACCCTGTCCATAGGGAGCAAAGGGTACTCAGAGTAATATGGAAACTTGCTGATCTTCTTCTTCTTCTTCTTCGTACACAGTCAGACAGTAACCATTATTTTTTCGAAAAAAGCGTCGGTCATCCTGAGGCTGTCACCACAGCCATAGAGCTTGTCTTGCAGTTCCACTGGTGATGGCCACATCTGCTCTCTCTGATCCTCGTATGTCGGGCAGTTCTGCAGCAGATGTTCAGCGGTCATTTTACCGGTACCGCACGGGCATTCGTCGGTACTACCTATCTTCAATTTGTTGAATAGGTGGTACCTCAGTCTATTGTGGCCAGTGCGAAGTCTAAAGACAACGACCTGCTCTCTTCGGTTCAACTGGTAATAGGCATCGTTTTTGGTGTAACCAGTATGTTCGGTTTCCCATTTGGTCATGTATCTGGCTTTGATAAGCCGTTTTGACTCTTCGTACGTCAT
Source organism: Ariolimax columbianus (assembly GCA_036924085.1). Lineage (NCBI taxonomy): Eukaryota > Metazoa > Mollusca > Gastropoda > Stylommatophora > Arionidae > Ariolimax > Ariolimax columbianus. Next base: position 55,704,569 of record JAVGWX010000016.1, read on the forward strand.
ACTAGTATCTGTTTGTGGTAGTCTTGCACCTTCTTTTGCCAGTCTGTCTGCCTCCTCGTTGCCTTGGATGTTGCAGTGTGATAGGACCCACTGTACCACTACCCTTTTTGGTGCTGACTGCTGGCACAGTTTGTAGAGTGCTGCTCTTAAGTCATTAAGCTCAGTGGGAAACTTGCTGATCAAAACACCCTCCTCATGTTCTCGTTCGTGTTCCGGGAAACAGACTGTATCACAGTAGTCTGGTGAAAGAGGTGGGGATGGACACTATGATCCCCGCAGTATTGGGCTTACAGTAGAAACTTGCATTGTACTACTGCAAGGAAGACCCTGGTTTGCATTTGAAATACATTACAGGATGAAAGAAGAGCCACTGTAACCCGCCAGCAAAGACATGAACATCACCAAGAGTTAATTATACTCAGCATGAATAGCTCCGAACAACAGCAACAACAACAACAACCACCACCCATGTCTGCGGTTAAGAAAAGATGCAATACCTTCTCTCCAAATATGTTTGTAAGATGGAATCCAGGAAGGTTCATACAGGTCTTGCACCTGTCACGGAAAAGTCAGGTGTGTTAAAGAAAATATTGTAAAACATTCCAAAAGGTTTACACTTCGTAGATGAGCTCCTGGCATCGACAGAATGATCGAATGATTGATTTATGAGTTAAGGAAGCTTATGTTTAGAATATAAATATACAATGCACCCTCCTTGTCTGGATCCAGGAAACGGGCTTTTGTTATCCTCATTCAAAATCAAAAGATAAGTTCCTATTCGAGCATAGGCAATCAACTAACGGCATGCCAGTTATTAAATGTTGATCTGTCTTTTTCTGATTTAGTTTTTTGAGGCTTGAAATTCTGCAGGATCAGGTAGCCAGATCTACGTTCAGGAAGTCCTCTTCAACAACATGCTTGGCAGGTTACAGTCTTAATATTTCTGCTCCAGTTTTGACTCTGGTAACACTCTGATTTTTAATGGGGAAGAAAGAACAAGTTGTACACACTCCGAATGCAGATTGCAAAATATGACTGTAGAGAGTTTGGCATGAGGCTATCAACATCAATATGTGAAACAAATTGCCTCCTAAACAACGGCGAGAAGAGAACGCAAAGTGCTTTGACGCAGACTTCCTGAATGTAGGCCAATTGTAGTTGTAGTCTTTATGCTCCCGAGGAAGTGAACAACAATACACGAATTCCCACATGCTATGCTTACGTGAATTTATATGTTATTCAGTTCAGTTCATCCCGTAACCCATCAGGTCGTTGGGCCACAACTGACGACACTCCCACAATCCCACGCCATCTCCCTCTGTCCGCTGCCGCCAGTCGTGCTTCACCGCGACGAAGGTTTGACCACTCAGTGATGTTGTTTGCCCATCTCTTCCTTTGACGACCCCGCCCTCTCTTTCCCGATACGGAACGATGCAGTATCGAATTTGTGATTCCGCTGGACCTCGTGACGTGCTCATACCAAGCCATCTTTCGCCATTTGTTAGCCGTGAACAGATCATCAAAAGGCCCAATTGCGTTTTCCACTCTTCGTCGTATTTCTATGTTCGTGACACGATTCTTATACGAAACAATTAACAGTCTTCTAAAGCACCTCTTTTCAATTGCATGTATTCTGCCCTGTATATCCACAGTAATGGGCCAAGTCTCACAGACATACACAAATATTAAGAGCACCAATGAGCACATTAGTCTAACTTATAAGCTGAGGGCGAGCCGCTTATCCTGCCATATGAGTTTCAAACGCCTAAGCGCCGCTGTTGTCTGTGCTATTCTGGCACCTATATCAGTCTGCGAGCCCTCGTCACTGGTCAGTGATCCCAGATACTTGAACCGGTGTACAACTCCCAGTTCCTGACTATTCGCTTTTATCACAGATGTAAAACCTTCCGTGTTATACAGTCATCATTCATAGATCCAGACACGTTTATTAATGATATTACTATATAACTGTCCTGTCATAATTCATAGATCTGGACAGGTCTATACATAATGTTAGTTTCTAATTTTCGTTTTCAATATTTATAGATTCGGACAAGTTTATAAATATTATTACTTAAAAGCTTTCCTGTAATCATTCATATACCTGGAGGTCTATAAATACTATTACGTTCTAACTCACTTGTCACCATTCATAGATACGGACAAGTCTATATATTCAGTTCAGTCAGTTTAGTTCATCCCATAACCCATCAGGTCGTTGGGGCACACATGAAGACACTCCCAAATACCACGCCATCACTCTCTATCTGTCGCCGCCTGTCGTATCTCACCGGGACGATGGCTTGACCACTCAGTGATGTTTTCCACCCATCTCTTCCTTGGACGTCCTCGCACTCTCTGTCCCGGTACGGAACCAAAGAGTATCGAGTTGGTAATTCCGTTGGACCTCGCGACGTGCCCGCACCAGGTCATCTCTCGTCTTTTGATAGCTGTGAACAGATCTTCAAAAGGACCAATAGCGTCTTCAACTCTCTGACGTATCTCTATATATATTATTACTTTTTAACTTTCGTTTTTAATAATCAAAGATCCGGGCAGGTTTATAAATAATATTACTTTCTATATTCCCTGTTATACCTCAAAGACTACATGAACACACACATACACACACACACACTAAAAGATCATTCGCACATTCACAGAGAAAGACACACCCATAAATAACATAATATACATTTAGATCTCACACACAGAAACACACACGCAGACTCACACACATACCTACACACAGACACGCACATACATGAATCCTCAGATACAACACACATAAACACACACAGACAGAAATACACACCAACACACATATTCACACATACATACACACTTATACACACATACACATACACACACAATGCCTGTATCGCCGATTAAGATAACGGATATTGAAAGAATTAAGATAACGGACATTGAAGGATTAATACGAAGCACATTGAAGAATTAATATTAAGCTCATTGAAGGATTAATATTAAGCCCATTGAAGGATTAAGATAACAACGGACATTGCAGGACTAATATAAAGCACATTGCAGGATTAAGATAACGGACATTGAGGGATTAAGATAACGGACGTTGAGGGATTAGGATAACGGACATTGACCGATTAAGATAACGGACATTGACCGATTAAGATAACGGACATTGAAAGATTGAGATAACGGACATTGAAAGATTAAGATAACGGACATTGACCGATTAAGATAACGGACATTGACCGATTAAGATAACGGACATTGACCGATTAAGATAACGGACATTGAAGGATTAAGATAACGGATATTGACCAATTAAGATAACGGACATTGAAAGATTAAGATAACGGACATTGACCGATTAAGATAACGGACATTGAAAGATTAAGATAACGGACATTGACCGATTAAGATAACGGACATTGACCGATTAAGATAACGGACATAGACCGATTAAGATAACGGACATTGAAGGATTAAGATAACGGATATTGACCGATTAAGATAACGGACATTGAAAAATTAAGATAACGGACATTGACCGATTAAGATAACGGACATTGACCGATTAAGATAACGGACATAGACCGATTAAGATAACGGACATTGAAGGATTAAGATAACGGATATTGACCGATTAAGATAACGGACATTGAAAAATTAAGATAACGGACATTGACCGATTAAGATAACGGACATTGAAAAATTAAGATAACGGACATTGACCGATTAAGATAACGGACATTGAAAAATTAAGATAACGGACATTGACCGATTAAGATAACGGACATTGACCGATTAAAATATCGGACATTGAAGGATTAAGATAACGGACATTGAATGATTAAGATAACGGACAATGAATGATTAAGATATCGGACATTGAAGGATTAAGATAACGGACATTGAAGGATTAAGATAGAAAAAGGACATTGAAGTTTTAAGAAACGGAATAACACGAAAGAAAACAAAAGTCAGAGAACAGTTATTAACCAATTTATTTTAGCAGCAACAACAACCAAAAGCAAATCTGTCACAACCACTCCGAAAAACGTATACAAAAGTCAGCAGAATAGAAAGTAGAGACACTGGCTTACCGTATTTGTCTCAAGGGAAAAATAACATAGCGGCTACATAAACAGTCAATGTCAAAGGTCTAATACAGGATCTTGTAACTGGGTCAGTTATAGTGATGGCGTTATGGTTTACCTGAGGCGAAATATAGCATATTATTTGAGCTTGTTATAATCTGGTAGCGAACCTTCAGCCTTCTTGCCTACAGAAACACATGCTCTATCTGTTCTGCCACTCAGACGTGCTCCACCTGTATATTGTACATCTACGTGTTTATTTTACTTAAGGGGCTGTCAAGTTAAATAGAATAAAACCACTGTTTCGCTCATTTTAAAACGACGACTATATAGAGTTGTGTATGGATCTAGCAATCGTATCGTGTACACCCAACAATTAATGTCAACTGCACTGAAAATGTCCGGAAAATGGCTTTCCTTAACCCATTACGCTCTAGCCTCTCCATTATAGTCTTTGCGGAAACCGAAATTACTACTCTGATTAGTGCACCATTTCAGTATTGTTCTTTACTAGAATAACATTGAAATCTCAGTGGTAAGCATATATTATATGAGTGATTCAAAAAAGTACCCCCTGCTTTTAAGAAGATATATTATCTTTTTATCATTGTTTAGGGTTTAAAGGTTTAAGGCTTGTTCGGGTATGCCAAATGTAGTGTTAGATCTACCTTCCAACTAAAAAGAGAGACAGAAAATAAGAAGACGAATGGCTTTTATGCGTCGACGAAATTGGGTTTTCCTGTATTGCACCTGCGCCTTCCTAAGTCTCCTGCTTGTTTAACACACAAAGCTTCCCCACAACAACAAACCCCTACGGTCAAGCCGGAAGTGGCAGATATGCGATCCGGACCTACCTGCAACAACCACGCCCTAAAACTGTTCTTCGTCCATCCCCGGGAGGTCCGTGCTGCCAACAGAGCAGCTCTCGTCAACCTGGAGTGACCGACACAGATATCTGCTGGAGTACTGTTAGGCAGTAGCGGTCCGACAATAACCAGTGGAGGATGGACGTGTTTATTTTGTCCTGGCTCGCTAGTAGACGTGCCAAGGAATATTAATCAGGGACAGGTTTAGGCAATGATGGACATTCTAAACTCTCTGACAGTTCTACTCACTTGCTAAAGGTCAGAGGTTGGTCTTTGACCAAATTAAAAGTGTTTATGAGAAGTCAAGAGCGTGTTGTTTGTTGATGCTTGCTTTCATCGGGGCAGTAATTGTCCTCTATGATCATCCCCGTGATTTTCCAGTAACTGTGAATTGTGTTAGCCAGAACAGTAAATGTTAAAATTGGTAATGCTTTCCATTACGCATCAATCAGAACTTTCAGTTCCCTGCCCATCCCAGGTCTTCAATTAATACGCACCGTTTCCCTGTCCTGGTCCAACCGTTTCATCTCTCCCAAGATCTTGCTTATCTCTCTTATTTCTCGAGTTCTATTCCCCATGTCTGTTTTGACTTTCCTTTATTTCTTGTACCCTGTAGATTCCAGAACAGAGACTGCCTTGTAATGACATCAGGTTGATTGTCTTAGTATGCACTCTATCAAACGTTTTTTATTGTTCCACTGACAGCAGTTCAGTTCCAAATTCAGGATCATATTATCCTATTCCAATATTTGTATTCTTCGCAAACACACATAGTGAGTATCATTTTAGTTATAAACGAATTGTTCTCCATGTTTCAGATAATTAACAATGGAACTCATTTTACATTGTTTTTGAAGATTGTTATTATTCTTGTGTTCAGCTTAATTTCGTTTGACGGCCAAAAGTTTATCAATAAAATATCTTTTGCTGGCCACGAATGTTCTCTTTCTAGTTCCTGAATACTGCTAATTACGAGGAATGAGAAAATAGATTTGCGATTTACATAAATGGGCCAACTTACTATTTTCTTTTCCCATTTTTTCTCCACTTTCTACTTCATCTACTACATCTTTTTTAATGTCTTTGGCTCTTCCTAATTCTTTCCTTAAACCAAGGTTAGTGAGTCCACCATCTTGGATCACCTGTTTATTGATGACCGAGACGTCAACATCTCGTCAGAGCAAAATATGCAATCCTTCATGGCGAAGTTTTCAACCACAAGAGCAACTTTGGTTTCATGATCAACACTAGAACAACTGAGGTATTCTTCCAGCCTGCTCCTGGAAAGTCATACCTGGAACCAATCATTACCGTGCATAACTAGCGTCTCTATGCAGTCGATAACTTTACCTACCTATACAGTACCCTCACTAGACAGCCGAACATGGACTTTGAGTTCAACACCAGAATAATAAAAGCGAGCTCTGCGTTTGGGAGGCTGCAAACATACGTATGGAGTCAACAAGGCATTAGTGTCGCTACCAACATTAATGTTTGTCGTGTTGCAGTGTTATCTACTCTGCTGCATGTAGAACCTGTGAAACATGAACAGTTTATAGCAGACACCTCAGACAGCTAAATCGTTTTTACGTGAGCTGTCTGTGTAGGCTGCTCAGAGTGAGGTGGCAGGACAAAGTGCCTACATCTGAAATTCTTAGTAACACTAACAAGTTGAGTAATCATACGATTCAACTTTAAAGCCAGATAAGATAGACAGGATATGTTGTTCTTCATGCCAGATGAGTGCATCCTCAAACAGTTTGTACGGTGAGCTCAGAAACAGTCGCTCATCAGATGAACAGAAGGGATCAAGACGCTGAGCAGCGCATGAGCTGCAGTGGTCAGCGACCCAAAGCTGACTATTAGCGTCAGGGCCAGCGAACCAGAGCTGCCAAGGCCCTTCTACACCTCCACGTGGTGATCCTGGATAACAGGCTGCAGCAGGGAAGACTGGCTAAGGAGAAGGGATCGAAGAGGGAATGCTAAACCGGTACTAAAAAAATATTGCTGAAGTCGGATGTGTTGGACCGAAAGGTGCAAATATCGCAGTCAAGCTGTAAACTACGACACCAAGCATTCCGTTCTCTGGACTACATTCTGCTACCTAAACCCGTTTAGGGGTTGGTAGCAGGAGATGGAGAACGAAGAAGAAGAAGAAGAAAATGAACAGAAGAAACTATATCCTTGACAGTGTCTATGAAAAGCATGAACATTGGCGTCATTTTCTGGGAGTTGCATTCACAGAACCGTTGTAACTGGCGCGTCAGCATCACCAAAGGTGTTCTGATCGCAGATGGAAAATCTTTCGCGAAGGATAATGATAAGCGTGCAGCCTGAAAGGGCAGAGGACACGACGACTCCACAACCGACGCCTCACATTAATATCCCGAGAGCAGCAATGTCTGCTGTGCCAGTACTGGTTTCTATAGCAATAAGAGACCACATTTCACAGCACATGTCTGATGCTTTCACCATCTTCGCTAGCAATGGGTAACTATTATCATTACTATGTTTACAGGTAAGTGGTATGTGCCTTTATATGTCATATCATTACTATGTTTACAGGTAAGTGGAATGTGCCTTGATATGTCACATCATTACTATGTTTACAGGTAAGTGGTATGTGCCTTTAGATGCCATATCATTACTATGTTTACAGGTAAGTGGTGTGTGCCTTTATATGTCATATCATTACTATGTTTACAGGTAAGTGGTATGTGCCTTTATATGTCATATCATTACTATGTTTACAGGTAAGTGGTGTGTGCCTTTATATGTAATATCATTACTATGTTTACAGGTAAGTGGTATGTGCCTTTATATGTCACATCATTACTATGTTTACAGGTAAGTGGTATGTGCCTTTAGATGTCATATCATTACTATGTTTACAGGTAAGTGGTATGTGCCTTTATATGTCAAAAAATATTTTTTTTCATAATTTGTACCTCCTGCAGTTTATATCTTCCCATTTCTAATCTCTTCATGACCTCCTCTCTATGTATCCGCTATTCCTTTAATGAAAGGCGGCCTCTCTTCTAATATCATCATTCCACAGGTCTCTACTTCCTCCCCGCGATGATTGCTTATCATTCAAGTCCCCCCCCATAGAGCAAAGACGAATATATGTAAAACCCGACGACTTTCACTTTCAGTGTATTTGTTAATTGTCTGGATGTCAATATATTTTTCATGTTACTAAATATTATTTGGCCGTTCCTATTCTCATCTCTACCTCAATCTCACATCTAACATCATCTGGCTTTCTTTCCTATTCTCATCTCTACCTCAATCTCACATCTAACATCATCTGGCTTTCTTTCCTTTTCTCATCTCTACCTCAATCTCACATCTAACATCATCTGGCTTTCTTTCCTATTCTCATCTCTACCTCAATCTCACATCTAACATCATCTGGCTTTCTTTCCTATTCTCATCTCTACCTCAATCTCACATCTAACATCATCTGGCTTTCTTTCCTATTCTCATCTCTACCTCAATCTCACATCTAACATCATCTGGCTTTCTTTCCTATTCTCATCTCTACCTCAATCTCACATCTAACATCATCTGGCTTTCTTTCCTATTCTCATCTCTACCTCAATCTCAAATCTAACATCATCTGGCTTTGTTAATTCTTGTGCTAACTTCGGAGTTTGTTAATCCATTATGTCGGTTGATTTCCAAACAGTTTCATCTGAATACTTGGTCACGATGTCTGAAATATGCAGGACAAATATATACAAACTGGTCTAACTTTAATAGTGAATTCTGAAGCTTCTTACTAAGGAGGAGAGAATAGGACTACCGTGTAGGTTTTGTTACTTATAGGACTAGAAACCTTTCGGTGTAAGTCTAATGGCTACGTTGTTGCTGAATGCCCACGATGAGAAGGATTCCTCTTTTATGCGCATTAAAAAGGACGTTAAGTGGAGGATTGTCGTAGCTTTCCTCCCACCCTGAGCGTCCTTCAGGCGGTTGTGCTATGCTTTGCTTCATCTGCGTGTCGGTCACTACTACCGGGATCATGTCGATCCCTCACCGTGTTAGTCAGGCTGCCATGAAAGCAGCCCGTTTCCAGGAAGGGCTGCGAGGAAGCCAAGGTGAGGGTCTTGTCCAGTATCTTTTGCCTGAACCTAACTAACATGTCTGATCAGTATATTTTACCTGAGCAGACGTTAGTCTTCCTTCCCTAATGGCTACGTAAACATACATACAGAAACACACAAAGGGCCCTAGTAAAGTCTTCCTTATAGTAGCCATGGTATGGCGTGAATTAAAAAGTGACAAGAAGAAGTATAAGAATTATAATACGCATGACAGCAAGTCACTTGACCGCATCGCGTTTTCTTTTTTTTTTTTAACAGCTAAATAAAACCCTTTTCTGCATATTACTTGTGACTGCAAAGGCAATCAAACTATAATCCACCAGTCGGACCCCAGCAATCAAAATAAAGATGATAATTATAGCTCCAAATATTTTTTGTCAAAGGGTAAATTACGAGGGAAGCATTTCGGAAAGAAAAAAAGTGATAACGATTTCAGAGACGAGTATACAGATGGCTTTAAGCATTCGAAAATGAAATTCACCAAACATAAGAAAGACAATGAATCAATAAAGGCTCAGTAATCGAAATACCAGAACGGAAATATTAAACAGGTAAAGGTAGTTCTATTGCAAAGGTGTAGTTTGCGGTGAAGTGCTTAATAATGTGTTCCATTGAGTTTCAGTTTTGCGGTCAAATTGTTAGTTCAGTTCGCTTCCTTGATGCAATGCATTATATAGCATGCAGATAGGGTACTATTTACAGCTGGGTAGACTGGAGCTTGGTGAGACGGGAACCCGTTCTATTGCTCGTGAGAAGCAAATGCTCTCACGGATATGACACAAGGAGCTTGTAAAACCGCGTAATAATATAATGTATCACAAATAATGAAGTAGCGTTTTACGGAATGAATCAGTTTTACGGATCCTCCCAGCCGTCACTCCGTAAGACGGCTTCCAAATATATTTTTGACGAGGGTTTGTGAAAGATTAGAGGGGGTGACAGAACAGAATCTGAGTGCGTGCACGTGCGGGTCGGATCTATTTCCACGAAATTCCTACGCCAACTGTGGATTACACAGCCGGAACGAATTCAGAATCTCAAACCGGTTTAAGAGATTCCAATTGCTGCCATCAATATATCCAACTGCACTCGGTGGATCTTAGAGAAACCAGAAAGACTTGTCTTGTAAAAGTGTTCCATCAATTTTTTATTTAAGAAATGATTTTTTACTGTTTCAAAACATTCTCTCAAACTTTATTTGAGAGCTTCTTTGACCTGTTCCTGGTCTGTAGTCTCAGGTTGGTTCCACACCTGCACATCGATCAAGACAAATAGTGCACTTTGCTATGAGTATGCGCGTCAGTGTGGACCATATGAGTGCATATCTCTCACGAGATTTCACTGATCTCTTAATCTGCACCTCTCGATGAGGGATAAGAAGATTTAAATAGTCAAACAAGACAGCTTTCATATGAAAGACCACTTTACCTACAAACAACTGCTGTATTGCAGGTGAGCTGGGGTTAAGGAAAAGTCCCATAACCAAAAATTTAACTGCTGGAAGCCGTTTGTCTACAGCGGGAAAACGTGAGAAATCCTGCTTACATAAATTTTCATTCCATGACATTTGATTTTGAAAAATAGGGAGGGAAGTGAATCGTCAAAAAACAGCAGCATAAATACTTGAGACTTATTGGGACAAACAAAAAGAAACTGATTGTCCATCAGGGAAGAGGATGGGGTATTGCCAAGTATACACTCTACTGCATGCAATAAAAAGATGAATTGTTGATTCCAGTAAAAAAAGAAATACCAGATATCAATTCAAGTCATCCAGTCACGGGTCCTATCATTGGAGCATGCACGAAGACATCCCCACAGTTCCACGCCACCACTCTCTGTCAGCTGTGACTGCCTTTGCCGTCTCTGGTCGGAGATCGGTCCATTTTTTATGTTGTCCTCCCATCTCTTTCTCTGACGACCTCTTCGTCACCCCCCCCCCCCCCCCCCCCCCCGAACATTTCCGTGCAGGATTGTCAGATATAAAGATTGGATATTAACACTGAGACAACAAAACACTGAGACAACAAAACACTGAGACAACAAAACACAGAGACAACCAAACACTGAGACAACAAAACACTGAGACAACAAAACACTGACACAACAAAACACTGAGACAACAAAACACTGAGACAACAAAACACAGAGACAACAAAACACTGACACAACAAAACACTGAGACAACAAAACACTGAGACAACAAAACACAGAGACAACCAAACACTGAGACAACAAAACACTGAGACAACAAAACACTGACACAGCAGAACACTGAGACAACAAAACACTGAGACAACAACACACTGAGACAACCAAACACTGAGACAACAAAACACCGAGACAACAAAACACTGAGACAACAAAACAATGACACAACAAAACACTGAAACAACCAAACACTGAAACAACAAAACACTGAGACAACAACACACTGACACAACAAAACACTGAGACAACAAAACACTGAGACAACAACACACTGAGACAACCAAACACTGAGACAACAAAACAATGACACAACAAAACACTGAAACAACCAAACACTGAGACAACAAAACACTGAGACAACAAAACACTGAGACAACAAAACACTGAGACAACAAAACACTGAGACAGCCAAACACTGAGACAACAAAACACTGAGACAACAAATCACTGAGACAACAAAACACTGAGACAACAAAACACTGAGACAACAAAACACTGAGACAACAAACCACTGAGACAGCCAAACACTGAGACAACAAAACACTGAGACAACAAACCCTATGACAACCAAACACTGAGACAACAAAACACTAAGACAACAAAACACTAAGACAACAAAACACTGAGACAACAAAACACTGAGACAACAAACCCTATGACAACCAAAGACTGAGACAACAAAACACTGAGACAACAAAACACTGAGACAACAAAATACTGAAACAACGAAACACTGAGACAACAAAACACTGTCACAAAAAAACACTGAGACAACAAAGCACTGAGACAACAAAACAGTGAGACAACAAAACACTGAGACAACAAAACACTGAGACAACAAAACACTGAGACAACAAACCCTATGACAACCAAACACTGAGACAACAAAACAATGAGACATCAAAACACTGAGACAACCAAACACTGAGACAACAAAGCACAGAAACAACGAAACACTGAGACAACAAAACACTGAGACAACCAAACACTGAGACAACAAAACACTGAGACAACAAACCCTATGACAACCAAACATTGAGACAACAAAACACTGAGACAACAAAACACTGAGACAACAAAATACTGAAACAACGAAACACTGAGACAACAAAACACTGTCACAAAAAAACACTGAGACAACAAAGCACTGAGACAACAAAACAGTGAGACAACAAAACACTGAGACAACAAAACACTGAGACAACAAAACACTGAGACAACAAACCCTATGACAACCAAACACTGAGACAACAAAACAATGAGACATCAAAACACTGAGACAACCAAACACTGAGACAACAAAGCACAGAAACAACGAAACACTGAGACAACAAAACACTGAGACAACCAAACACTGAGACAACAAAACACTGAAACAACAAAACACTAAGACAACCAGATACTAAGACAATCAAACACTGAGACAACCAAACACTGAGACAACCAAACACTGAGACAACCAAACACCGAGACAACAAAACACTGAGACAACCAAACACTGAGACAATAAAACACTGAGACAACAAAACACTAAGACAACAAAACACTGAGACAACGAAACACTGAGACAACAAAACTCTGAGACAACAAAACACTAAGACAACCAAACCTATGACAACCATACCTATGACAATTAGCAAAGTAGACTGGCAATCTGTTCAACAGATCATAAAAGAAGATGAAACGTCTGAAGATGGAGCCGGGAATGAGATGATATCATCCAGCGACCAGTAGCTGCCATCTTGCATGCGGTCGGTGCTGCATATCTGACCAAGATCGTAATATACTTTCAGATGGTGGTCCTGGAAAGAGACTGCAACCGTGCAGCCTGGCTAACAGATTGGGGTTCGAAGAAGGAAAGCAAACCTGGTCCCAAAAATGTCCTGCTAAGATCGGATGTATTAGGCTTAAACGCACATATTTCGCAGCCTCGCTGTAAACTACGACTCAACGTCACAAACTGTCTGTTCAGGGAGAATCCAGAAGAAGATTAAGCAGACGAAAAGAAGAAAAGGAACAACAATATCAACAACATCAAGAACAAGAAGAAGGAAAACGATAACAAGAGGAAGAAGAAAAAAGAACAATAATAAGAAGTAAAAGAAGTAGAAGAAAAAAACGAGGAAGAAGAAGAAAAAGAAGAAGAAAGACTAGAACGTGTCAATAGCTTCTACCTATCTTGCTAACATAATAACGGAGGATGGGAGGTCAAACACTAAAATACCAGTTGAACAGAAGAGAGCAGGTCGTTGTCTTCAGACTTCGCACTGGCCACAATAGACTAAGGTACCACCTATTTAACAAATTAAAAATAGGGTGTACCGACGAATGCCCGTGCGGTACCGGTAAAATGACCGCTGAACATCTACTGCAGAACTGCCCGACATACGAGGATCAGAGAGAGCAGATGTGGCCATCACCAGTGGAACTGCAAGACAAGCTCTATGGCAGTGTCGACAGCCTCAGGATGACCGCCGCTTTTTTCGAAAAAATAATGTTTACTGCGTACGAAGAAGAAGAAGAAGAAGAAGAAGAAGAAGAAACACTAAAATCAAAAAGATAATATTAAAGGCCAAACCTGTTTTCACTGACAAAAGTCATATAACCAACCACGTCCAAACAAGGCATTCTCAAACTAACAGAGATTGGCCAGATATAGTCTTTTCCCTGTGACCTAGAATAATGAACAATGAACGAACAGTTGAGTAAAGAATTGAGGCATTTTCAATGTATATTCATAAATTCAGAAGTCTTCTAGAAATTGGGAGGCGGGAGGGTGCAACATGCTCCTCTCTGTGCTCTGGAAGGAGCCAGACATATTTCTGACTTTGGTAGGAAGAAAAGCAAATATTAATCCTGAATCCGCAAGAGCTAATCGCCCGGGGAAGCTAATTATTATTATTAAGAAATAAAAGAAGAAGAAGAAGGAAGAAGAAGAAGGAAGAAGAAGATGGTGAGAAGGAGAAGGTGTAAAGAGAATCGATGAATGGGATAAGTCAGTATATGTTAGTTACAGAAAAGGGTAGAAGACCGTGCTGAAAACAACACATGAAGGGTGGTGGGGTGGGAATTGGGCTGATAGATTATACCATCGAGGTAATAAAGAGAAGACTCTGGAGATCTATTGCAGGCGACATTTCATGTGGAGATGAAACTTGAAGTGAAATTAACTTAATTCATCATCATCAAGTGCCCTGCCAGTTGGCGATCATGGACCCTCAATTTCCTCTTCTCGTGTGTCTCTGATCAGTTCTGCCGTTGATTGCCTCCCCTGCAATGTCTTCCAGCGGTCCAATATTTTATTTCTGATATTCCTCCCTCTGTCTCTCTTGCCAAGGATGTTGCCTGTTGTCACCGTGTGTTCCAACAAGCTTGTTCTCATGACATGCCAGATACAGGATGACCGCCTTGTTCCGACATTTGCCATAAACTCTTTGTGTCACTTCAAAATACCCGTTATTGGCTTTCTTTGTGTCTGTGTCTCTTCAAAATACCCGTTATTAGCTTTCTTTGTGTCTGTGTCTCTTCAAAATACCCGTTATTAGCTTTCTTTGTGACTGTGTCTCTTCAAAATACCCGTTATTAGCTTTCTTTGTGTCTGTGCCTGTTCAAAAATCCCGTTATTAGCTTTCTTTATAGTCCATGGTATTTTCAACATTTTTGTGTAAAACCACGTTTTTTGTTGCCTCCAATGATCCCTGTACATGCCTGCTGATTGTCCATGACTCACTGCCGTCTGTCAGTACTGGTCCCCCGTAACATCTCTTTTCTTTAATTCCAGTGATAGGTTTCATTTACACAAGATACTGTGGAACACTGATTGTGTCTTGGCTTTTACGTTCTTTATTTCCAACGCGCATTTCCCATCATACTCCACCGCCTAGAAACATGCTGCATTAGTGCAGTCTGGCTAAAATAATCATCATAGGTGTCTCAGTCTCCATAGAACATGCGCGTGGCGCCCTGTAAGTTTTGCCCAGCTCTGTCTCCTGTATTTCGACACTGTCTGATATGGCTGTAAAGGCCGATCCGCGAGTGACAGTCCCTGCCACAGATCGTACAACCATACTGAGGAGGCTGGCTTGCCTGGCTGTTACTTGGTCTCTTCAGTCTTTATCTTTTCTTTGGAGCCAGAAGACTTCTACGAGCGTGAGCAGCCCCTATGTCTCCTCCAAATGACTTGCGTAGTTTCATCTCAGCCTCGGATGGGATGTCGCATGACTTCATGTCCCTCTTACGTAAGTCCTTGAATCGCAGTATGGAAAGGCCGATTTTTCTAACTACAAATGCTAGCTGTCCATAAAGCACAGGGATTGTAGTTTTCAAAAGCAAACACGATATACACAACAAACAACCCAACTGAACTCGGATATGTCGGACCGAAATCACAGAAATCGCAGCCTCGCAGTAACATTCATCACAGCGTGTCAGCGACACGAAGAACGCCACTAAAGGAAGAACGCCAGAAAAGGAAGAACGCCACCAAAGAAGAAGATGTAAGACATTTTTTGCTTTCTATTCACACCTAAAATGTCATGTAATATTAAATAAATCCTTTGAAAGTATGGTTTAAATACATGGCAGTTTTTTATTTTCTACTGTAATTATTGACGTGGTGTAGCTGGCGAAATCTGGCTAACGGCATTGCCAATTCGAGTGTGCCTTTAGTCGAGGCCTACTTTAAATAGGCCGTTTGACTCACCGGAATAAATCCCTGAAACGTTACATTCCACCACCGACTAAATAACGGAACTCATTTTGTGCTTAGGTGTATAATCAATCCATGATCCATACAGAGAAATAAAACAAATTCGCGGTATAAAACACAACAAATGACTTGAGAGTGATTCTTTCAAGAATCCTGCTCCGAAACCAACTGCATATCCATTTTTGTTTCCCCGAACACGCTCTTTTAGTTGCGCTGATAGTTGACACATGCAAGTTCCGTTATTTAGTCAGCCGTGGAACGTGACGCTTGAAAGGGATTTCTCGTGAGTCAGAATGCCTGTATCTACAGTAGGCTGTGGTTTAGATCCACACTCTACCTAGCTACACTATTTACCCATAGATAACTTTACATGATAGCTACCGATGTTTTCGACACCTGTCAGGACATTATCCGTATCCATCCGTGTGAATCCATGAATTCAAAGAGAAAGCCCACTGTAATGCTACAATGATATCGTTAGCTGTGACTAGGCTGGAATGCACACGTGGCTAGTAAACTCACCATGTAAAACGAATAACTACATTACCTATAGCTATGATGATGATTTTTCACCTATTGGATCTAAGTGAAACATAGGAGACAACTACAACTTTGATGAAAACTGTACACCACACCCTTTCATGTAGCCACTATATATTAAACCTGGGTTAAATGCCCTTAGAGCCAAACTCCTTACATAATACCGACACCTAGACCATCGTTAGTTAAAGCTGTATCCGAGACCACAATAGCCGACCCTTGAGAACAAATTATATCAAAGCCTTTTCAGTCCCTGTCCATTTAGTAAACTTAACTTAACGTCTTTATATTGGCCTATAAGACTCTGCAGAGTCTGTATACAACCAGTTTTACATTCAACCTGTATTCGAGACTCATTCAGCCGAGGTCCCCCTTCACCGCCCCCTCCTCCCCTCCTCCTTAGATAAAAGCTGTATCCGAGACCCCTTCAGCAGGCAAGATTAGATGAAACATGTATCTGAGACCTCAAAAGCCGACCCCCCATAGATGAAACTTGTATCAGAGACCCCCAACAGCCGGCCCCAAAGATGAAACTTGTATCAGAGACCTCCAACAGCCGGCCCCTTAGATGAAACTTGTATCAGAGACCCCCAACAGCCGGCCCCATAGATGAAACTTGTATCAGAGACCTCCAACAGCCGGCCTCTTAGATGAAACTTGTATAAGAGACCTCCAACAGCCGGCCCCCTCACATAGATGAAACTTGTATCAGAGACCCCCAACAGCCGGCCCCTTAGATGAAACTTGTATCAGAGACCCCCAACAGCCGGCCCCTTAGAAGAAACATGTATCTGAGACCCCTTCCCCCCCCCCCCCCCCTCCCAACAACCGACTTCTATAGATGAAATTGTATCTGAGACCCCCAAACAGCCGGCCTCCTTAGATGAAACTTGTATTAGAGACCTCCAACAGCTGGCCCCTTTAGATAAAACTTGTATCAGAGACCTCCAACAGCCGGCCCCCATAGATGAAACTTGTATCAGAGACCCCCAACAGCCGGCCCCCATAGATGAGACTTGTATCTGAGACCCCCAAACAGTCGGCCCCCATAGATACAGCTTGTATCTGAGACCCCCAGCAGTCGACCCGCTTGGATGAAACTTGTATCAGAGACCTCGAACAGCCGGTCTCTTTAGATGAAACCTGTGTCTGAAACCTGAACAGCCGACACCCTTAGATGAAACCTGTGTCTGAAACCTGAACAGCCGACACCCTTAGATGAAACCTGTGTCTGAAACCTGAACAGCCGACACCCTTAGATGAAACCTGTCTCCGAGCACTTGCAGTTACAGTTTCGGTAGCAGTAGTTTGACATGATGAGATTGTTATCCCCTGCATTGATACACGTGTGACTTTGAGGGTGGCATTGTAAGCAACCAACTGTAGTGCTGGTATTCTGTTTCATAAGCGGCGTAATGAGGATAGATAGAATATGTCTACTTCCGTGAATCGTGTGGTCCAGTAGCGGCCAGGAGTACATATAAATATAAACATTATCCGTTATATAACTCACAAATAATACATAAAATAAATAATAGACATAAAAGACAGACCGACACTTGGAAAGACAGATATATAGACATATTGATAGGCAGATAGATAGACATTTATATATATAGGCAGACAGACAGGCAAGCAGACAGTCAGGCAGACAGACAGACAAACAGACAGACAGACAGACAAATAGACATGTAATAGGCAGGCAGACAGATATATAGACAGATAGATAGATAGATAGATAGATAGATAGATAGATAGATAGATAGATAGATAGATAGATAGATAGATATATATATAGATAGATAGATAGATAGATAGATAGATAGATAGATAGATAGATAGATAGATAGATAGATAGATAGATAGATAGATAGATTGATAGATATATAAATAGATAGATAGATAGATAGACAGACAGACAAATAGACATGCAAATAGACAGACCAATAGACAGGGATACAGCTATATAGACAGATAGATAGATAGATAGATAGATAGATAGATAGATAGATAGATAGATAGATATATAGATAGATAGATAGATAGATATATAGATAGATAGATAGATAGATAGATAGATAGATAGATAGATAGATAGATAGATAGATAGATAGATAGATAGATAGATAGATAGATAGATAGATAGATAGATAGATAGATAGATAGATGACATACTCCAACTGATATACTTATCCCGTATCCCCCCTTTCACCAAACGTTACTTCATGTTTACCGAGAAATGTCGCACTCCGTTTCCCAGGTTAACTGCTAAAACATCCCTTAAGTGTTTAGTTTTCAATTGGAATCACGAATATTTGACACGCCAGAACCTAGCTGTGCACCGTCTTCCCCCGCGGTTCGGCTTTTGGCCTGGCATAGCTGTTTCATCTTTAGCATCCAGTTTCTATAAATCTATGCAAGATCCTCGTTAGCGGGGCTGTCTAACGTTACGCCAAGCGATCTGCCAATTCTTTCAATTTGTTGTCAAAATTCTTTCCACCGCACTTTCTCCTTTATTTAAACAAACTCCAATAGCCCCACATCATCTGTTCCCTGGAGTGCTAAAACGATTCCTAGTTAGTTATACACTCAGTATTAGATAACTACCCATGTTACTTTTGAACATTTTCTCGGTGTTCGGTTCACGGTTGGAAGTTCTGAACGTGTAATTAGAAAACCAGGTTACGAAACAAATAAGAGAAGATTATCGTGATAATGTTGGGGTAGTATAAAAACTCAAAGTTTATTTTTCATCTAAACTTTGTGAACTGAAAGATTATGAGAACTATTCGGATGGAACCCAAAATTGAGTTTGGAGTTTGAACAAAGGGTACAGAAAATTCTAAAGAAGAATCTGCGATCAGGGATCAAGTGTTAAGGCTTGGCTTTGCCAATACTCGGTTATGTGTGAACTCGTTAAATTCCTCGCTGCTTTCTCTTTCCTTTCTATAACTCAAGTAACTATTTTCAGATAGATAGTCTGGAATGTTCGGAAACCGGATTTTTGGATGCATGATTTACAGTTGAGGAAGGCAAAGAATCCTACTGGCAATCTCACTCCATAAAAAAGCTGAGACTCAGATCGTATAACGAAGTCTATAATGAAGATTACATCCCTGAAAGCACTTTCTGTTTCCTTAAAATTTTATATTGAATTTCTTCTTCTTCTTCCTCTTCTTCTTTGTCGTTGTCCACTTCTTCATCTACTTCTTCTTCTTAACTTAACTTAACGTTTTTATACTGGTTTAGATGCCTCTGCAAAGTCTGTAAATAATCAGTTTCTTTTACATTTCCTTTCTCTAAAAGCTATGTTCATCCAATCTATTCTTAAATGCATTAATTGTCCCTGCCTTCACTACTTCCTGTGGCAGTGCATTTCAGGCATTTATCACTAATAATATTTCCTAATATCTAACGTATTGTGAAAGGGGGGATGCGGGACAAGTATATCAGTAGGAGTATGTCATCTATCTATCTATCTATCTATCTATCTATCTATCTATCTATCTATCTATCTATCTATCTATCTATCTATCTATCTATCTATCTATCTATCTATCTATCTATCTATGTCCAGATTAGATATTAGGAAATATTTTTTTAGTCAGAGAGTGGTGTCTGCTTGGAATGCATTGCCAGGGGAGGTAGTGCTGGCAGGGACAGTTAATGCATTTAAGAATAAACTGGATGCGCATAGCTTTTAGAGCAAGGTGATGTAAATGTAACTGGTTGTATACAGACTCTGCAGGGTCTTCTAAACCAGTATAAAGACGTTAAGTTAAGTTAATCTGGACCTTTCTTAAGTTAATTTCTAGCTATGCCCTCTTGTTCTTTAGGTGGTTGTATTTTGAAAAACGTGTTTTAATCTAATTTATCCGTTCCTTTGATTATCTTATAAACCTGAATTGTCACCTCGAATTCTTTTCTGTTCAAGACACTTTAGGCCTGTTTTTCTTAGTCTTTCCTCATAACTGTAATACTGGAATCGCAATATCAGCTTTGTCGCTCTTTTTGTATTCTTTCCAGATTGTTTATGTCTGCTCTACGATATGGGTTCCACACCTGTACACAGTACTCCAATCTAGGTCTAACTAATGAATTATATAGTTTGACTATCACTTCCTTGTTCCTATGTTTAATATTTCTTGTTATCATACCTAACATTGCATTTGGCTTTTTCACTGCTACCTGGACTTGCTAATTAACTTTACCTGTATGATCTATTATAACCCCTTGACCACTA
This sequence comes from Ariolimax columbianus, assembly GCA_036924085.1. Classification (NCBI taxonomy): domain Eukaryota; kingdom Metazoa; phylum Mollusca; class Gastropoda; order Stylommatophora; family Arionidae; genus Ariolimax; species Ariolimax columbianus. Next base: position 55,725,328 of record JAVGWX010000016.1, read on the forward strand.
TGTTTTTTCTTCTTTTTCTTGTTCTTTTTCTTCTTCTTCTTCTTTTTCTTCTTCTTCTTCGTCTTCTTCGTCTTCGTCTTCTCATTCCCTATAGTTATGTTTTTTCTTGTTCGAGTTCTTAATTTTGTTGTTGTAATTGTTGATGTTGTTATTCTTCTTCTTCTTCTTCTTCTTCTTCTTCTTCTTCTTCTTCTTGTTCTCCTTCTCACTCTCCTTCTCTATTTTCATTTTTCTTTTTCCCTTTTTTTTTTTTTTACCTTACTCTCTTATTCTTCGTTTATTTCTTCTTCTTCTCCGTTGTCTTCTTCTTCTTTTTTCTTTATTTCTTCGTGTTCCTGTACTTCTGTTTCTTCTCCTCCAGGAAAGCTAATTATCAACTAGTCTAATACTGTAACTTATATGCGTATTTGTGTGTGTTTGGTACAGCTGTTTTTTTATATTTGTTGTTTGTTTCTGGTTTAAATTTCAGTACGCCCCTGTCAATCCATGATACAGTGTTTTCGGTTATATAAGAGCGCGAAAGCCATAAAAAATAATAAGGCATCCAACCCTAAACACTTGTACAGCGCTTAAAAGCACGTCGTCCTAAAATGTTCTGCCTTCCAAGCAACAATATCATTATTGCTGTTATCGTTGTCCCTGATGAAAACCTATCGGTCGTAACGTAGGTTTTATTTGTGTTTTTGTCTCAGTGCAGTATCTGGCCGTACCTAATTATTTTATTTTCACTTTGTTTTCTCACTCTTGAAAAACAATCGCAATTGTCTCTCTATAACAATATAAATATACTCTATATTTGTCATATAAAAACATCATACTCTATATTTGTCATATAAAAACATCATTCTCTACATATGTCATAGAAAAACATGAAACTCTATATTTGTCATTTTTTTTTTTTTTTTTTTTTGCGTTCGCCTTATTTCTCTAATCCCCAAGGCGGGTGTGCGTTGCACTGTGGTTTTTATTTTGCGCCTGTCGGCCCAATGCATCCGACTTCAGCATGCATTTTATGTAAGGGTCTGCTTCCTCCTGCATTTTCTAAGGGTTTGCTTCCCCGGGGTAACGGCCGGTGCTGTGATGGGGATCGAACCCAGCACCTTCGGATTGTGAGCCGTGCCACTTATCCACTAGACCACGCCGTCCCCTATATTTGTCATTAAAAACATGATACTTTATATTTGTCATATAAAAACATGATACTTTATATTTGTCATATAAAAACATGATACTTTTATATTTGTCATATAAAAACATGTCTCAGTGCAGTATCTGGCAGTACCTAATTATTTTATTTTCACTTTGTTTTCTTACTCTTAAAAAACAATCGCAATTGTATCTCTATAAAAAAATTATACTCTATATTTGTCATATAAAAACATGATACTCTATATTTATCATTTAAAAACAAAATGAACTTTTTCTGTATACAAATTATTACACATTTCAAACAAGTTTAAGATAATGGTACAAGTTCTTCTACTTAGCTCTTAGTCGACCTGTACTTCTACAGGGACAGAGGCCCCTGTGCAGGTCCCAGCTCTGGTATGAACTGGATGTAGCCGGGAGAAGGGTTTCCTGCTTAGCGGGCTAGGCTCGAGCAGCTTAATACTCCGCTGCGTTGGAACAAGCGCTTACGAGGGTGGTTAACCGATGTGCGAGTCCTTCTTAATAGACTCAAACACTAGAGCAAAGTAGATCTGGAGCCTGTTAGGCGCATCTATGCTTCTCTAAACAAACCACCTAACCTTGGCCGGTGTTATGCCGTGTCACACAGTTAGTCGCCTCTTACGGCATGCTCTCTGTGAATCAGTGGTTCTATTCTTGTCCTTGTTATACACAAAGACCCCGGCAGACCACTTGGGCTAAGTAACGTAATGTAATGATACAAGTCCTTGCAGTAATGGATAAATCCATGTCGGTCCGCCCCACTGAAAAGATTCATAAGCACTGCCATTGTTTAGTGAAACGGCACAGTTAATTGTTTCTTTACTTGATCTTACATCAACATTTGTTCTTTTTATGCTTCTAGCTCCCACACACAGGAAAGCACTAAGGCAGAGTGAACGGCTATGACATTTTAATTATGATTAACAGGCCCGAGAAACTTCGTGTAACAGTTATCTCCATTTTTATTATTACTGTTAGGAATGCTACTATTACTGTAATTATTATTACTTTAGCTCTAAATAGTATTGCTATTATTATACATACTATTATAACTATTATTATACATACTAGTATATCTATTATTATACATACTATTATAACTATTATTATACATACTAGTATATCTATTATTATACATACTATTATAACTATTATTATACATACTATTATAACTATTATTATACCTACTATTATAACTATTATTATACATACTATTATAACTATTATTATACATACTATTATAACTATTATTATACATACTATTATAACTATTATTATAATACATTATGGGGAGGAAGACTAACGTTCGGTCAGGCAGAACTTACTGTTCAGGCATTTTTGTCGGGGTCAAGCAAACTATACTGGCCAAATCCTCACCTCCGCTTCTTTGTAGCTCTCCCTGAAAACGGGCTGTTTACACGGCAGCCTGCCTAACGAGGTGAGGGATCGACGTGATACCCGTAGTAGTGAGAGACACGCAAATGAAGTCAAGCATAACACAACCGTCTGGAGGACCCCGGTCCACATTTTCAGCACGCTCGGGATGTAAGGAAAGCTACTGCAACCCGTGACTTAACGTACTTTTCAGGGAGCACAAAAGGGTAATCCTTCTCATTGTGGGCATTCGAAGCAAACATAATTCATTATTATTATTATTATTATTGTTACTACGATTGTTGATATTGTTATTAATATTACAACTATTATTGATACTATTATTGTATTGTTATTATTACGTTATTGTTGTTGTTCCTAAGATTATTATTATTAGTTTTGACATTATTATTATTACTAACATTTTATTTATTATTATATTTATTTTATTACTCATATTTACTATCGAACAATCAGTCTGATAAGTCATCCAAGTAAAGTTCTCTTGAGAATAATACTTAATAGACTGAAACTACAGACAGAATATCATTGCCGAAGAACAAGCGGGCTTTCGAGCGGGAAGGAGTACCATCGAGCAGATATTTAATCTTCGGGTAATGAATGAGAAGTACTCAGAGTATGAACAACAACTCTGCCATCCCTTCATTGACTTTAGAAAGGCGTTTAACAGAGTGTGGCATGCGGCGCTATGGTCAACAACGACGCATTATAAGTTCAACAGTGATATTGGGAGGGTAATTGCAAACCTTCATGAGTAGGCGACAAGCGCAGTCTCTGTAGAGGGAACGCTAGGCGATTGGTTCCGTACGACGGTGGGTGTGAGACAGGGATGTATACTCTCCCCAACACTCTTCAATATATTCTTGGAGAGAATAATGGAGACGACCTTAAAAGGACATGTTGGCACGGTTAAAATAGGTGACAGGCTTATCACAAACTTCCGATTTGCTGATGATATTGATGTATTGGCAGGCACAGAAAGGGGACTCCAGGAGTTGATTGGTAGCTTGGATAGAGCGGCCCTAAGTTTTGGTATGGAAATAAATGCAGGTAAAACAAAGCTCATGACCAATAACATAGGACCGTTTAAATCTGAAATAGAGGCAAATGGGCAGGAACTTGAGGTGGTAAAACGTTTAAAATATCTGGTATCATTGATCAGTGAAGAGGGATCGAAGCCAGAGGTATATGCAAGAATAGCACAAACAACAGTGGCGCTGACTCGGCTGAAACCTATATGGCAAGACAAGCGACTCGCCCTCGGCATAAAAGTTAGACTAATGCGCTCTTTGGTGCTATCAATATTTATGTATGCCTGAGAGGCATGGACCATTACAGTAGATATCCAGGGCATATTACATGCAATGGAAATGAGGTGCTTATAGAAAACTCCTAAATGTTACATATAAAGATCGTGTCACGAATGTAGAAATACGCCAGAGAGTTGAAGACGCTATTGGTCCTTTTGAAGATCTGTTCACAGCTATCAAAAGACGAAAGATGGCCTGGTGCGGGCACGACACGAGGTCCAACGGAATTACCAACTCGATACTCTTTGGGTCCGTACCGGAACAGAGAGGGCGAGGACGTCTAAGGAAGAGATGGGTGGACAACATCACTGAGTGGTCAGGTCTTCGTCCCGGTGAGATACGTCAGGCGGCGACAGACAGAGAGGGATGGCGTGGAATTTTTGGAGTGTCTTCATGTGTGCTCCAACGACCTGATGGGTTACGGGATGAACTGAACTGACTGAACTCATATTTTGTTTATTATTACTTTTAATATTATTTATATTAGTATGGCTATTATTGTTACTACTATAATTATTACTATTATTATTATTCGGGGGACGTTATTAATATGACGTTGTGACATTGTGCCGTAATTTACAGTTAGGCTGCGATATGTTCCCATTTCGGCACGACACATCGGATTTCAGCTGGCTTTGTTTGGGTACATCGTTTGTCTTTTCAATGCAATCCCTATATCTATGTCATACTTAACTACTTGCTAATGGAGCCTGTATCCAGGACCGCCACCTGCAAGCGGAACAAAGTCTTGGTCAACTATCGTTCTCCGAGCCATATCCCAGCCCATAATTTGATGGCTGATGTCAGCTCATTCACTGTTGCATCTTCGGCCTCTTTATTGTAACGATTATTATTAATGCTGTTATTATTGCTATAATAATTATTATTACTATAATTAATACCATTGATATTATTATTACTGATATCGTCTTTTTCTTTGTTCTAAATCTTCCTCTACCATCATCATTATCATGTAGCATGTCCTTTATAGAACGTCTCTCCTATCACAGTCTGTTGAAAGAAACTCGTTCCCTTGTCTAAACTCCAGCCTCCGCCACAGTCATACCCAGGCATTCCGGGATATCTCGGTGCCATCGTCTTCTTGTTCTATCCCTTCCTCTTTTACCTGGCACCATACCTTCCATCACCGTTCTCTCAAGACCGTTGTGTCTCTTGATGTGACCAAAGTATTTGCATTATCTAGCCAAAAAGGAATTGAAAAACCAAATTTCCTCTATGCTCAACTTTTGCCGAATGTCTACATTTGTCTTTTTCTCTGTCCAGGGTATTCTGAGGATCTTTCTGTAACATTTTGATTCCAAGGATTCGATTCTTTGTCGTGAAGTTTTGGTAATCGTCCATGATTCGCAGCCATAAGCTGCCACAGGAAAAACACAGGCTCTCAGGACTTTTACTTTTATCAGTTTGTTGGTGCTCTGCTATAATTTCTTCAGGCTGTTCAGTCTCTACATTGCCATAGCTAGTATTCTTCATTCTTTCGAGCAGTCGCCATTTTTGTCAATTCTGGAGCCCAGATATTCAAATTGTGTGACCTGATCTATTTCCTCACCACCCACTGTAAATTTATGCTGACATTGTGTTTTATCGGTAGTCATTATCTTTGTTTTATTTATGTTTATAAACAGATTTTGATCTTTACTGTGTCCATTTACGACTGAAATTAGCTGCTCTAGCCCTTCTGCACTTCTTGATAGTATCACTGTGTCGTCTGCGTACCGTAACTCGGGAATCTCGTACCCCCCAATCGTAAATGGGTCGAAACTTTCAATATTCTTATCTTCTCGAAAATTTTTCATTATACATTCTCCATATATGTTGTATAGATAAGGTGAGATGATACATCCCTGTCTTACTATCATTTTTCCTGCAAACCAATCTGATGTTTGCCCAGATACCCGAACAGCGGCTTGTTGATCTTGGTATAATGTTTCAATGAGATGAACACCATGCACAAGAAACCCCATTTCCTTTATGATGTTCCACCAAGCTATGATAAGGGCTTTGCAAGTAACAGGTTGTTATCCGAATGCTAAGTGTCGTAGTTTACAGCTTGGCTGCGATATGTACACCTTTCGGTCCCGTTAGCTTTCCCTTTTTGATCCTTTCTCCCGTAGTAAGTCTGCTCTATTGAAGCATGTTATCCGGGATCACCGTTTGAAGATGGAGAAGGGTCTTTGCAGATCTGGTTTGCTGGCTCTGACACCAGCAGTTAGCTATGGGTCGATGGCTCTGACACCAGCAGTCAGCTATGGCTCGATGGCTCTTACACCAGCAGTCAACTATGGCTCGATGGCTCTGACACCAGCAGTCAGCTATGGCTCGATGGCTCTGACACCAGCAGTCAGCTATGGCTCGATGGCTCTGACACCAGCAGTCAGCTATGGCTCGATGGCTCTGACACCAGCAGTCACCTATGGGCTGCTTGCTCTGACATCAGCAGTCAGCTATGGGTCGCTGGCTCTGACACCAGCAGTCACCTATGGGTCGCTGGCTCTGACACCAGCAGTCAGCTATGGGTCGCTGACCGCAGCAGCTATTGTACTGCTCAGCCACTTCATCCCTTATCACTACTAATATTATTATTACTGATATTCAATTTAACTATAATAATAAAGCTATCTGTTATTATCATTACCTAAAACGCCACACCAGTTGTTGAAGCATAAATCCAATAAACCATTAAATACAGTATTTAGCTAATGAGGAATCCTTGATCCATTTGTTTCCAATGTGGTTTTATTGGCAAGGGCGTGTACAGAAGAGAGCGAAATTGTGTACAGCAGCATGAGTAAAACCATTCAAAACACAGACTCAGTGAACGGTCGCTGAACTTTCTACAATTTAGATATTTGTGCACGACCAGGAAAATTTACCGTAAAAAAATGTATAAAAGTGGGCACCAGGTATAACAAGGTTTAAGAGCACTGATATATGTAGTCTCCTAGCAAAAACTGCTGTCTGGGATGAAGTGTTGGAGCCTTCGATGTAACTTGCCTCATCTGTTAAGGAGAGTTACCATTTTTTTCACTCGCTGTATTCCATTCCCTACCTGTATTTCCAGTAACTAGTTACACCTGGGTAAAGTGATGTTTGACTTTACCGAGGAGCGAACTCGGTACATTTACGGTGGAAAGGACGCGTTCTAACAACTCTTCCAAGCTCTAAAGTAAAGATGTACACAATTTCACACAAAGCAGACACAAAACGAGACAACATAGGGAACACAATGAAGAAAGGAGACATAGATAATGAGACACAGCAATAATTAATAGGCATTGGTCGGATAAATAGCATGCATTCCATTTAGACAAAAAAGCGAACAATTTCAGAAACATGAAGCTTGCAAGCATGGGATATGTGGGGGAAAACCCTAAACACTGGCCCAATTTACTCTCTCGTCCCTACCCGCCTTTGCATTATGTCACAATCTGTTTTATTTGTCTTGTTTTCGCACTTTAGTTTCCGTTACCTTTCACCTCTGACTCTTGACATTGATTTCCTGTTGTCATGTTGACACTATGAAACCGACCGATTGGGCTGGCGCTGACTTAATCAAAAGTAAACAAGGCTCGGTACATCCTATGTCTGATACGCGTCGGACCCTAATCACAAGAGTTGTTTGGGAAGTTTGGGAAAGCGATACGAGGGTCAATGACTTAGTGCCATTCTCTCCCTCCTTATTAAGCCCGTATCTCCTCTTTTGAATGTGTTTTGTATATGCAATTTGTCTTGATCGGTGCAAGGTAATAATCGAAGCAAGGACAACTTGTAGGATATATATTGTGTAAGGTTAAGGGATGGATTAGACAATGTTAGGCCTTGTGGATGTGCCTATAACAAAGAATGTGACGCATATTGAGGACGGAAATAAGCAGAGTTCATTGAGATATGGGAGGTGACATAAAAATTAACTTCACTTAACTTCATTATACTTTGTTTAGGGGATCAAGATGCTGAGCAGCGCATGAGCTGCTGCGATCAGCGACCCATAGCTGACTGCTAGCGTCAGGGCCAGAGAACCAGAGCCGCCAAGACCCTTCTGCGTCTCCACGCGGTGATACTGGATAACAGGCTGCAGCAGAGAAGACTGGCTAAGGAGATGGGATCGAAAAGGAAATGTTGAGCCAGTATTTAATAATGATTGCTCAAGTCGGACGTGTCAGACCGAAAAGTGCAAATATCGCAGTCAAGCTGTAAACTACGACACAACGCATCCCTGTTCTCTGGACTACATTCTGCTACTTAAGTTTTTTTCAGGGTTTGGTATAAGGAGATTAAGAACGAACGAAGCCAAGCCAAGCCAAAATGGTTTAGAAGGCTCTACAGAGTCTGTATACAACCAATTTATTTCACTCTACCGATACTGAAAATACTATGAGCATTCAATCTGTTTTTCAATGCATTAACTGGCTCTGCCCCCGCTACATCCTGCGGCAATGAATTCCAAGAAATCACCACTCTCTGTCTAAAAAATATGACCTAATTTCTAATCTAGACCTGTCTTTAAATAATATGTAGCTGTGACAGCTTGTTCTTGTAGCCAGTCAAACTTTGAAAAACTTGGTATAGCCTAATTTATCCTTTCCATTTATTAATTAAAAACTTGTATTTAAGCCACTTATAATTCTTAGCATAAGCTAAGCAAATCCACCATTAGAACAAGAGATAAAAATGGAAAAGCTTATCAAATCTATCATTAGAACAAGAGATACAAATGGAAAAGCTTATCAAATCTATCATTAGAACAAGAGATACAAATGCAAAAAGCTTATCAAATCTATTATTAGAACAAAAGATACAAATGCAAAAAGCTTATCAAATCTATCATTAGAACAAAAGATACAAATGGAAAAGCTTATCAAATCTATCATTAGAACAAAAGATACAAATGCAAAAAGCTTATCAAATCCACCATTAGAACAAAATATAAAAACCAAAAGAGCGAATCAAATCCACCATTAGGACAAGAGATAACAACGAAAAAAAACTTATCAAAATAATCCACCATTTGAACAAGAGATGAAGTATACAAAGCTTATCAGATCCAACATCAGAATAAGAAATACAAACCAGACAGCTTATCAGATTTATAATCAGAACAAGAAATGAAGTTATAAATCCACTGAGGTGACCTTCGATGTGAAGAAACTGTTATTGATCTGATATGAAACGATTCTTTTTCAGTTCAAAATCACATCACGAAGAATTCTTCTAGGATTTCAAATACGTGCACGGCTCATCTAATCGTCATCATATTAATTTCTTCTTCGTACGCAGTCAGACAGTAACCATTCCATTATTATTTCGAAAAAAGCAGCTGTCATCCTGAGGCTGTCGACACTGCCATAGAGCTTGTCTAGTGTTGCCACTGGTGATGGCCACATCTGCTCTCTCTGATCCTCGTATGTCGGGCAGTTTTGCAGCAAATGCTCAGCGGTCATTTTTTCGGTACCACACGGGCATTCGTCGGTGCCACCTATCTTCAATTTGTTTAATAGGTGGTACCTGAGTCTATTGTGGCCAGTGCGAAGTCTGAAGACCACGACCTGCTCTCTTCTGTTCAACTGGTAATAGGCATCGTTTTTGGTGTAGCCAGTATGTTCTGTTTCCCATTTGGTCAGGTATCTAGCTCTAATAAGCCGTTTTGACTCTTCGTATGTCACACTACCATATTAATTTGACAACGGTAAATATAGTCAACCAACAAACACTTCTTGGAGTACACAATGTCAGAGACGTCAACATACATATCTCAAATTGCGTGACCGAATGGTTTTGATGGCTGCCTGCTGATAAAAATGGCATCGGATCGAATCCACGGTAAGGAATAAATTGTTTTTCTGTTGAAGGTGAATTAAACAAAGATTGGTTTCCCGCACACGACATTACGACAGCAGTGGCAAAGGTGCATGTAGTTATCAGCTTAAAAACTCACTCGGTTATCCCTACAATGGGAAAAAAGTCCTAAAACCGTTTATGTATTGTTGTTACATAAAATATTCAACAACAAAACAAAACATTATGATGGACAGCTACCTTCCTCTCTATATACCCTTCACTGCCATTAAGCTAAGTGTTCACTTGTGAAGCTTTTATAGCTTAGTTAAACATTTTCATTTGAGTTATTATTTCCTAAGATTGTCTATTTGTGCTTTTGTATAAATCGAGGTTCAATGTTATTTTCAACTATTGTTTATATTATGTTTATCTATTGTTTATATTATATTTATCTATTGTTTATATAATGTGTATCTATTGTTTATATTATGTTTATCAATTCTTTATACTATGTTTATCTATTGTTTATATTATGTTTATCTATTGTTTATATTATGTTTATCTATTTTTTATATTATGTTAATCTATTATTTATATTATGTTTATCTATTGTTTATATTCCAGTGGTATGCCGGGTTCGTTGTGAAAGACAAAAACATGAATAGCATCACTGTTCTACAGAGAGCATGTCCTAAGAGGCGACTAACTGTGTGACATGGCATAACACCGGTCATGGTTAGGTGGTTTGTTAAGAGCAGCATATATCGCGTCTAACAGGATGCAGGTCTACTTTGCACTAGTGGATGTGTCTACTCTTCTTCTTCTGTGTTCGTTCTCAATCTCCCGCTACCGAGCCCTGAACCAGGCACCGCAAGTATGAAGTAATCTGGAGAACGAAATGCATTGTGTCGCTAGTTTGCAGCTTGACTGCGATATTTGCACCTTTCGGTCCGACACATCTTCGGTGGCATTCTGTCTAGTAAGATTCACCATAGCAAGCAATTGGATGCAGCAGGCCCTAACATCGCTGGAGAAGTGGGCGAACTCATGGCTGGTCAAAATAAACGAGGAAAAAAAACAACATGTACGATATTCTTGCTTTCAAATAAAACCCAGAACACCAAAATAAGTTTTAACGGCAAATACCTGCGGCCAAACGACAACCCAAACTACTTGGGAGTCACATTTGATCGGCGCATGACATGGAAAAGTCAGATCGAGAGAAACCGAATGAGAGCCAGACAAAGACTGGCACCAAGAGGAAACTTGCTGGCACAAGCTGGGGAGCAGACGAAAGAATACTAAAGAAACTGTACACTGGAAGAGTGAGACCAGTTCTCGAGTATGGCATTGCGGGATGGACAACAGCAGCAAAGGCAAACTTTGATAAAATTATCAAACTTCAAAACCAAGCCATGAGAGTTATAACAGGAGGCATGAAGTCAACGCCAATTGTAGAACTTGAAAAGATTACAAATCTGCAATCCATGACCGGCAGAAAAGACTGCAGAGCCCAGCAGCAAGCAGAGAAACTCAGAAGACTGACAGATCATCCAATGCATCAGAGACTAAATAGTTTTGGAAATGAGAAACTAAGGCAGAGAAACTTTGCAGGAATAGCCAAAGCAAAGATAAGCGAAGACCCTATGATCACCTAAACAACACTAAAGCCCATCCCGACTGTACGCAAACCTACCTGGAAGCAGCATAACATTCCGGAGGTGGTAGAAAACATACCAGGTATTGGAAACAAGAACAGCCAGACTGAAAAGAAAGAAGAGACATAACCCTGAGGTACATAACGGAAAACTACCCAAGCATGAAATGGACGCATGCATACACCGACGGCTCTGTAACAAACACAACACAGAATGGAGGAGCAGGGGTATTCCTAAGCCTACCAAATGGTAGAAAAATAACACTGTCAGTGGCAACTGGAAAATTCTCAAGCAATTTCAGAGCGGAGGCAGAGGCACTGAGGGCTGCGGTAGAAGCAATGCTGACAGGCCAAAGCAATGAAAGCCAGATAGTCCTGTTTACAGATGCCCTGGCCGTAGTCACATCACTAAAAAGCCAGACAAATACTGAACTTAATGATTTAAGTGCAGTACTCTCTCAACTATGCCAGTAGACCGCACCTAAAAAAGTAGTGGTACAGTGGGTTCCATCCCACTGTAACATCCAAGACAACGAGGAGGCAGACAGACTGGCAAAAGAAGGTGCAAGACTACCACAACCAAACTCAAGTGTGATCTACGAAGAGTCCAAAAGGCTTATTAGGGCCAGATACATAGCCAAATGGGAAACAGAACATACCGGATACACAAACAATTATGCCTTTTACCAGTTGAACAGACGAGAGCAGATCGTGATCTTCAGACTCCGCACAGGCCACACCAGACTGAGGTACCAACTGTTCAATAAACTGAAGATAAGTGGCACTGACGAATGTACTTGTGGTACAGGGAAAATGACGGCTGAACATCTGCTGCAAAACTGCCCGACAAACGAGGACCAGAGAAAGCAGATGTGGCCATCACCAGTGGCAATACTAGACAAGCTCTATGGCAGTGCCGACAGCCTCAGGATGACCGATTCTTTTTTCGAAAAAATACAGGTTGAAGTTTGACAGCGTACGAAGAAGAAGAAGAATAAGCAGTCTAGTAAGATTGACTCCCACGTCAGTTAATCACCCTCCACGAAGCTGGTTGTAAACATAATCTGCAGTCTTCTAAACCAGTTAAACATGCACGATCTCACTCTTTCAGCCATCGCTGCTTCCAAACTGCGAAATATTGTTGTCCTGAGTTGTAAGTACCACTCTTCCTCATTCATATGTATCTATTTATCTTCAGTCCCCTTGTGTCGTTAGATGTTGTGGAGAGGTGTGACCATGTTGTGGGGAGGTGTGACCTATCTTCAGTCTCCTTGTGTCGTTAGATATTGTGGGGAGGTGTGACCTATCTTCAGTCTCCTTGTGTCGTTAGATGTTGTGGGGAGGTGTGACCATGTTGTGGGGAGGTGTGACCTATCTTCAGTCTCCTTGTGTCGTTAGATGTTGTGGGGACGGTGTGACCTATCTTCAGTCTCCTTGTGTCGTTAGATGTTGTGGGGAGAGGTGACCTATCTTCAGTCTTCTTGTGTCGTTAGATATTAACTTAACTTAACTTAACTTAACGTCTTTATACTGGTTTAGAAGACCCTGCAGAGTCTGTATACAACCAGTTACATTTACATCACCTTGCTCTAAAAGCTATGCGCATCCAGTTTATTCTTAAATGCATTAACTTTCCCTGCCTCCACTACTTCCCCTGGCAATGCATTCCAAGCAGACACCACTCTCTGACTAAAAAAATATTTCCTAATATCTAATCTGGACCTCTCTTTAGTCAGCTTTTAGCTATGCCCTCGTGTTATTGTAGGTGGCTGTATCTTAAAAAAACTTGTTATAGTCTAATTTATCGATTCCTCTGATCATCTTGTAAACCTGTATTAAGTCACCACGAATTTATCTCTCTTCGAGACACTGTAGGCCGGTTTTTCTGAGTCGTTACTTATAACTGTAATTCTGGAATCCCACTATCATCTTTGTCGCTCTTTTTTGTATTCTTTCTAGCATGTTTATGTCCCCTATATGATAAGGACTCTACACCTGTACACAGTACTCCAATCTAGGTCTAACTAAAGCTTTATACAGTTTGACGATCACTTCCTTGCTCCTATGTTTACCATTTCTTTTTATCATACCTAACATTGCATTTGTCTTTTTCACTGCTACCTTAACTTGCTCACTCACCTTTCCTGTATGATCTATTATAACCCCTAGGTCCTTTTCCTTATCTATCTTTCTAATATTGTTTTCTCCCATTCTGTAATTATGTTCCATATTGGATCTACCCATGTGGATGACTGTACATTTCTCTACATTAAACTCCATTTGCCAGCGTTCAGACCATTCTATTTTATCTAAATCCGACATCAATATATCCACTTCCGCTTTAGATGAGACACTACTGTATAGTTTTGTGTCATCAGAAAATTTTGCAATCATGGATCTCATATCAATGTCCAAATCATTTATATATATCAAGAACAAAATTGGTCCCAAAACCGAGCCCTGTGGCATACCACTTTTCACTTCACTCCACTCAGAGTACTCCTTATTTATGCCCACCCTCTGCCTTCTTCCCGTTAACCAATTTTCAATCCATTTGGCAACTTCCCCACCTATTCCATGTGATTTTAACTTTCGAAATAATCTTTGATGAGGTACTCTATCAAAGGCCTTTGCAAAGTCTAGATAAATAACATCCACTGGCTCCCCTTTATGATCTCCCTCTAGTAAACCCATGCTGACTATATCTAATTAGATTACATTTGTCTAAATGCATTACAATGTTTTCTTTGATTATTGACTCTAACAATTTACAGACTATGCTCGTTCTGGTCTCACTCACCGGTCTATAATTTGCCGGATCTGATTTTTTTGCCTTTTTTGAATAAGGGGATCACTCCTGCATCTTTCCAGTCCCGTGGAACAATCCCTTTTGTAAGTGATTGAGAACATAATATAGCCAATGGTTTTGCTAGTTGGTCTCTTTTTTCATACAACAATTTTGGGGAGATGTGACCAATCTTCTGTCCGCTTGTGTCATTAGATATTGTGGGGAGATGTGACCTCTCTTCTGTCCGCTTGTGTCATTAGATATTGTGGGGAGATGTGACCTCTCTTCTGTCCGCTTGTGTCATTAGATGTTGTGGGGATGTGGGATCTCCTTAATTTTCTATTAGCTTGCATGCGATAATCATCCGGTGAGTTGCCAGGTTAAATCCAATGTATGTTACGAACCGCTTAGTTGGTAGCCTCTGGAATTTACCATGGCCTATTTATTAGCCTGTTATACAACTAAGCAATGGTTTATGCGTCTTAAAATCACCCATTTGACTACAATCTGGGGTGGAATAGGCACGACTCCGCTAGTAAAAGCTAGTGACGCAAACAGGTAAAATTTAAATTTAAATTTTTTTTAAAAGCGTAAATTAGAGCATGGTAGACCTACAGTCTATCAAGCGGCATATAGGCTGCTCTGCTAACCACATAACCAAATTCTGATGCTATAGCCATTTAGTCCCCTTTTTGCGACATATTCTCTTTGGGGCGAAAATCTCTCGAAATAATTTGGGTAGATTTTTAACTTGCATTTTGGTCGAACAGCGGTCGTTACGCCTATTCTTTCCGATTTTTAACTGCCAAGGGATTTTTAACGTGCGCGCTCCTGCACATGGATGTCATAAATCAGAGCCATTTTTTACCGGATTATCCATGTGAAAAAAATCTTGGTCTCCACCGTGATTTGAACCCGAGACCTCCAGCTTCAGAGGCAAACACCGTACGTCGATATCACTGGGTAGAGACAATAGCAAACGAAATAGCGAATCTACTGACGGTTTTGTCTTGATGATGTAACTTTCCCTGAATTTGGTCACAAACTACCTTTTGGCCAGTGACAAGACATCAGTCAAGTAACCTGAAAATAATTCAGGATGCAGGCATTCTGGTCCCATCTCTTTTGAGACCAGGGGTCGCAAGAAACCTGCCGGAATCGAACCCATTCCGTTTCTGTTCATCAATTTGAGAGGCAAGTGCATTACTACTCGAGCACATCGACCGTAACATTACAGTTTAGCTGAGTAGATTAATATGCAATTGTTTAGTTTAAGAGACATTTCCTTCATATTTTACATTTATAATTGTTTTTGTTAGATAACATGACCACGGTAACATTCCGGTTTTGTTTTCAAATAGCGATACAAGAAGAACTGTGCATACTGCTAGCCACGACTTCGTGTAATTATATGATATAGATGATATAGCACTTCTGTCCCACAGCCAAAGCCAAATGCAAAGGAAACTGGATAGACTGGATTATAACTAAACAAGTCGGTTTGAAGATCCATGAGGATATTGACAAAACATATTGCATTTATTATTGTCAATAAAGCAAACACAGAACCAATCAGGCTGAGAGGAACGCCACTGGAAGAGGTAGATGTATTAACATACCTAGGAAGTATCATTAACAAGGAAGGAGGGACAGACAAGGATATAAAAACAAGGATACAAAAAGCAAGAGCTGCATTCGGAATGTTGAAACCCGTATAGAAGTCCAAGGAAATAAGAAGGAAGATAAAAATACAGATTTTCAATTTAAATGTGAAACCAGCCCTGCTGTATGGAGCGGAAACCTGGAGGAAAACCAAAGGTAATGACAGGAGACTGCAGGGTTTTGTCAACCGATACCTGGAGGATGACCAAAGGTAATGACAGGGGACTGCACGGTTTTGTCAACAGATGCCTGAGAAAGATACTTGGTATAAAATGGTTTGACAAAGTTACGAACGACAGACTGTGGGAGAGAGCGGGACAAGGTAAATTGGAACAGGAAATCTTAGGAAGAAAGTGGAGATGGATGGGTCATACATTAAGAAAGCCCCAGGTAAGTATCACCAGGCAATCCCTGTCATGGAACCCCCAGGGAAGGAGAGGCATAGGCAGACCAAGGAATACATGGAGACGATATCTGGAGGATGAAGTAAAGAAATGCGAAAAAGCTGGAGGGAAGTGGAAAAGATTGCACAGATCAGAGATGCTTGGCGAGGGTTGGTTGATGGCCTTTGGCTATTGAAAAGAGTAGGCCTAACGACCGCTGCCCGGACAAAATTAAAGTTAAAAATTTGCCCTAGCTATTTGTATCTTTGCCCAATTGGTTTGTTAAGGGCAGCTATAAATGGCGCCTAACTGGCTTCGAGTCTACTTTGCTCTATTGTATGAGACTATTAAGATGAACTCGCACATCGGTTAAACCATCCTCCAAGAATCTGATTGTATACAGACTTTGTAGAGTCTTCTAAAGACGTTAAGAAGAAGACGTTTTCAATAAGGAGTTATGTTTAGATATATGGCCAACAAATCTTAACTGTGTAACCTTGATTTCAGTCAACAAATTGTTTCCACCCATAACGTGTTCAATACCAGGGTATTTGTTTACTTTTTCCAAGAAATGCTAATTACTCTTCTATATATCCACATTTCCATGTTTCGACTCTCCCTTCCAACTTGTTATTCAGTATCCATGTTTCTGCACCATAAAGAAGTGTCAAGCACGCATAACACCTGACAATTCTCATTTGTAAATTCTGATGTATCTGTTTGGATGTCAGTGTGTGTCGCATGTTGTCGAATACCATCTTGGCTGTGCCTATTATCTTTTTGATTTCTTTTTCATAGCTGCCTTCTCCCGTTATTATATGACTTAGATAGGAGAAACTCTGTATCTGTTCAAATAGTTGATCTTTTATTTTCATCTGAATCGAGGTTTCTTGTCACTTTTCCCAAGTATTAAAGTCTTTGTTCTCTTTATGCTTATGTCTAATCCAAACTATTGACTTATTTTCTATGCAGCTGTCACAAGCTCTTGTAAATTTTATTGCCATCAAAACTGTATCGTCCGCATATCTAAGGCTATTCATTGCTAAATTAGGAATGTTATGCACAGGGCTGACAAAGTCCACGTAAAAAAAAAATCATTGCTCCTGAAACCACACGGCAAATTACAGGATTCAGGTTTTCCAAAGGCTGTTAAGGTTAAACCAAATGCAATGTTATATCCATACTCCATCAAATGGGATGAAGTTGCTGTCGAAGACGGATGTTTCGGACCGAAAGGTGCAAATATTGCAGTCAAGCTGTTAATTCGCGACACAACGCATTAGGTCCTTCGGACTACATCCTGCTGCTTGCAAAGTCCTGTGGTCGCGGCTTGGTAGCAGGAGATTGAGAACGAACGCAGAAAAGAAGAACGGATGAAGTGAAAATGATAAAAATAATAATTATAACAAAAATAAGGGATCAAGATGCTGAGCAGCGCATGAGCTGCAGTGGTTAGCGACCCATAGCTGACTGATAGCGTGAGGGCCAGCGAATCAGAGCTGCCAAGACCCTTCTACACCTTCACGCGGTGACACTGGATTACAGGCTGCAGCAGGGCAGACTGGCGAAGGAGAAGTGATCGAAGAGGGAATGCTAACCGGTACTCAAAAAATGCTTGCTGAAGTCGGATGTGTTGGACCGAAAGGTGCAAATATCGCAGTCAAGCGGTAAACTGCGACACAGCGCATTGCGTTCTCTGGACTACATTCTGCTACTTAAGCCTTTCAGGATTTGGTAGCGGGAGATTGAGAACAAACGAAGCCAAGCCAAGCCTTAGCAGTTATAAGAAGAATGTAATACTTTTCAAATGATATTCTAAATGCGATGTCGCCCTACTTACATTTTTTCATGTACATAACGACGACCAACATTTGTCATTTAGTTATTCGTTTGAACTTTCTTCCTGTTCGTTGTCGCTGTTCACCCGTCTTCCTATGTTGGTTTGATCTATTTAATGTCCCTCCGTTGAAGGTTTCCGGGGGGAAAACGAAGAATTGTAACACTGTCACCTACCAGGCATGTCGTAAAAAATGGTTAACGTTGGCTGGCTATGGGCGCGGAAACACCGCTGTAAAGATATATAAACCGCAAGAACAAATGAAAAGACTGCCCATCGAACCAGAGGAGTGACTAAGTCAAGTATAATCAAGTCAAGCTAGTCACTTATTTTTATATTTGCGATATACTGTAACCTTGGTTTGGCTTGGCTTCGTTCTTTCTCAATTTCCCGCTACCAAACCCTGCCAAGGGTTCAAGTACCAGAATGTAGTCCAGAGAACGGAATGCGTTGTGTCGTAGTTTACAGCTTGACTGCGATATTTGCACCTTTCGGTCAAACACATCCGACTTCAGCAAGCATTTTTTTAGTACTGGGTTTTCATTCCCTCTTCCATTCCATCTCCTAAGCCAGTCTGCCCTGCTGCAGCCTTTTATCCAGGATAATCGCGTGGAGGTGTAGAAGGGTCTTGGCAGCTCTGCTTCGCTAGCTCTGACGCTAGAAGTCAGTTGCGGGTGGCTGACCGCTGCAGCTCATGTGCTGCCGTAACCTTGGATTGACCAAAAATAGAATATGCTTAACTAGTTGTATCATTTACGTATTTGTTCCGTGACTTAAATCTCTAATTTCTTTTATCGCCCCTCTCTGAAATGGGCCACGCAATAATTCAATTATCTTTAACGACATCATTTTTTTGTTCTCCAACTGTTCTCCCTTTTCGTGCTCACATTCTTCTTCTCTTCTGTCGACTCTGTCCACATTCTAATCTTCATGGATGTCATCAGAAAACCCTTGTTCGCAGACTACATTAAATAAAATGCCAACTTGGTCTTATCTTCCGTCACTAAAACTGACCAGCCCAAGTATAGCTAGCTTTGACCAGACGACTCTCGCAGACAAACAAAACAATGGTGATTTTCAATATTTTACGATGATGAACGAGTGACCATATTTGTTTGAACTGGCGTTCGGTTTGGCCGCCAAATTAATTAGATCTAGCTAGTCATTATTGGATTTTCCTGGCAGTTCGCGAAAGAAACCGCGAGCAACCCTCATACAATTTTCAAATATTCACTCGCCCAAAGTGTCTGATCGCGGTGGACACAAGAAACTTATCAAAACATTCTTGAGTGCTGGGCACTGTTTAGACGGCAGCCATTTTCTCTTTCCCTGGGAAAATGGGGTGGTCACTTTACCGGACGTGGACGTCTGCGCGTGCGTATCCAACATGCGTTGTCTCTGAAGAAGTTCCCCAAATCCGTGCGTTGGAGCGAGTCGGGCGCTCTATGGAAAATAGAGAGGCACTAGATCAAGCTACCGAGTTGGGATGAGAGTCCGGCATCAGATAATTCACGGGTCAGCGGGATGGGAAATGGGATTTTAATGCTTCTTGGCAAATGAGAACATTGATCTGCTCAATGCTATAGTCGACACTGATTGAAAATCTCATTTCTCTGGACCCAAAAATCGTTAGTTATTGGCGTCTTGCAACCTGCTATAGCAATGTTTCTCACGTAGGGGTCCCCCCGCTTGTCTTACTACATATTAGAGCTGGTGTACACTGAAGTGCGTTAACACAAACCCGATACCTTTGTTGCGAAGGCGAGGCTCTCTATCTACTCTTCCTCTTAAAATTACAAAAGCAGATTCGAACATACGTTTGAGCCCCCGAAAAATGTTTATCTGTTCAATTCGTTATTTCCTCGTCACAGTGTGCAAAGGTTAATGTATATGACTCAATTGTTGTTTTTTTTTTTTTCAGCGAAATATTATCGCACATCCAGACCACTTCCCTGTCAGCCGGGGGGGGGGGGGGGGGGTTTCTCCAATCAATAAAACATTCTACGAAGTGACTAAATCCTGTGATCGCTTGTTCGATGCTGTGGTCTTGTGGATTTTACCTGATATTGTCTGTTCACTTCTGGAAGCTCTGATAAGAACTGTTAGCAATAGGAGAAGCTGTTTATTTTTCCTTGAGGTGGTTGATTATATTGTATAGTTTCTTTAAATAATATGTTGCTGCCTAGAGTGTCGGTGGAGGTCACCTTTCTTTGGTGTGAACAAAAAATTTAAGACATTATATTTGGAAAAATTAAAATTCTGGAATTCAAACAGGCACACGTATGCATGCTGCCAGATAGCCGAAGTCACTTTGTAGTAAGTTCGTTGTGTAATATTACTTCATGTGGTTAACTGATTCTAAGATCCGGTAGGTGGAGGATTAGGTTAGAACTTCATGTTTCTAAATGTATCATCCAGGGTAGCCTGCTTTTTTCTATTGGATTCAACTACTATGGGTACTTTTAGTGCACAAAGTGTACATATGCCTTCCTAGTTTATCTTCCGTCTCCGATACGCATATGCGTTAGATCCCATCTCCATCGAAGCAAAGGAGCGTTTGAATCTTGCGGGGTTTGTGCGTCGAAACCTCCATTGAAAGGCTAAGTTACAGGATTCGTTAAAAAATGTCAGCTGTAGTTGTCATCCTATGCTTTATTTGGATGGTTAAGTCAACCATCATAATGATAAATCCTGCAACGGCATCAATACGCAACAACTAACGTAACAGAATTCACTGAAGACAGCAAACTACATTCCCAACTGTTTGTCCAAGTACTTACTTTCCGTGTCCAAGCACCGCGTTATCCAGTATGAATCCAGTATCCACGACATGGATTTCCTTGTTATTTGAATCCAGTATCCATGACATGGATTTCCTTGTCATTTGTCTCCAGCATGTCGCACCTATTGCATGTTTCCTCGAGGTTGGGGCAGGTCATCAGGTGGTCTGGGTCCTGTACTGTGACAGTCACATGTGTCATCCTTTGTGAATCCCCATAGTTTCATATTCCTCTTCCATCGTGATACACCAGTTCGGAGTCTGCTCAACGACTTCCATGTCGTGTATGGTAGATGGTGTCCGGGGACAGTTTTCTCCCGAAGTTTCATCTCTGGCGCCTGCATCAATTCGTGTTGTTTCTCGATACGGCGACTTTCAGGGTTTGTCTGTATGGGCTGTGTTGATTTTCGGAAGCTATTTCTGGGTTTGATTCTTGTGTTCTGTACCTGATGTCCAAACATTGGGTGTCTTAGATCGCGTTTCTGTTTTTCTTGTTTGATTTCACGTGCGACGCTTCTTCGAATCTCAGTTGATGCTATGCCATTTATGAGATATATTTTATCAATGGATGTAAGTTTTAGGTGCCATGATACTATCCGACCCGCCTCATTTATTGCATAGACAGAGTTTTCTCAGACTGGCGCAGCGTATTCAGCTATGAAAAGCACAAAGGCAGATGTTCGAAGGACTGATGACTGCTCCCCGTGTTGAGTGAGTCACTTTTAGGATTATATTATTTCTTGCGTGTATCTTACACTTTGTTTCCTGGCAGTACGTTGTGTAGGACAATGTGCGGTCTAACTTCACGTCTAGATATTTGGGAGCTGTGCAGTGTTGAAACCCCTGCCCTTGCCACCAACTCTGAAGTTTGTCTAAGTAAAAATGGACTTGACTGTAAAGGCAAGTTTGTTTATGGAATCCAAGGATCAGACAATGGAGGAAGGCAAAAAGTACACAAACGGCTCAAAACATAAACAGATAGGTGCGAAAAAAGTTCGGATATGTTTCATGTATGTCCAAGGATAGGAGGACGTGACGGGTATATGTTGACGACATGTGCTCCACCAGCGACTGAAAGGTTTCCATAATGATCATGACCAATATATATATATATATATATATATATATATATATATATATATATATACACACACACACAAGGAGCGTTCAAGCCAAACCGGAACTTTTTTTTTTTAAAGAAAAGAAAAAGTTTTCAAGTAATCAAAATATATTATTTATTTTTCGATATAATCTCCTGCAACGTTTATGCACTTATCTCAGCGTTTAAGCAATGTTTGAAAAGCTTTAGCATAGAAAGATTTGTCAGTATATCTGAACCAATCCAGGACATCCTACATCACTTCGTCATCAGTGCTGAAATGCTGACTTCCTAGAAATTTCTTGTAGGGGTAAAAACAGGTGGAAATTGCCTGGAGAGAGGTCTGGGCTGTAATCTGGAAGTGGTAATACATCCAAGCCGAGTTGCTGCAGATAACACACTGTAAAGGCTTTAACTATTTTCTGCCAGTCAAAAACAGTAAGCTGTATTGGCACCCAACATGCACTAGCCGTTCGAAAATGCAAATCTTCATGAATAAAAGTGTTCACCGTATTCATAGAAAGATGTGCATCTTGTGCATTTTTGCGACAGGTTATGCGTCGATCTTCCAGGATCAGGCGTTCCACAATCTGGATATTCCCAGGAATGACTGTGGTGGGTCACCACGACCAGGATCATCACTCACGGATGTACGGTCTTCTCTAAAACGTTTGCACCATTAAAATGCCTAACTGCGACTGAGTGTCTTATTACCGTATTGTGATTGCAGTCGGCTATACATTTCCGCAGGTTTCACCGCTTCTTTCACAAGAAACTTCATCACAACACGTTGTTGCATGCAAGCACTAACAGTGTTGTCCGCCATGTGCATTTATTTGTCACGTAACTGGTACATGGCAAGTTGGTCACCAAGCAGTTATAACACACAAGTGCCCCTAACTAATGATAGTAGTTCCAGCATGCTATAACCCCTTTAGGAAGAACTAGAACAAAAAAAGTACCGGTTTGATTTCAAAGCGCCTCGTATTTATATATATATATATATATATATATATATATATATATATATATATATATATATATATATACATATATTTTTCGATATGTGTATATGTGTGAATATATATGTATATATACACAGACCATGACAAAGGTTGATTTCATAATCTTATATATGATAACAGTCTAGAAATACGGCATTAGCAATATCACTTTGTCCTGATTAGTTGTTAATCTTATTAGCAAGTATAGCCCCGTCTGTTAGATACACCATATACAAATACTTTCAAGCATGCACATAGCAAATGAACTCAGACAAATTGTGGCTCTATTACATTAAGTATTTTGTGACTCATCATCATGTGCCGTCTGTGGAGATTAATCTTGTTATTAAAATATATATTTATTTAACAAAAATTAACTGAACGCGGGGGGTATATTATACCAGATTACCTGCAATGTTACACCATGAAATAATAACAGCAATGATAGTGTTGTCTCTGTTTATCTGCTACAGTTGGTGTTCAATGAGTGGGTGTCCGGCTTAGTGTGTGTGTCATTTATGGATAGAATTAGGAATTGCCGTGCGGAACTAGATTATCAGACGGGGAGGCAAAAGCCGGAATCGAAATTGTCGCATATGTATTGCCGATAATCTCAAATATTGCACTTTAGATGTAAACTACACTACACCATCGCAACGTTGGTTTCATGATGAACGCCAGAAATGAAGAAATAATGGAGGAGAAGAAAATGTCTGCCACGTCAAGTTTCAGTAACTCAAATGTGATGTCTGTCCCTTCATATGGACTGAGAATTTGGCAGGGAGAAAAACTTGATAATAAGAAATTAATGTACGATGCTTTATCCACAAATCAGACAAGATCCAGGTCATCTGATGATTTGTGCACATCCCATATAAATGTGACTGCGGGCCGGTACAAGATCCAGGTCATCTGATGACTGTTGCGACCTCCCAGATACATGTGACGAGAGCGACACGCTGAAGGCGAAAGACATGGCAATTCAGGTCGCTGAACACTCGGTGACCGCTATATGACGCGGTGCTTGGACACGGAAAGTAAGTAGGTGCCAACAATTCCATGAAATTATTTCTGGTATGGGCAGAGATTCGATAAGGTTACGCACAAAAGCGACGAGGAATGACAGATGTAGCAGAAATCTTTAGGAATAACGTGACTTTCGACAGCCACAACTACATAGAAGAGGAATAGCCTGACTTTCGACAGCCACAACTACATAGAAGAGGAATAGCCTGACTTTCGACAGCCACAACTACATAGAAGAGGAATAGCCTGACTTTCGACAGCCACAACTACATAGAAGAAATTAAAGTTTCATCTTTCAGTTCCTAGCAGGACACACCAAGATCAAAAGTTATTTGAACCGCATCGATTTCCAGCACCAGCAAATATTAAGACACTGATCTCACTTCATCAAACAGACACCAACTCATTGACTGCAAGGCGTTTGCGTAGTTGAGGAAACTTCTTCTTCTTCTTCTTCGTACGCAGTCAGACAGTAACCATTATTTTTTCGAAAAAAAGCGGCGGTCATCCTGAGGCTCTCGCCACTGCCATAGAGCTTGTCTTGCAGTTCCACTGGTAATGGCCACATCTGCTCTCTCTGATCCTCGTATGTCGGGCAGTTCTGCAGCAGATGTTCAGTGGTCATTTTACTAGTACCGCACGGGCATTCGTCGGTACACCCTATCTTCAATTTGTTGAATAGGTGGTACCTCAGTCTGTTGTGGCTAGTGCGAAGTCTGAAGACAACGACCTGCTCTTTTCGGTTCAACTGGTAATAGGCATCGTTTTTGGTGTAACAAGTATGTTCGGTTTCCCATTTGGTCATGTATCTGGTTTTGATAAGCCGTTTTGACTCTTCGTACGTCATACTGGTATCTGTTTGTGGTAGTCTTGCACCTTCTTTTGCCAGTCTGTCTGCCTCCTCATTGCCTTGGATGTTGCAGTGTGACGGAACCCACTGTACCACTACCCTTTTTGGTGCGGACTGCTGGCACAGTTTTCAGAGTGCTGCTCTTAAGTCATTAAGCTCAGTGTTTTTCTGGCTTTTTAGCGCTGTGACTACGGCGAGAGCATCTGTCAGCAGGACTATATGGCTCTCATTTTCACTGTGTGTCACCATTTTTTCCACTGCCGCCCTCAGTGCCTCTGCCTCCGCTCTGAAATTGCTTGTGTACTTACCAGTAGCGAATGACAGTGTTATTTTTCTGCCATTTGGTAGGTTCAGAAATGCTCCTGCCCCTCCGTTCTGTGTAGTGTCTGTTACAGAATCGTCGGTGTATGCATGGGTCCAGTCCATGCTTGAGTAGCTTTTCGTTATGAAGCTTAGGGTAGTATCTCTCCTTCTTTTTCAGTCTGGCAGTTTTTGTTTGCAATACCTGGTATATTTTCTACCACCTCTGGAAATATATCCTGCCTCCAGGTAGGTTTTCGTACAGTAGTGATGGGTTTTGGTGTTGTTAGTGCGTTTATGGGATCTTCGTGCATCTTTGCTTTGGCTATTTCTGCAAAGTTTCTTCGCTTTAGTTTCCCATTTCCCAAATTGTTTAGTCTCTGGTGCATTGGATGGTCCGTCAGTCTTCGGAGTTTCTCTGACTGCAGCTGGGCTCTGCAGTCTCTTCTATCGGTCATGGATTGCAGTTTTGTAATCTTTTCAAGTTCTACAATTGGCGTTGACTTCATGCCACCTGTTATAATTCTCATGGCTTGGTTTTGAAGTTTGTTAACTTTATCGAAGTTCGCCTTCGCTGCTGTTGTCCATGCCGCAATGCCATACTCGAGAACTGGTCTCACTCTTCCAGTATACAGTTTCTTTAGTAGTTGAGGAAACGATTCTTACTATCACTGCCGACAATTGCCAACACACTGTACGGAGCAGTGAAACAACTGAAGAAGACCTGTATAATAATGTAATTGGGCTGCCAATAGCAGGCTTGTTCAGCAGCTATATTATAACAACAACAACAATACATAAGCTACACATTAACAAAAGCCGTAAGCCAGTTTCACAAGGCAGTGTCTGTATTGGAACCCACGGGGCATAAGAGAAAAAGAAAGGCACACAATTGACCTTAACAAAACATCTCCAGAGTCTATAAACAACAATCATTGAGAAGCTGAAAGTAACGAGAAAATAACACAAGACAATCTGCTTCTGGAGGGTAGGTTGATGGCCTAGGCATTCTGTGGTGATTATGGGGTAGAAGACTATCTACTGCTTAGCCTTATTTCACTGAAATTAAGTAATTTTAATTGTTGTACTCTCCCTGCCTGCCTGATTGGTCCCTATTGTGTATCAATTGAAACGATTTGAGTAGTATTTTGTTGTTGTTGTTTTGTTGAATGCCCACAGTGAGTATTATTACTTTTTTCGCCCCCTGAAAAAGGCGTTAAGTTGCGGATTGTATCTGCTTTCCTCACATCCCAAGCGTGCTGATGAAGGTGAACAGGGGTTCTCCGGGTGGTTGTGCTATGCTTGGTTTCATCTGCGTATCGCTCACTACAACGGAGACTACATTGATTGATCTCCCACCTCTTTAGCCAGACTGCCATAAAACAGACTGTTTTCAGGAAGAATGGGAAGATGGGAAGTGGTGATTTGACACAAACATTGGTCTAACACACTCCTCGCGGCCCTCATCCCAAGGTTGCGGAGTACACGGCTCCACCTGGGAAGTCTGTCGGGATTTCGGTTTTCGGTCGACATGCTACACATGGACACAGCCTCAGCAGGTGGGCATGGTAGTGGTCGATCGGCGCAACGGGCCTTTTACATTATTATTTTTATTATTATTGATTGGTTGGTTATTGATCCAGCGGCCTATGGGTTCCTGCCCCTTGACCCAATGACATATAGTCGCATCTGCAAGTGTTTGTAAGCTGTTGTTTAATTGCGAACAAAGTGTTGCATATGTCTAGCCTCGCGGTAAGAAGCTCTTTCCTAACACTGGCAAACGCCAGACATTCAAAAAGATTATGTTCAACAGTTTCCTGGCACTGTGAGATGTGGCGCATGGCCAGTAGAACGGCTCGAAAATATCTCTCCCGACAACAGCGTCAGCCTGAATCTCTGGTTTCGAGACGACCTACCTTATTCAGTTAGAAATGGGTACAATGGCACACAATAAGATTGATAAGGTAAGTTAGCGAGGATTAGAACTAGGTCACTCAGCTACACAGAAAGCTAAAACTTATTTCAGCGAACCTCCAAATAAGTGATATCTGATTGCACTGTCTGCAATGGAGACGACTTTCAATTTGTGTTTACATATTCTCCTATTGGTACCTATAGTTACACAATCGATATGTTATTTTTCATATGCATTAAACATGTTTGAAGACATTATTTTAAAAAAAAGATAAGTTAAAGCTGTGGTTGTACGGAAGGTCAAAAGACAATCAAAAGAAATAGGTACAAGATACTGTAGTAATCACACCAGGACATAAACAGAACGACACACATGTCACTGCCACAAGGACTTCATTACAGCAAAATAAACGAAAACAATTATTACATTACAATAAATAAAAACAAGAGGGTCATACAAGATGAGCGTTTTAAGTTAGCAGACATGCCTGTCATTGGTCAGTAGCTGACACGCATTTTTTCACACGTCCTTGCTTACTTAAAATGCACATTTGACATTATGTGTTTTTTTTAAATTGTAAAGTAAGGTGACCAAAGAACATCTATCTGAAAATGATGGGAGAGAAGACATGGGTAGTCGGAGATTCAGCTGATGTTCTATTGTATATATGTATCATCACGACCGTTTCAGTCTATGTAGATCTTGCCTTTTGCGAACTGTGAGTATTGTCCAGCTCTCCCGTATATTGGCACTGTCTACTATGACTGCAAAGGTCGATCCGCCAGTGACAGTCTATGCCACAAATCGTGCAACCATGTTTAGCTGGCTGGGATGTTCGGGTGTTTCTCGATTTCTACAGCCTTTTTGTTTTCTCTGCAGCCAGAAGGCCTCCGCGAGCATCATGAGCTACTATGATGTTGAGTAAAAGACGTCTTTGATGTCTTAATCATGTTAACCGCATGGAAGATGAGAGGCAGCTAATTGATAATCTATATGGACAGCTGGTCAATGGAGCTAGAAGAATCGGCCGTCCCACATTACGATTCAAGGACCTATGCAAGAGGGACTTGAAGTCCTGCGACATCCCATCCGAGGGCTGAGAAACAATTGCTCAGCATCGATCAGTTTGGAGACAGTCAGTAGGAAGGTGCATATACATATATCTTCTTCAGAACAATCCATGTAAGACGATTTCTATGGGATAACATCACCACGGCACTTTGTTCTCACACAATGATTTTTCTGAAATGAAATTCGAAATCAAACTTTGTTTCTGGACGCTGTTGAAGCAAACATTGGTGGGCTGGACATGTGGTATGCATGTCTGACAACAGATAGACAAGTAGAACCACATTGTGATGGTCTGTGCACGTCCAAGGGGTAGCCCACTTATGCGATTGTGGGATGGACTGATCAAAGACCTAGGTCCTCATTGGTAGAGCACTGCAAGAGATGTAATCGAAATACACTGAAATAGAGTATTGTTGGGTTACTCGGTAACGGTATACTTGTCGGATACTGACGCCGAAGATAATGGAATACCAGGATATTGGAACACCAGGATAGTGGGATAATGTGACAGTGACTTTTCCTTATCAAAGAAGTGAGGCAGCTTCATCTTCTTCTTCTTTATCGATCAATTGATGTTGTACTGCTAGTTCGGTTAGGTTCACGAAGGAGACTGGTCGTTTCAGGTCTTCGCCGGTCTCCACGGCTTTTCGAGCAAGGTCGCTTTCCCAGGCCAGACTGCATGTCTTTGATCTGCATAGGTAGAGCGATCTTGCAGAATATGTTTTGGTGTTATCTTTTGTGCTCCACAATCGCACGTGATTCCCATTCTGTGGAGGTGGGCATTGAGTCTGCAATGTTCCGTTCTGAGTCTGAAGATCTGTGTCTGCCCATCTCTGCCAAGTTTGTTTATGAAGTCATTTTCTGGATTGAATTCTTTATGCTGTTCTCTCCAGCCTGTCCGCATGGATCGTTTGATGAGTGTCTATGCTTCTTTATAGCTCTGTGGATGGGGCATATGCTTGCCGCCACTTCCGGCTTTTGCGAGCTCATCTGCTTTCTCGCTTTCAAGGATTCCACATTGGGTCGGAATCCAGCAAGTGAGGCAGCAAGTGAGGCAGCAAGTGAGGCAGCAAGTGTAGCAGCAAGTGAGGCAGCAAGTGAGGCAGCAAGTGAGGCAGCAAGTGCCATGCTCTTTCCTCATTAACCTCTTCTTGTGACGTGCTTGGTTGGCTACAATGCATTTTTTGTTCCTTTCCCGTTTCTGCCCCGGTAACGCAGGTGCAAAGTGATTGCATCTGCAGCAATTTGGGATTGCTATTGCCACACACAACCCTCTTTATTGACCGATTTAATACATGCCCGAAGATACACAGTGCATGTTCATTGTTCCACATTAAATGGCATATGTTTCACACGAGTACCATTAGAAATCAGTGATGTGCATTGTTGTGACCCAATGTTCTAAGGATATTATATAAGGTATCAAGTATTAGGGCCCACCGCTTTTACACCGCCCAATATCCGCTATATTTATAATGGTATGATCTCTCAGATGATCTGCTGGCTAAATGGTGTCGGTGTTCGGTCTTTGATCACTAAGACATGCGTTCAAATCCGCAGTAAGACACGTACTTTTTACCTAAAGTAGGTAACATTTAAACGTATTCTGTACAATACGCACGCAATCAGCTGTTATTCCTATTCCTCATATATTTTCATTGTAGAAATCAGCAAAGTGAATAAACAGCATTATGACCATTTTAATCAAATACATATGTTCTATATATATATATATAACCTGGCAACATGATTGTTGTCAGTAATTTCAAATCAAACAAACGTTTATCTAATAAAAGCATACTGTTACTTGTAGAAGAAAAGGAAGAAGAAGAAGAAGAAAAAGGACGAGAAGATCAACAAGGAGATGAAGAAAGAGATGACTAAAGAGAAGAAGTTGTGGAAATAGAAGTAGGTGAAGAAAAGGAGACGGAGGACAAAAATAAGATGTAAAGGAAAGTGTAACTAAAGAACAAGACAAAAAATAAGAAGAAGGTGTAGAGGAAAGTGATGAAATAATACCAAGAGAAAGCAGAATATCAAAATGTGAAGAAGAAAAATGGGAAAAGGAAGAAGGAGAAGAAGATGGTGTAGAGGAAAGTGATGAGGAATGGAAAAGAAGAAGAAGAGGATAATAAAGAAGAAGAAATATATGAAGATTATAACCAAAGATTGTTCTGAACAAATTTCATCTCAGTTAAAAAAGATAATTACTCATTTTGCGATGGTCTGAACGATTAAGGTACCAGATAAAATATGGAGTCTCGACACACTCTAGCTTACCCAGATGTTAATTGCCACCTGACTTTAGTTACATGAGACAATACAGCAAGTAAGTGAATCAGCCACACAACCTAAAATAAAAAGCTGAGGAGACCTAGCAAAATCAAGTGTCTAACACATTATCCCCGACAGCACTTCATGTTATAACACTATATAAACCTGGTATTGTTGCCTGAATACATTTTGTGAGGCATTTCTAGATATGACGTGCATTTCTAACTGGATATTACATCCCCTTTGGCAGCACCTCTGCAGCAGCCCCGTCCACTCCATCACACCCTGCCTTCTCCTCCTGTGAACGAGCTCGTTATCAAATCTGGAATGAAAGAACCTCCTCCTGAACACGTCTCTTTTTAAAATTTCTTCCACTCTTCTTCGTCTGCACGAGAAAGCGCTTGATTATTGCGTTCGGACCAGCACTGTTTTGTTTCAAAACAAACCCATCTCTCCTCTCTGTTACCTCCTGCATGACGCCCCCTCCCCCTCCCCTAGCGATCATCAGATGAGAGGGATCCCGCCCTTAATGGACAGGAGAGAGATATCAGGCTAGGACTAACTCGTGTAGTTTCTATTGAAATCAGCTCAACCTATCGTTTCCTTTCTCGTTTTAATTTGAACAATGACCAGGTCCTTCTTGTATCATCTTTCTGGTCCTTGGTTTCTTTATTTCGTCCCTCGCTAGCTATTCTTCTCTTTCTCTGTCTCTCTTTCAATTGTAATGTGTATTTAATCTAAGTCTCTAGCATCTCTCATTCACTAGATCATACACAATGACTTTATCTTTTTACTCTTCAATCATTTAGTATTTCTATCCTATTATTATTCTCCTATTTATTACTATCTTTCAATAATTTGTTTTTTCTATTCTCCAATCTTCACACTTATATTATTTTCTTTCTATCATTTACTATTTCTATCCTATTAGTGTTACTGTTCTATTTAATACTTTCTTTCAATCATTTATTATTTATATCCTCCTATCTTCACTCTTCTGTTATTTTCGTTCAATCATTTGTTATTTGTATACTCTTAACTTCACTCTTTAATTTATTTATTTCGTTCAATCATTTACTATTTATATCTACCTAATTTCACGCTCCTTTATATTTTACTTTCTTTCAATCATTTACCATTTCAAACTACCTAAATTCACTCTTCTATTTGTTTCGTTATTTCGCCGTAATGATTCTCTCTCTCTCTCTCTCTCTCTCTCTCTCTCTCTCTCTCTCTCTAGCCCTTAAAATATATTTGACTGTGTGTTTTCGGCCCACTGTTTCTTTCACTTATTAACTTAACTTACCACCTTCATAATTGTTAATAACACTCGGCAGATTGTGCACACAACCAGTATCTTTTACATTCATTTCAGTTAACAATAGCGATGCACATCCAATCTTATCTTGAATAGATTAATCTGAATTATTTCGTGTTTCTGTCTTTCCATTTCTTTCATCCTTTTACTTCTCTACCTCATTTGATCAAACCTCTTTCTATCTCCACTTTTCATCATATCTTTCTTTTATTTTCCTCGTAAATTACTCGTCTTCTCCTTTTAACTTCATTTCTATTTGTTTTTGTGTCGTTCTTCAGCTCATTCATTTGAGCTTTTCTTAAAATGACATTTTCTTCTCCACTTTATCTGACTTTCTTTATACTACCAATCACTTGTTCATTCAGTTGTGCTTTTGGACTTCCATTTCTCTTTCTGTTTTTCTTTCACTCACTGCTTTAGAATTTTACGCTTCTCCCGTATCTTTTTCTCATTCACAACTGTTGACTCTTACCCTGCCCCTGTGTCTTTCTCTCATTCACTGATATCTACTCTTACCCTGCTCCTGTATCTTTCTCTCATTCACTGATATCTACTCTTACCATGCCCCTGTATCTTTCTCTCATTCACTGATATCTACTCTTACTTTCCTCCTGTATCTTTCTCTCATTCACTGATATCTACTCTTACCCTGCTCCTGTATCTTTCTCTCATTCACTGATATCTACTCTTACCCTCCTTCGGTATCTTTCTCTTATTCACTGATATCTACTCTTACCCTCCTCCTGTATCTTTCATTCACCACTCTCTAGTCTTTCCATCCCCCGGCTTTATTCTCTCACTCAATCGCTCACTGTTTCTCACTCACTCTACTATCTACTTTTACTCTCCTCCGGTTTCTTTCAATCACTCTCCCTACTGTCTACTCTTACCTTCCTCCTGCTTCTTTCTCTCACTCAATACTGTCTACGCTTACTCTTCTTTTGCTTCTTTTTCTCTCTTTGTCCAATTTATGTTTCCTTGTTTGTATCTCTATGTTATCCTTTAACTTACAGCGTTGCCTTTCTCTGATACCTTCGTCATTTAATTTCACTTTTATTCAGATAGCGTGTGGTCTACGGCTTGTGCGCTTGGCTTACAATCCCACCGTACCAGGTTTAAATCACATCTATGATTAAGATGCTGAGCAGCGCATTAGATGGAGTGGTCAGCGACTCAAAACTGACTGCTAGCGTCAGGGTCAGCTACCCAGAGTTGTCAAGACCCTTCTACACCTCCACGTAGTGATCCTGGAAAACAGGGAAGACTGGCTAAGGAGAAAGGATCAGAAAGGGAAGGTTGACCAGGTACTCAAAAAGGCCTACTGAATCGGATGTGTCAGACCGAAAAGTGCAAATATTGCAGTCAAGCTGTAAACATTATTTTTTATCCAGATAACATTTTACTACTTGCAAAGTCGTTTCCAGGGCTTGGTATCGGGAGTTTCAGAACGAACGACCAAGAAAAAGAAAAAAAAAGAGAACAAGAAATTCATAGGCTGGACACATCGTGGGTATTGCCATGTCATATCTACTTCTCACAAACAGATACTAGTATGACGTACAAAGAGTCAAAACGGCTTATCAAAGCCAGATACATAACCAAATGGGAAACCGAACATACTGGTTACACCAAAAACGATGCCTATTACCAGTTGAACCGAAAAGAGCAGGTCGTTGTCTTCAGACTTCGCACTGGCCACAATAGACTGAGGTACCACCTATTCAACAAATTGAAGATAGGTGGTACCGACGAATGCCCGTGCGGTACTGGTAAAATGACCGCTGAACATCTGCTGCAGAACTGCCCGACATACGAGGATCAGAGAGAGCAGATGTGGCCATCACCAGTGGAACTGCAAGACAAGCTCTATGGGAGTGGCGACAGCCTCAGGATGACCGCCACTTTTTTCGAAAAAATAATGGTTACTGTCTGACTGCGTACGAAGAAGATATCTACTTCTCTCAGTCGATCTAGATTCAAATTGGCACCTAACGAAACACGAGGGAAATGTCAAAACTACTACAGATTCTATTGGGCTGGTGCTCTGTCGATGAAACTTTCACCAATGAAAGGAACTGAGCAGTTATGAGGTCGCTCAGGTGCGATACAGCCTATCCCCTGCCCCATTTTTCAATTGTCCAAGTCTTCTTCCCTTACCGTGTTCAGAAGCAAAGCATTTTATATTTTAATTATACCGAAATATTTATACTTCTTCATTCTTCGTTGTTCATTTTCAAGTTCCCGCTACCAAGCCCTGAAAATGGCTCGGATGTGTCGGACCGAAAGGTGCAGATGCCGCAGTCAAGTTGTAAACTTCAAGAACGCATTCCATTCTCCGGATAACATCCTTCTATTTGTATAGCCCTAGTCTGGGCTTGGTAGCTTCTTCATTCCTCTTTGTTCCTTTTAAATCTCCGGCTATCAAGCCCTGAAAAGGGCTTCAGGATGACAAAGGACGCAATGCGTCGTTGTCGTAATTTATGGTTTTATTGCGAAATTTGCACCTTTCGCAGGCATATTTAAGTACCGAGTTAGCGTTCCCTCTTCGATCCCATCTCCTTAGCCAGTCTGCCCTGTTGTAGTCTGTTATCCAGGATCACCGTGTAGAGGTGTAGAAGGATATTAGCAGCTATGGTTCGCTGACCCTGACTCTAACAGTCAGCTTTGGGTCGCGGGCACTGACTCTAACAGTCAGCTTTGGGTCGCTGATCCTGACTCTAACAGCTTTGGGTCGCTGACCCTGACTCTAACAGTCAGCTTTGGGTCGCTGGTCCTGACTCTAACAGCTTTGGGTCGCTGGCCCTGACTCTAACAGTCAGCTTTAGGTCGCAGGCCCTGACTCTAACAGCTTTGGGTCGCTGGCCTTGACTCTAACAGCTTTGGGTAGCTAGCCCTGACTCTAACAGTCAGCTTTGGGTCGCTGGCCCTGACTCTAACAGCTTTGGGTCGCTGGCACTGACTCTAAC
The DNA here is from genome assembly GCA_036924085.1 of Ariolimax columbianus. Taxonomy (NCBI): domain Eukaryota; kingdom Metazoa; phylum Mollusca; class Gastropoda; order Stylommatophora; family Arionidae; genus Ariolimax; species Ariolimax columbianus. The sequence goes on from JAVGWX010000016.1 coordinate 55,759,931, forward strand.
AGCTTTGGGTCGCTGGCTCTGACTCTAACAGTCAGCTTTGGGTCGCGGAGCCTGACTCTAACACTCAGCTTTGGGTCGTGGTCCCTTACTCTAACAGTCAGCTTTGGGTCGCGGGTCCTGACTCTAACAGTCAGCTTTGGGTCGCGGGCCCTGACTCTAACAGTCAGCTTTGGGTCGCGTGCACTGACTCTAACAGTCAGCTTTGGGTCGCGGGCCCTGACTCTAACAGTCAGCTTTGGGTCGCGGGCCCCGACTCTAACAGTCAGCTTTGGGTCGCTGACCATGACTCTAACAGTCAGCTTTGAGTCGCTGGCCGTTACAGCTCATCTCCAGCTCCCCGTCGTGATCCCAAAATATTGTAATCGACCGTTCATGGTTTCATTCATAAGATTTATATTTAGTTAACTGGTACATTGATGATAGTGATGCCAAATAAGGGTAACCTCCAACAGTGTCAGAACTACAGAACCATCAGTCTGATTAGCCACGTCAGTAAAGTTATGCTCAAGGTTATTCTTGACAGACTGCAGCCACGAGCAGAAGAAATTGTTGCGGAAGAAGTAGGTTTCAGTTCGAAGCACAATAGAATAGATTTTTAACCTGCGCTTGAACAGTGAAAAATACACTCAGCACAAACATAAAGTGTACCAAGTCTTCGATGACTTTGAAAAGGCTTTTAATAGAGTGACACATGAGGCCGTTTAGGAAATTCTGCGCAAGCCAAAGATGGGGTGGTGGTTCAACCACCTCATTGAGAAACTATACTCCGATGCCAGCAGTGCAGTTTACCTCAACGGGACCACATGTGAATGGTTCCGCACGACAGTCGGCGTGCGTCAGGGGTGTCTCCTCTCTCCAACACTTTTTAATGCATCTATAACGCATTATGTCAGAAGCATTGGGTGACACGTAGGGACGGTCAGTGTAGGTGGACGCATACTCACCTATCTCCAGTTTGCCGACGACAATACCGGTCTGGCTGGAATAGAACCTGAACTTGCAAGGCTTGTCGCAAACCTGGACAATGGTGCCCAGAAATTTAGGATGTAAACCAGTGCAGAGAAGAGTTAGGTCGTGGTCAAAGCCCCAGAGGGTATTTTAAACCAGATTATGATCAAAATTGAACAAGTGAAAAGTGTTACGTGGTTCAAATAGATAGGATCAGAAATGAATGCGGAGGGGTCTAGAGCGGAGATCCAGTCAAGAACAGACATGGTCATGGTCGCCTGACCAGACTGCGAATAATCTGGAAAGACAAGAACATTAGCCTTAAACCGAAGCTGACTTTAATGTATACAATGGTCACCTCGGTTTACCTCTACGTATGTGAGACTTGGACTGTGACGGCTGTCCTAGAACGTTTGCGCAATGGAAATGAGATGCTTGCGAAGAATTATTGGCTTTTCATATCTGGATCTCGTTACAAACGAGAGTTTTCTTGAAATTGTTAGGAAAGAGTTAAGCCAGTATAAAAACATATTGAATATAGTAAACACGAAAATTGAGGTGGTATGGACATACATCACGATCGGTGTGGCTGACCAAGACCGTCCTGCAAGGTACTGTGCCCGGGAAGCGTGGGAGAGGGAGACCAAAAAAAAGAATTGGGAGGACAATATAAAAGAGTGGACGGGGAGGTCTGTAGCTGAAAGTTATACCCTGGCCAAAAATCGAGACGTTTGGCGGGAACTGGTTCGACAAACTGCAATAAAGGTGCCTCGACGAACTTCCAGGTTACGAGACTGATGATGATGATGATGATGATGATTACTGGTTCGAGTTTTACAGTAGCCAAAATTGGGAACAAAGAACAGTAACACCGTAACCTGACAGGCAGGTTGCAAGAGGCCAGTAAATTGTAATAGGTGTAATCAGTAATAAGTGGTTGGGCATGGAACTGGCTACCTCAGAATGTGGAAATTTGAGCCACACGAACCTTTAACACATATAGATTGGTTAATGTGTGATGACTTGACTTATATTCACTGAATACCTATGTATGTGTGTATATGTGTGTATGTATGTATGTATGTATGTATGTATGTATGTATGTATGTATGTGTGTGTGTATGTGTGTGTGTGCATGTGTGTGTGTGTGTGTCTGTGTGTCTGTGTATGTATGTATGTATGTATGTATGTATGGATGTATGTTTGTATGTATGTATGTATGTATGTATTATGTATGTATGTATGTATGTATGTATCTATGTATGTGTGTGTGTGCATTTGTGTGTGTATGTATGTATGTTTGTATGTATGTATGCTTGTATGTATGTATGTATTATGTATGTATGTATTATGTATATATTATGTATGTATTATGTATGTATTATGTATTTATTATGTATGTATTATGTATGTATGTATGTATAATGAATGTATGTATGTATGTATTATGTATGTATTATGTATGTATTATGTATGTATTATGTATGTATTATGTATGTATGTATTATGTATGTATTTTGTATATATGTACATATTCCTCAATGCAAGGACCTCATCCCACCGCAGCAGCACGATTGCGCTTAATACCTTCAATTAATGATATTATTCTCTTTAAAACTCACTAACAATTCCTCTCTGTGTATCCACCCTCAGTATATTGATAATTGCCATTCATTTTCTTAGCTTTAAGATTTGAACTACGAACGATCGTCTCCCATTTTCTTGCCTGCTCTGTGTCTCTGGCACATTACCACATTAGCTCCAGCCAGTATTTTTTTTAGCGATTTAGCGACAGTTGATCAAATTAAAGGAAGATGGCTGTAATGGTGTAGACGAGAATGAGGAACAGTGTTGCTTGTCAACGCAAATTAAGCCGAACAGACGAGTCCGTGATCTAGAAGGTTCCCTGGAGGACAGAGCGAGGGTCGCTGTCTCTATGGGATACGTGATTTGACGTGATGAGCTGTTATTCTTTCTGTTCTGTTTTTCAACTCGAGCTGAGCGTACATCCGCAAGAGCTCGATGGTTCTTTGACAGCCGTCAGCCGCCTCCGCTGACTCCACCATTGTTAGATCTGTTGGTCATGCGGGGTATTTGGTTTCAGGGGGAAAACCTAATGCTGAGGAAGTGTAAAAAAAATGGCTGCAGACCCGGTGTCGTGGAGAGAGTGTGGATGTTGAAGGTATACGACATCTATTTCTTTCTTCGGACTCTTTAAATAGTGTATCTGAAGCAGAGTAGTTTGACCATTCTCTTTTCATGGAAAAGAGAACGGGTTATATCCACGTCAGCAATATGCTCCAGTCAACCCAGTAAGAAAATGGGTACGTAATGTTGTTGTTGTTTCTGTTTTTGATTTTGTTTAATGTCTACAATGAGTAAGTTTACTCTTTTGTGCGCTAATTGCTGGGTTGTGGTAGCTATCCTCACATCCTGAGACTGCCAATGAAGGTGAACCTCTGTTCACGTGGCGGTTATACTTTCCTTCATCTGCGTCAGACTCACTACCACGGGGATTGCATCTATCTACATCACTTCTGCCAGACTGCCTTAAAACAGTCGGTCTCCAGGGATCTCTCCATAGTCTTGGTCAGTATACTGCGCCTGACACTGATACGACATTCTGGTCAGTGTGTCCTAGTTGTGCATGACCGGACTAGCGTCTACGTCTAAGATTTCCTGGATATGTAACATTAATGGATGTAAGGCAGCGAGGGAAGGAACTGTCACCTGACTTAAGAAACATCTGAGAGCAAACATAAGGCTGTTTCATCCTCGACAGCACTGTCTCCTAGTAGATCATCGTTACCTGCCATTTCAACATTTGGCATACACATGGTGAATGGCACATTGCATGAGCGCTAGATTCTATAATCCTAAGATTCTAGTTTCAGTAAAAGAAAAAGGAAAGTAGCATGCCCTTTACAGAACGTCGCTTCTTGCGACAGCCTACTGATGTGGCTGTTATAAGTTTCTTGGCAAGTGTTCAGTGCGCTATGTTGCTATTACTTTCTGTACATGTAGGCGCGAAGAAGAAACAAACACGTCTACCAAACTGGACACGAACGTGTTTCGAACCGGGTGCGATGGGATTGTGAAACGGACGCTTCACCCCTAGGCCACCCAACCATTTTCTAGTCTCAGTAGTGGAGTGGAGTTTGTTTCTCATGGCATAGACACCGGATTCATTTCTGAACTTAACACGCATCAATCTACCCATCTGTAATCGTCCACGTCACTCAATTCGAGAAATTGCCAGGCAATATATTTAAGAGAATCATCTTAGACAATTTAGAGAAAAGGTAGACATAGCTCTCAGAGAATAACAGGCAACATTTCGTCAGGAAAGTTCGTGCACAGACCATTCAGGTACGTTAGCATCATTGTAGAACAACATAGTGAATGGAAATCACCCCGATACGCAAATTGTATAAACTATGAGAAAATGTTTGACAGTGTAAATCACTGTACTCGGTGACAACTGTGGAGATGCCTGGACATACTAAAGAAGTTCATACAAAAGAAGTACAGAATATGTACAAAAACACAGTTAGTAGAGCAGTACATAAAGGAGAACTGACTAACAGTTTCGTGGTGCAAACACGGGTGAGATAAGACCGTCTGCTTTCTGCATTCATGTTGTTGTTAGCTTAGATTGGATAATGAAAACACCAATTGATGGAAAAAGAACTGGAATTCAGTGGTCAATATTGTCACAATCAGAGGACCTGGACTACGCAGATCATTTGGTGCTTTTGTCACACAGTCATAGTCAAATGAAAGAGAAACTTGATAAAGTGAAAGAACAATCAACCAAACTTGGACTGAATAGCAGCATGAAGAATACCAAGCTCTTTAAACTCAACACTATCAGCAAAGATCCAATCATGCTGGAGAGAGAGGCTTTCGAAGTAGTGGATATCGTTATCTATTTTGGTAGCACAACTGACCAATCAGGAGCTTCTGATGCAGATGTAGGATCAGAATTGGAAACCCAAAAAGCAATTTCAGAGCCGAGGCAGAGACACTGAAGGCTGCAGTAAAAGCAATGCTGACAGGCGAAAGTGCTGAAAGCCAGACAGTCCTGTTTACAGATGCCCTGGCCGTGGTTACAGCACTAAAAAGCCAGAAAAATACTGAACTTAAAGATTTAAGAGCAGTTCTCTATCAACTATGCCAGCATTCTGCACCAAAAAGAGTAGTGGTACAGTCGGTTCCATTCCATTGTAACATCTAAGGCAACGAGGAGGCAGACAGACTGGCAAATGAAGGTGCAAGACTACCACAACCAGATTCTAGTGTGACCTACGAAGAGTCCAAAAGGTTTATTAGGGCCAGATACATGGCCAAATGGGAAACAGAACATACTGGCTACACAAAATAATTATGCCTATTACCAGTTGAACAAAAAAGAGAGCAGGTCGTGATCTTCAGAATCCGCACAGGCCACAACAGACTGAGGTACCATCTATTCAATAAACTGAAGATAGGTGGTACTTACGAATGCACCTGTGGTACAGGGAAAATTACCGCTGAACATCTGCTGCAAAATTGCCCGACATACGAGGACAGAGAAAGCCAACACTAGACAAGCTCTATGGCAGTGTCGACAGCTTCAGGATGACAGCTGCTTTCTTCGAACAAATTCAAGTTGACGTCTGACGGCGTTTCAAAGAAGAAGAAAAAGAAGAAGAAGAAGAAGAAGAAGAAGAAGAAGAAGAAGAAGAAGAAGAAGAAGAAGAAGGAAACCCAAGAGGGATATTTTTGACGCCTAACAACATATGGAGATCCAGAGAAATGAAGATTTCCATTAACGTTAGAATATTCAACTCCAGTGTCAAGTCAGTGCTGCTGTATGGCGCGGAAACATGTAGAACGACCAAGACCATACAACAAAGACGTCAGTCCATCGTTAAAAGATGCTTAACAAGGACAATGCACATAAAGTGGCAGGGCATGGTGAGCAATGAAAACCTTCGGGATAGGGGCCAAAAACAGGCACTGGAACAACTAAACGGAGAAAATTAGGCTGGATAGGACCATACGCTACAAAAGGCACCGTTCAACATTGCCAGGCATGCCCTCCAGTGGAATCCTCGGGGCTAGAAAGATGAGTAGACCTAAAAATACACGAAGAAGAAAATGTGAGAAGGAACTAAGATTAAATGAATATACCGGAAGTGAGTCAGAAAGAGCAGTCCAGGCCCGTATACGCTGGCGGAATGTTGTCAATAACCAATCCACTGAGAAGAGCGCCAGCTTTGATGAATGACTTTGTGTAATGATTTATAGATAGATAAATGGTTCCACATAATGTTGGAATGTGTCTACCAGCGACTACTGCTATTGGAGATGGACGATAACGCGCGGAGATCCATTTTACACGCTGTACAAATAAAAACACTCTTGGCCATTGAAAATTTATAAGGAGTGGCTATTAGCCCCTGCCTGGGCACAGATCTAAAATTAACGAAATACCTTCCAAATACGCAGCGATCACCACACCCCACACCCCACACCCCGCTTGCCCACAACCGCTGGCCTTTTTAGCCGCTGGTATAAATAAATTGTAATTTAACGTAATACGGACAGCCTTTAGCTACCTGGTAGCAGGCAAACACCTGCATGTTTGAATACCTTGATTCCAAGTATTTCAAACGAAATATCCAAAAAAGACATTGTTTCAATTTTGCATTTGCATTTTTTTCAACATTTTGACCCAAGTGAAGTATAGGGAAACCAATATAGCTAGCTGGTTTACAGAACATTATCTGAATATTTGTAGTGACGGATTCTTCTTCTTCTTCGTACGCTGTCAGACGTCAACTTGAATTTGTTCGAAGAAAGCAGCTGTCACCCTGAGGCTGTCGATACTGCCATAGAGCTTGTCTAGTGTTGCCACTGGTGATGGCCACATGTGCTTTCTCTGGTCCTCGTATGTCGGGCAATTTTGCAGCAGATGTTCAGCGATCATTTTCCCTGTACCACAGGTGCATTCATCTGTGCCACTTATCTTCAGTTTATTGAATAGATGGTACCTCAGTCTGTTGTGGCCTGTGCGGAGTCTGAAGACCACGACCTGCTCTCTTCTGTTCAGCTGGTAGTAGGCATCATTTTTTGTGTAGCCAGTATGTTCTGCTTCCCATTTGGCCATGTATCTGGCCCTAATAAACCTTTTGGACTCTTTGACGGATTAAAACACATGGATTTTTACATGATGGAAAAGGAGAGAATAGTAATCAGGATCCAGTGAAATAAACTAATCAACACATCACTTCACTTCCTCGTTTGTATCACAGCAATCTGGACAACGAGGTAGGGTCCGCCACTGTAACCGTTAGGAGACTTGTGTTGTACTACATCCAGGAGGACTCAGTTCTGCATTCTCAATTGCGGCACAGGATGCGAGAAGAGCAGCTGTAACCCGCTACCAAAAAAAAGTCGTCTAAAGTTTACTCAACTCAGCGGGAGTAGTTTCCAACAACAAAAAAACTAAATATTGTGGGCTGCTATCTCCATGAACACATCTCATTAATAGCTGCCTACTAAATGCTATATCATCATCATGTAGCATGTCCTTTATAGAACGTCGCTCCCATCACAGTCTGTATGAAAGAAACTTTTTCCCTTGCCAAAACTCCAGTCTCAGCTACAGTTATACCCAGGCATTCTTGGATTTCTTTGCACCATCGTCTTTTTGGTTTACCCCTGCCTCTTTTGTCTGGCACCATACATTTCATAACTGTTCTCTCGAGACCGTTGTGTCTCTTGATGTGACCAAAGTATTTACATTTCTGGCCATAATGGAATTGATAAACCAGTTCTCATCTATGCTCAAGTCTTGCCGAATGACTAAATTTGTATCTTTCTCCGTCCATAAATACTTAACAGGTAAAATTAACAAGGTAAAACACAGATATGAACACCTTCTAGGTAGGAAGTTTAAGGCAACACGTGTAATCTACACTTTTAGTAGCAATTTCTGTGGAAATACCAAACATGTTGAGTGGGCCAACCACATCCACCCCCTGACTTAGACGCCTGAAACAATTGGCACAGTACGATAGGTCGCCTTGGAGTGACATAACAGATAGAGCTCATGTTTCTAAAGGGAAAGAGCAATGTGAGCTCTTTTATAACGAAACGCCCCAATATACTATGCCGTAAATGGGAACCGGATGAGATAGTAAAATAGAATTTGAGGTAGCTGGTGGCAACAATTTGAGAAATACTGCGACTTACCACAGTGGTGTATATAAGACGAGTTTCCTGGAGAGATATGTGTGTGACAGAGAGGATAACGGCACAACTGCCACACCGAGAACGTACTGTACGAGTCGACCAGTCTAGAGTTTTAGTTATTCTTCTTGTTGTTATCGCTATTGTTATTGTTCCGAATAATGTTCGAAGATATTTGTGCTCAGTTGATTTAACTAGTGAAAAAGCCTCTTTAGTTGCGGGTTACAGTGCCTCCCAGTTATATCCCGACGTGTAGATGAGAAGGTCAATTATGACCATCTGGCTGTAGTGACTTTAAGGCTTATTAATACGCTTGCCACTATGGAGATTACATTGACCATCCCCACCTAGTTGCCCAAATGACTGCAACACAGTCAGTTTCCAGGAGCACTAAAGACGACAAGAGGTAGAGTTTTGATCAGTATGTTTCACCTGACCCTGATTACTCTTCGCTCCCACCTTGATCAGAATGTTTCACCTGACCCTGATTACTCTTCGCTCCCACCTTGATCAGAATGTTTCACCTGACCATGATTACTCTTCGCTCCCACCTTGATCAGAATGTTTCACCTGAGCCTGATTACTCTTCGCTCCCACCTTGACCAGAATGTTTCACCTGACCCTGATTACTCTTCGCTCCCACCTTGATCAGAATGTTTTACCTGACCCTGATTACTCTTCGCTCCCACCTTGATCAGAATGTTTTACTTGACCCTGATTACTCTTCGCTCCCACCTTGATCAGTATGTCTCACCTCACCCTGATTACTCTTCTCTCCCACCTTGATCAGTATGTTTCACCTGACCCTGATTACCTTTAGAGGGTAGAATACTCTCTAATTCATGGTTCAACATGAACCTATTACGCGTGGAGAAGAATTTTATTTTTTGAAAGAACACACTAAATAGAATACCTCGTATATGATACATGAAAAGCAGAGTGAATAACGTGTTGTCTCGATAAGGATAACAAGATAAAAAAGAATTAATAAAAGTAGACCTAAAAAGAAGCCAGACGAATAAGTGGAAGAAAAAATCAGACTCCATCACTGCCTGAAGTGCCTATTATGTAATTGCGTTAAGCACAGTGTTGTGGTACTATTATGTCCTGGTATCTACATAATGAAAATTGGCGCACGTATCGGGGACAAACCCCATACGAGTTCAAACATTTCTCATTTTAAAAGTAGCAATTCTAACATGTTAGTCTTGAATATCCAAGATCTAGCCACAAACTGCCAAATCGCTATAATATTATGGTCTTTTCTTAGAGTGGGCTTTTCCCCTATTTTGTCATCAAATAAAACAAACACTTGTAACTTAGTGGCGTCGCTTCTTTGCTGACAGAAAGTTCTTGGCGTGAATTTTAACTCACTTTTTAGCTTTGGAACTGGTTGAATTTTGCCGACATAAAGTGTTCTCCACTTTTAACTTTAAATATAAAAGACCCTTACTTTAGGTTGAAGAAATACTCGAGACATTTCTTGCTGAATGGCGAGCTTGGTCGAGCCTTTATTACGTTAACCCTTCAGATGTTTAGTGTGAAAACATGGCGCCCGAATAAGGGAACGAGCCGAACTCTCTTCTCCAATCAAAACAAAACGTGGGTCTTTGATTTAAGCTTGGACATGCTTGCCTGATCTAGGATCACTGCTTCGAAATAGTCTCAGCGTTTAGGACGTTAGTTCAAGTTTTCTTCATTTTTCGACATGTCTTTTTTTTAAGTAAGCGGTGACCATTGCTATGTTAGGTCAGCAAGTATATGTTAGTTAGTTTTTTTTCGATTGTGCCGTTAAACGGTGTTGGAAGCATAAGTCGTCTGTTCTGCGCCAAGTGCGTTGCGTCGGTCAATGTGTGCCCGTGTCGTTCTCAATAACCGTAGTTGCATATTTAAAACGCGAGTATATTGGCAATTGAATTATAATTATAAGAGCCTTTGCAAAATACAAATATCACTTTCTTCTGGAGCGAATGTGTGTTTTCATGGAGGAGTTACAGTTTGAGAGAAGCATGCGGCAGGACGGTTTTGACACCTGTCTTTTCCTGAAGGGAGGCGGGTTCGAAACCTTAATATGGTCCAGGTTTGTTTTATTCCTAACTGTGGTAAATAAAAGACTATCATGAACATACGTGTAACTGCAGGGGCAAGCTATCTTTATTCCTCAGCCACAACAATTCAATGGGAATAAATGGCTTATTGATTGCGATAATTCGTCAAACATTGATGCTCCTACAAACGTAAGTAGACGTTACACATTGTTATTTTAATGCAGTCCTTACCTTTGCTAGGAAGGTGATCTAACCACTTTAATAGTAATACTATTATAAGAGAGTTATGGGTTCAAGCCTAGGTCTTGACACTCTCAAGACTACCCATGTGTCAATGGTTTTCTGACTTACACTTGCGTGTAACCGCGAAATAACACTTAACTTCACCTCAAAATATGATATATCGTTGATAATGTTAATGCCACTCGTACTTGAGCCTGGCGCTTTTGACTTTCCTTAGTGATGAGTTACAGTGGCTCTTCTCAAGTTCCAAGGCGTGCTTGAGAAGGTGGTCCTCCTGGCTGTAGTACACTTCGAGGCTCCTAAGTAAGCGCTTCACTATGGCCACCCTATGTAGAATTACTACGTTGTTATACTGCCATGAAACAGCCTATTTCGATGGAAAACTGGTTGTGAGGTGCGAGCTATACCAGTATATTCTGTCTAACTCTAAAATTGTCTGATCAGTATGATTTGCCTGACACTGATAAATATAGACTGACGAGTATGCTTTGCCTGACCATGACTACATAGTCTAATCAGTACGTTTCGCCTGACCCTTACTAACATAGTCTGTTCAGTATGCTTTGCCTGACCATGACTACATAGTCTAATCAGTACGTTTCGACTGACCTTGACTAACATAGTCTCATCAGTATGTTTCGCCTGACCCTTACTAACATAGACTAATCAGTATGTTTCGCCTGACCTTGACTAACATAGTCTGTTCAGTATGTTTTGTCTGACCTTGACTAACATAGTCTGTTCAGTATGTTTCGCCTGACCTTGACTAACATAGTCTGTTCAGTATGTTTTGCCTGATCCTTACTAACAGTCTCATCAGTATGTTTCGCCTGACCTTGACTAACATAGTCTCATCAGTATGTTTCGCCTGACCCTTACTAACATAGTCTCATCAGTATGTTTCGCCTGACATTGACTAACATAGTCTCATCAGTATGTTTCGCCTGACCTTGACTAACATAGTCTCATCAGTATGTTTTGCCTGACCTTGACTAACATAGTCTCATCAGTATGTTCTGCCTGACCTTGACTAACCTAGTCTCATCAGTATGTTTTGCCTGACTCGTCGTTATTCTTCTCTCTCCTCAGATAAGATCTGGTAAAGTAAACACTTCATCCTTTACGGCAATGTTGGCTACCTGATCACTTTGACCTTTTAACCTATTGACCCATATATAGCAATAACATACCTTTTGTTCAGTTTTGTTACATCCAAATTTTTGCCTCATTGTATCTACGGTACTAGTCCATTTTGTTACATGAGCACGTGTTTCCGTATCCTGATTGTGTGTAATCTGGTACTAGATTTCGTAATTATTATTTAATCACTCGTCAGAACATGTGTATTTATCAATTAAAAAGATCACACACCTAGCATACAGCACGAACCTTTAACTAAAACATAGCTAAGAAACATACAAACATATTCATTTAAACTTACCTTTGTGGAGCGAAAAGTAATCAGTGCCAGGTACAACATGCGGATCAACACCCAACGTAACGTCTTCTTTCGTGCTCATGGAATCAGGATACTTCACAGCAGTCGCGCTAACGAGGTGGGGTTCAGCACAGTAATCCCCATAGCGGTGAACTTACTAAGGCGTCTGGCATTACTACTAAGATCCTACTCCACCTTTTCAAATATGCCTCTAGATGTAATTAGTTACAAAAGAAAGGTCGCCAATTGTTAACTCTGCTCAGCATGAGTAGATTCGAAAATAAATTATAGCAGGCGTATGATTGCATAGTTGAATACGCTCAAGCTTACAGTAGAAACCTATCACGGTCACAAGAGTGCAACGTTCATACACTCGCTACATTGTTCTGTAGTGATTGAAATAACTATGGGTTGCTAGACTTGGTGAGTAGATTTGTGTTATCGCCTATATTGATATAATACGGTATATCATGCTGACGCTTGCAAGTGTGCTATTGTAGCAAGTTCTTATGGTTTTAGTGCTTACACTGCCTTTTTATGATATGATGTGTTAATGATCTATCTTTCTACATCATTCCTTCATCCATCCATCCATTTTTCCTCCCATCCATCCAAACATCCATCCACCCTCTCATCCATCCACCCATCTATCTGTCTATCTGGTCCGTCTGTCTATCTGTTTGTTTGTTTGTTTGTCTATCTATCTATCTATCTATCTATCTATCTATCTATCTATCTATCTATCTATCTATCTATCTATCTATCTATCTATCTATCTATCTATCTATCTATCTATCTATCTATCTATCTATCTATCTATCTATCTATCTATCTATCTATCTATCTATCTATCTATCTATCTATCTATCTATCTATCTATCTATCTATCTATCTATCTGTCTATCTGTCTGTCTGTCTGTCTGTCTGTCTGTCTGTCTGTCTGTCTGTCTGTCTGTCTGTCTGTCTGTCTGTCTGTCTGCCTGTCTGTCTGCCTGTCTTTCCGTCCATCTATAATCCACCCATCCATCAATCTCTCTCTCTCTATATTTCTCTATCCATGTATCCATCCATGTGTTTGCCTGTATTTCTGTCTGTATATCCGTATTTCTATATATCTTTCTATCTTTCAATCTGTCTATCTACCTGCTCTGTCTGTCTGTCCGCAATGAGAAACGAGCGTAGTACCACTCTACACCTTAAAAGCTCCCATATTTCCAATCACACAAAACATGTTCTGCCCTCTGTGGAGCATATGTCTTCAACAAATACGGTCCAAATCATTAAACGTTGACTGTTGAAGTTTTGTTAGTTCAACATTTCTGCAGAATATTTCTGCCAATCATATGCCCAACCCTGATTAGTGGCGACAAAATACCTGCCAGGTTTCGGTGTCCTTATTCTATGCTACAATTTCGGACTCCCATAACACACTTCATCTCACATGTATAATACACAAATAAATGATCGAATAACGTATTTCATGTGAATCAACAAAAGCAGAAGACATTAACAAGGTAACTATTAACTGTTCTTCTTCACGCATTCCAAAATTCGTCCCTTGAGAAGGAGACATGCGCACGTCTCTGTAAACTGCTGCCTTTACCCCACCCAACTGTTTACCTCCCAATCTTTCACACTAATTTATTGTGCCCTTCCCCCCCCCCCCCCCCCCATTCCCCCCCCCCCCCCCAGCCCACAGTATCTCCTGTGCCGACCCTACTGTTCTGTATTATTTATTTGACGTTTCCTGTACTTTACGATAACCAATGTCCTTTGCACGTGTCCAAGATGCCCCACTCAGTCGGGAAATTTACTAGGTATTCCCAGATAATTCTGAAATTGTCGACGCCATATGCTCGCAGACAACAGGGACCCAATCAAGATTTGTACAGGTGTGTCTCTTCTTCAATTATTTGTTTTTATCGTTCCGAGGTGTGGCTGTGTTTGTCAAAGTAAAAGCCCGATCAGCAATTAGTAATCTTGTAGAAAAATGGCTAGTTACGTTTATTAAGTGATGTCCGTTCCAGTATAACCGGCTGAAAATGAGTTTCGAACTTTACTAAGGTTAGAGAACCCACGAGAGCTAAGATTGTAACTGGTTACTTCATTTACAAAAATGGTGACCCCAAAAACATCCCCAGCGCCATCAACTACTACTGAACAGCCTTCACATAGATGTGTACTGGTATCTCTCTTACCTTAGCTTAACGTCTTTATACTGGTTTAAAAGACTCTGCAAAGTCTGTATACAACCAGTTTCATTTACATTTCCTTGCTCTAAAAGCTATGTGCGTCCAATTTTTTCTTAAATGCATTAATTGACCCTGCTTCTACTACCTCCGGTGGCAATGCATTGGAAGTATTCACCACTCTCTGGCGAAAAAAAATGTTTCTTAATATCTAATCTGGACTTCTTTTTAGTTAATTTGTAGCTGTGCCCTCCTGTTCTTGTGGGTAGCTGTATTTTGAGAAAAAAAACTTGTTAGTCTAATTTATCCGTTCCTCTGATCATCTTATAAACATGTATTAAGTCACCTCGAATTCTTTTCTCTTCTAGAAACAGTAGGCCGGTTTTTCTGAGTCCTTCCTCATAACTCTAATTCTGGAATCCCACTATCCGCTTTGTCGCTCTGTTTTGTACTCTTTCCAGCATGTTTATATCCCCTTTAGGATAAGGACTCCAAACCTGTAGAACTGGACAAAGGTGTTAAAAGAAGGACGTGAGTTAACGAACGATCTTCCGAGACCAGGTCAGGCGCATATTGTTGCGTCAGAAGATGCCATCGCCAACACTGATGCAGCAATTCGGCTGGACCGTCGCCGGAGCTTACGTTCGCCCCACTTTTGTCACCATGCACTGCCTGCATTCTTCGATGAATGTCAACTGGTCGACAACCTTCAGCTGTTAGAAACCGAATCACCGCTTACTGATCAACTCTGGACGGATTCCGAATCGCATCCACCATAGTTTCAACGGTCTGCTGAGGAAACTATGAATCGGAGGATAATACAATTTTGCAAACTTGAGGGTTGGTATGTACTGTTTACATCATACGTGACGTCATCATGGGCATTGTACGTATGTTCACCAGTTGCAGTTAGTTCCGGTTTCATTTGAATACGCCTCGTAGTTTCAAAAGGTCCAGATTAGATATTATGAAACATTTTTTTAGTTAGAGAGTGGTGAATGCTTGGAATGCATTGCCACAGCAAGTTGTGAAGGCATGGACAATTAATGCATTTAAGAATATATTGGATGCAAAGAAATTATACACAGGCTGAGGGAGACCAGTTTTGCAATACGGAATTTCAGCTTGGTTCACTAAATATAAATCAAACTTTGACAAAATAGGGCGCACCCAGAACCAGACACCCCGTATCATAACAGGAACCCTGATGTCCACCCAAATAAAAGACCTGGAAGAAATGACTGGGCTACAGCCAATGGCACACCACCGGAACTGCAGAATCCTACAGGAAGCGAAAAAATTCAAAAGAATCATGGACCACCCAATGCATCACAGACTAAATGAGTTGGGACGCGGCAGGCTAAAATGGAAAAGTTTTACAGTCCAGGCAAAAGAAAATATTAAAAACAATGCTGCACTCTTAAACGAAAACATTTAACCAATACCAGCATGCTCCGTCCGGTGCCTCTGGAAAGGAAGACCCTTCCCTGATATTATTTGCAATATCCCCAACATCGGAGACAAAAAGACACAAACAGAGGAACAGAAAAAACACATAGTTACAAATTATATCAACCACAAATTTCCAACAACAGCCTGGACGCACGCCTATACGGATGGCTCAGCCAAAGATGCCATTGGAAACGGGAGAGAAGGCATCACTATAAAACTAAAAAGCAAAGTATACTCAGCAGCATTTGCCACTGGGAGACGCTGCAGCAACTTCAGTGCCAAAGCCAGTGCTCTGAGACAAGCAGCTGAGACCCTTAAGGAGCAGGCAGAAAAGCAAGTGGTCATTTTCACTGACACCCTCGCAGTGTTCATGGCGCTCAAGAACCAGCACAAAAATGAACTCTGTGCTCTGGCAGACTCGCTCGAACGCATGTCCCAGTGCTTTAAAAAAAGCACAGTCCAGTGGATACCAGCCCACTACGACATTTCAGATTCCAGGCAACAAGGAGGAGGACAGACTCGCCAGAGAGGGAGGAATGCTGCAGCAGAGTGATACCGAAATCACATACAATGAGACAAATGCATTCATCAGGGCAACGTACAGTGCAACATGGAAAAAAGACCACCCTCGCCAAATAGAAAACGATGCTTACCATCAACTCTCCAGGCGAGACCAGGTGATAATTCTCCGGCTGCGCACAGGTCACAACAGACTTAGATACCATCTGTACAACAAGTTCAAGATTGGCACTACAGACCTTTGTGCCTGCGACACAGGCACCATGAAGGCAGAACATAGTTTGCAATCCTGTCCACTGTATACCGACAAAAGAAGTAGCATTTGGCAACAGCCAGTGTCCTTCCACGAGAACCTGTACGGAAACGTACAGAGCCTTGAGTCGACCGCTGCCTTCGTTAGAGTCATTGAAGTTGAGGTCTGCAGATGAACGAGGAAGAAGAAGATGATATTGCATGCACATAGCTTTTAGAGCAAAGAAATGTAAATGAAACTGGTTGTTTACCGAATTTGCATATTCTTATAAGCCAGTATAAAAACGTTCAGTTTAAGTTTAATTTTATTCCGAAAGATTTTGATCATTTCTATTCTTTACTTGATTTCATTTTGACATCTTCCAATCTTCTTTTATTACATGTCCGTGCCAAGAGAAACTCTTGACTTGTTTTAGAAGCCATTATATATCATCTAGGATCTTGACTTACTGTAACCTCTCACGCACACACGATGGATTCAACCAACGAATCCAGACCGAGTCTTGTATTCATTTATCATTCAAAATGGATTCGATATGCAACATTGGGTCATCTTGGCTCACCAATATGACACCTAAGATGGATTCAATATCCACACAGATCGCGTGGTCTGTTAAATTTCACAAGTGGGTGAAAACGCAGCGTCCGCGTAATAAGAAAATAAGACACACTTCACGAAACACAGAACTGTCATTTGGTGCAGGACAGTGCGCGCTATTAAGCAAATATCGGCCTTTGTGTGGAGCGGTGCGCTAAGTGTGAGATATGAAACAATGAATGTGTGTGGTCGCAAATAATCCATTCAATGGCTGGCAAGTTTTTGATTTGAAGCACAAGATAGGCTGAGTAAGATATGCATTTCGGAAGTTGTTAAATCGATTTTCTGGGGAATCGCAGTCAAATACCGCCCTTTCTCGTTCCTAACGGCAAGTGTGTGTTTTTGTATTTTATTTAAAGGTGAGCTCCTCCGCGTGAAAACATGAAGTTTAATACGAAGAATGCTCGTTCTGAGTAGCAAACACCTTCTGTGGTCTTTGGTTATTTATTCAGTATTCGCGGCCAACCTCCATATCTTGAAGCTGTTTCCGCATCCTGAGGACGCGCCTAGTAGATTTATTGTGTCGCTGTTTGTTTTCAAGGTTTACCTTTCTTTCGGCTAAGGTACGCAGTTTTCAACCACAGTCATCTCGGTTATATTAGGATCTACGTGCGATTGTGCGGACTGGTGGTCATGATTTATTACTCTGTGTGTATATGTGTGTGTGTGTGTGTATATGCGTGTGTTTGTGTGTGTGTATATGTATATGTGTGTATATATATATATGTGTGTGTATGTGTATATATGTGTGTGTGTATATATGTGTGTGTGTATATATGTGTGTATATATATGTGTGTGTATATGCGTGTATGTGTGTATATGTGTATGTGTGTATATGTGTGGGTGTGTATGTTTGTGTGTATTTATAAATGTGTTTATATGAGTGTGAATATGTGTGTGTATATGTGTGTATATACGTGTGTGTATATGTGTATTGGGGAATGTGTTTATGTGTGTATATGTGTAAGTGTGTATAGGTGTGTATATATGTGTGTGTATTTATGTGTGTGTGTATATGTGTGTATGTGTGTGTGTGTGTGTGTCGTGGTGCAGTGCTTCTTTTGACCAGCTCTGACCTGACCTGTTGTTAAGAGCCCGTGTCACTCAACTCTGGGCAGACACAAAGGTGTTCTGGCTCTCTCATTAAATGCCGAAATGTGTACCACTGATGATTCGTGTAGTTCGCTGGTTGTACACAGTCTTGCTCAGTCATATCCGGCACACTCGTATGCTTTCAAAACTTTGAATATCTGCGGCGCTGGTTTAGGGATGACAGTCTTCATCCGCGAGAACGTCGTTGATTATATTCACAAATGTTCACTTAGCCCAGTTCTCTTCAACCAGGTGGCTACCGCCCACCAATGGACGATTTTAGATTACAGGTGGCAAAACCTATCACTACTGTACGAAAACCTACCTGGAGGCAGGATATATTTCCAGAGGTGGTAGGAAATATACCAGGTATTGGAAACAAAAAGTGCCAGACTGAAAAAGAAAGGAGAGATACTACCCTAAGCTTCATATCGAAAAGCTACCCAAGCATGGACTGGACCCATGCATACACCGACGGTTCTGTAACAAACACTACACAGAACGGAGGGGCAGGAGCATTCCTGAACCTACCAAATGGCAGAAAAATAACACTGTCATTCGCTACTGGTAAGTACACAAGCAATTTCAGAGCGGAGGCAGAGGCACTGAGGGCGGCAGTGGAAGAAATGGTGACACACAATGAAAATGAAAGCCATATAGTCCTGCTTACAGATGCTCTCGCCGAAGTCACAGCGCTAAAAAGCCAGAAAAACACTGAGCTTAATAACTTAAGAGCAGCACTCTGCAAACTGTGCCAGCAGTCCGCACCAAAAAGGGTAGTGGTACAGTGGGTCCCATCACACTGCAACATCCAAGGCAACGAGGAGGCAGACAGACTGGCAAAAGAAGGTGCAAGACTACCACAAACAGATACCAGTATGACGTACGAAGAGTCAAAACGGCTTATCAATGCCAGATACATGACCAAATGGGAAACCGAACATACTAGTTACACTAAAAACGATGCCTATTACCAGTTGAACCGAAGAGAGTAGGTCGTTGTCTTCAGATTTCGCACTGGCCACAACAGACTGAGGTACCACCTATTCAACAAATTGAAGATAGGGTGTACCGACGAATGCCCGTGTGGTACCGGGAAAATGACCGCTGAACAGCTGCTGCAGAACTGCCCGACATACGAGGATCAGAGAGAGCAGATGTGGCCATTACCAGTGGAACTGCAAGACAAGCTCTATGGCAGTGGCGACAGCCTCAGGATGACCGCCGCTTTTTTCGAAAATATAATGGTTACTGTCTGACTGCGTACGCAGAAGAAGAAGAAGAAGATTACAGGTGGGCAGTAGCAGAATAATTAGATGTCGTATTAAAAACACAACCTGAGGGAAACTATCGCAGAGTACCAGCAAACCAACAAATGTACACATTTCAAGAATGTGTGTTCGCGTAACATCATAGTGCTGTGAAATATGGACAGAGACCCAAACCTCGAGTCTTCCGAGTGGAAAGGTTATAGAAAGGTCTTCAAATACCGTGGACCGAGAAAAATAATGCAGACATTCAATAAGAGTTGTTCATATTTGAAAACTGGTTCATAAATTTCATAATGCTACAAGATGATTAGAAACATCCAAAATACACAAACTCTGGGGACGATAGCAGAATTGTCTTCATTGTAAATTTTAATTGGCAAATGTATCCTAATAGAAAAATGTAACCTAATAGGAAAACGTACCCTAATGGGAAAATGTACCCTAATTGGAAAATGTACCCTAATGGGAAAAAGTACCCTAATAGGAAAATGGACACTAATTGGAAAATGTACCCTAATAGGAAAATGTACCCTAATAGGAAAATGTACCGAAATGGGAAAATGGACCCTCACTTAAGTTATAAATGTGGGCACCAGGTATGACAAGGTTGAAGAGCAATGTTTTAGTTATTGCGCCACTACGCGTAACAGTGAAACCAGAATGTCAGTTCTTTCACTTTTGCAAACCTCAGCTTGACCTGGACTGTGGATCCACACACGATCTCGAAGGATTAACATCGATATGTTAGTTATCCCTTCATACAACATGCATCCCTTAAGTACTCTCCCAAGCCAGGCTTGAGAATCATAGATTGCGACACTCATTAAAGAGGTTGATCTGCTCTGTGTTATCTTCTTTTTCTTTTTCTTTTTCATTTTCTTCGTTAGTTTTCAATTTCCCGCTATCAAGCCATGAATAAGGTTTTGCAAGCAGCAGGATGTAGTCTAGAGAACGGAACGCGTTGTGTTGTAGTTTACAGCTCGAGTGGGATATTTGAACCTTTCGGTCCAACACATCCGACTTGCAGGCATTTTTGAGTACCGGGTTAGCCTTTCCCTTCGATCCCTTCTTCTTAGCCAGTCTGCTCTGTTGCAGCATGTTATCCTGATCATTACGTGGAGGTGTAGAAGGGTCTTGGCATCTTTGTGTTGCTGGCCCTGATGCTAGCACACAGCTTCAAGTCGCTGACCGCTGCATCTCAGGCACTGCCGAAAAGTGTTGGACAAACCAGTTCCAAAAGAGGTGTGGGGAATGTCAAGGATATGTGCAATCCCCTCTTTTATTCAGTATTTATATGGATAAAATCACTCTAATAGCAAATCACAATAAGGATGAACGAATTGATGTTCGCAGACGACCAATGCCTATTCTGCAATTGAGAAAAATGATTGATAACGACACCTCACCTGTATCCACTCAGACTGTCAAGAGTAGGACATGATGATTGACAACCACAAGACATAAACTATGACAATTATCGTCAACTGACACAGTGTAGTTTACTCACGTACGGAAAAACTCTGAAGCAGGTAGGAGAGATAACATACCTGGAAAGTGTCTTCATTGGCGATGGAAGACCGGACAGAAAGCTAACATACCGGGAAAATGTATTCATTGGCGACGGAAGACCGAACAAAAAAGATAACATACCTGGAAAGTGTCTTCATTGGCGACGGAAAACCGGACAGAGAGATAACATACCTGGAAAGTGTCATCATTGGCGACGGAAGACCGGGCAGAGAGATAACATACCTGGAAAGTGTCTTCATTGGCGACGGAAGACCGGGCAGAGAGATAACATACCTGGAAAGTGTCTTCATTGGCGACTGAAGACCGGGCAGAGAGATAACATACCTGGAAAGTGTCTTCATTGGCAACGGAAGACCGGACAGAGAGATAACATACCTGGAAAGTGTCTTCATTGGCGACGGAAGACCGGGCAGAGAGAAAACATACCTGGATAGTGTCATCATTGGCGACAGAAGACCGGGCAGAGAGATGACATACCTGGAAAGTGTCTTAATTGGCGACGGAAGACCGGGCAGAGAGATAACATACCTGGAAAGTGTCTTCATTGGCGACGGAAGACCGGACAGAGAGATAACATACTTGGAAAGTGTCTTCATTAACGACGGAAGACCGGACAGAGAGATAACATACCTGGAAAGTGTCTTCATTAACGACGGAAGACCGGACAGAGAGAAAACATACCTGGAAAGTGTCTTCATTGGCAACGGAAGACCGGACAGAGAGATAACATACCTGGAAAGTGTCATCTTTGACGACGGAAGACCGGACAGAGAGAAAACATACCTGGAAAGTGTCTTCATTGGCAACGGAAGACCGGACAGAGAGATAACATACCTGGAAAGTGTCATCATTGACGACGGAAGACCGGACAGAGAGATAACATACCTGGAAAGTGTCTTCATTGACGACGGAAGACCGGGCAGAGAGATAACAAATATAATTGATAAGGCAGACACGGTGCACTATCAGCTTACACCGATACTAAAACATCCAAGTTTCGCTATGTCCACTCAACAGACGCATCATCCCTATCGTATGTTATTATTGTCAAAGTGTGGACCCATTAGAGAGGCATCAACGTCAGATCAAGGCCTCTGAGACACCCTGTGAACGAAGTGCACCAGGAAAGACAACCCGCCCCAAAATTCACAGCAGCAAGTTGAGGAAAATAGTGGGTACTCGGTTAATTACAATATTGAAGGACATAAAATAAAGTAGTTTCGATATTTGACAAGAATACAATATGATTAACCTGCATTGAGGTCATTCTGCATTGTTGATTCAGAGTCACAAGCAAGAAGTCAACCCCGACGGCCTAGGATAAGGTGAATGGTGTTATTTAAACACAACAAATCCAATATATTATATATCTATATGAGTGTGAACTTTCAATCAGAAAAAATCCCAAGTTATAAGGCAGGGTGCTATAAAGGCGCTAGTAATCTACATTGAAGATGAAAACTTCGAGGTAGTAGAAAACTTTACATACCCAACATCCTCAGTCAATAATAAAGTATCCCTTGACTAAGAGATTAATATCAAGATAGGCAAGGCAGAAACAACAAGGAGCAGATTAACAAAAAGGGTTTGGGAGAAGTTGAAGTTCACGGTTCAAAGAAAAACCCTTGTTCACCAGGCCTGTGTCATCAGCAACCCTTCTTGGTGGCAGCGAGACATAGTCTACCTACATGCAGCAGGAGAGGAGGCTAAACCGTTTTCACATGAGTGCCTGTTCAGAATTATGGGAGTTGGGTGCCAGGAAAAGATCACTAACGCAGAGGTGTTGGAGAGAATAAGCCCTGTCGTGATCTTTTCCATGCCTTGTCTTCGAAGGCTCCGACGGCTGGGGCACACTCGGAGGATGAATGATGGTGAAATACCAAGGGATCTTATCTATGGGGAATTACAGTTGGGGAAAGTGTTTCAGGGCCAGCTCCTGCTTTTGTACAGGGATGTGTTCAAGCGAGATATGAATGTTGCAGGAATCTTTTTGGAATCATGAAAACAGTGCGCTAGGGAGCGTGTTGCATGGAGAGGGTTAAGCATGGAAAACAGACAAAGGCGATACTGATTGCGAATAGGTTTATGGTTCCGCGTTTGAGAAGACACGCCACAGTATGCGATGACGCAAATACACCTGATTTGTATTGCACACACCGTGGAAGACGCTTCTCTGCTCGGATTGGTCTTACGAGTCACATTCGTTATGGTTATAAATTTTAATTGCATCCCTTGTTTTTCAAAGGGGAACTTGCTCGTATATTCGTCTGGCAAATGAAGAGCCAATGAATGATGTATGTATGTATGTATGTATGTATGTATGTATGTATGTATGTATGCATGTATGTATGCATGTATGTATGTATGTGTTTGTGGGATGGTGGTGTTGCTGTTGTTGTTTTGTTGTTGATGATCGAAGCTGATCGTGCTGAGACCAGTTAATTCTTTATGTTTTTATCCTTATGAGTGACCTTTCTCGCTTCCCGATGCGTATTTAAGAAGTTTTATCGAGTTTTCTGGCTGTAGTGCAACGTGAGGTTTTCAAGTAGTATCACCGCTGTCGGGATCACAATGTCGACTCCCACATTGAAGAACATATTCCTTTGACACATCCTGTTTCCAGAAACTTCTACGAGAACGTGGGGTGAAGTACGGCCTATGAGAGGGGGAAACATTGTACTGAGGAGGCAAATTGAGGAACATTGTACTGAGGAGGCAAATTGAGGAACATTGTACTGAGGAGGCAAATTGAGGTACATTGTACTGAGGAGGCAAATTGAGGTACATTGTACTGAGGAGGCAAATTGAGGTACATTGTACTGAGGAGGCAAATTGAGGAACATTGTACTGAGGAGGCAAATTGAGGAACATTGTACTGAGGAGGCAAATTGAGGTACATTGTACTGAGGAGGCAAATTGAGGAACATTGTACTGAGGAGGCAAATTGAGGAACATTGTAAAAGTAACCCAAAGCATTTCTGCCGTAGGGGTGTAAGGTGTTAGCGATCTCACATTTCAAAGGCTCGGCTATATGAGGGCGGTAGCCATCTCCTCTCCTACGCCGCTTCTACTTTCCGGACTGAACCGGTACCCATTTAAGGCTGGGTCTACCCGGGAGTCATTGCGGTCTGAAAAAAAACATTACCGCCTCAACTGGGGAATGAACCCATGACACTCAGATGCGAAGCCACTGCGCTACGCGGCTCCCAATACATTTTACATTTTACTGAGGGGGCAACTTGGGGTGAATTGTACTGAGGGGGCAACTTTTTGTGAACTGTACTGAGGGCGCAACTTGGGTTGAATTATACTGAGGGGGCACCTTGGGGTGAATTGTGCTGAGACGGCAATCTGGGGTACAACAGGAGGCCCAGCAGCCAAAGTATTTACTGTAACCAGCTTTACACGTTATTGCACTACAACTATCAGCACAACTACTACTACTACTACTACGTCTACGACTAGTACGACTTCTACTACTATTGCTATAACTACTCCCACCACTACTACCACTAGTACTAAACTACTATTGCTACTAGAACTCCTAGCATTACTACTACTACTACAAGGAGTACTAAAACTATTTCTACTGCTCCCACTAGTGCTACTACTAATACTACTACTACTACTACTACTACTACTACTACTGCTACAACTTCTACTACTGATACTACTACTATTATAACCACTACTGCTACAACCCCTACTACTGCTGCAACTTCTGCTACTAATGCTAATGCTACTACTACTATAACTATTGCTACCACTACTACTACTACTACTGCTACTACTACTACTACTACTACTACTACTACTACTACTACTACTACTACTAAAACTACTTTTACAGATGTTAGTATTATTATTATGTTTAAGCCAAGTCTATCCCGTAAACGTCAGATGCCCGCTTCTAACAGACGAGACCATGTATTTACTAAATATATACCTGAGAACTAATACTGAACCTGGATGGATAAATTAGCAATCTACGGTCCAGACATAGTAGGGCCAGACGGAAGAGGTTTGGCAAGAATAACGGTCGGTTATATTGTTTGATATGGGAACTGGTGAACAGATGGTGCTCAGGTTGGGCCACATAGCATTACAAAGACGAGAGTAACAGGTGGATTGATTTGCTGAACTGTAACATACATTCGGTGCGGAGAGATAGCTAGGAAACCAATGGCAATGAAACGTTATACATATGTATTTAACGAGAGGGCCACGAGATCAGAAGAGGAGCAAGAAGGTCATAGACAATAATTTCAGAGATGTCAATTTTTTTCAAGCAGGCCTATTTATATTATACATTATCACTCCAAAATTTATTTTCACAATTTGGGAATATATATACACACACACACACACGAACGCACGCACGCACGCACGCACACGTCAGATTTGCATACAAAAACAGCATTTATTCGTAACATAAACGGAGCTATTATGTGGCAGTCATTTGTGTTTTTCTCAGGATAATAACTGACCACGAGCTTGAAATGTTTTAGTCTCCTCAACTGTAGTGGCTTACCTGTTTCACAGATAAGTAAGGCAAGTTTGCGAAAAAAACAAACAGGTCATCCAACGGAACAAAACAATGAGACTGGATGAAAATGCAATCTTTATCAATCTTTTTATCAACGGCAGTTTTAAGTTGAACTATCTTGGCCTGGCAAAATATCACTACTGCAATTCTGTTCATTTCAGTTCATTTCAGGTACCATCAGCGTAGATCGGCTGCAATGGATCTCCAACGTTTTCTGTCTTTTGCTTTGAATGCATCATCTGCAAGGCTGTTCTTTGTCCATCGTCTTATGTTATTTTTCCACTAAAGCGTTGTTTATTGCAAACATCGTTCGCCCTTCACCTTTCCTCCCAGTATTGTTTCCAAAAAGGTCCTTTGATGATACTAAAATATCTTGATTTCGTTTACCAATTATCTTTGCATCCTTAATTACACCATTTCTTTCTTACTTGTTTTCTTTTCTTTCTACGAGCAACATCTCGTGTATATGTCCATTGCTTCAAAGGCATCAACTGTTTGTTGATTGTTCGCATTTCTGTGCAGTTTTAGTAATGACAAGTATACATATTACGTGATCACTCATTTTAATTTGTAAATTACTGGTTTGGATGTCAGTCTATGACACATTAGGGAAAACAGATTTGGGCCTCCTTCTTCTGTTCCTCATTAGATTTCCTGTTTTCAATCCTGATATTATATTTTCACGAAATGAGAATCTCATAACCTTTCAGCATCGTCTGTTTTTATATGTAAATAATATTTCTTGTCTGTTTTGCTAAGTGTTACAGTTTCAGTTTTTGTCAGTGTTAAAGTCTTCTTGTTCTTCTTTTTGTTGTTGTTCTTCTTCTTCTTCTTCTTCTTCTTCTTCTTCTTCTTCGTTCGCTTTCAATCTCTCTCCATCAAGTCCTGAATAGGGCTTTGCAATTAGCAAGATGTTGTTCGGAGAACGGAATGCTTTGTGTCGTAGTTTACAGCTTGACAGCCATTTTTACACCTTTCGATCCGACAAATCCAATTTCAGCAGGCATTTTTGAGTACCGGGTTAGCCTTCCCGATTCGATTCCCTTACCTTAGCCAGTCAGCTCTGTTGTAGTCTATTATCCAGGATCACTGCGTATAGGTGTTAAAGGGTCCTGGCGCTATCAATCATCTATGGGTCGCTGACCACTGCCTTTCATGCACTTCTCAGAATCTTCATTAGATGTAAAGTCTAATCAATATACCTAACTATTTTTATTTATTTTAATCACAAATTCTTGTAATGCATATTCGCTTTCGGTCATTAAAACTTCTGAAGGCAACATAACAATGTGAGTGCATGTCTTTGTTGCCAGTTGCTATAGATGTAAACTTGTTACTATCACTCAGTCTTTCCATATTTTCCGTTTTAGTTCTCAAATGTATTTTGAGTCCTACTTGTCAGTTAGTTCTTCTGTCCTCTTCAACTGCTTCGGTATATGTTATGTTAAATATCGACATATATTTTGTCAAATTTCTAAATGGTGAGGTTATCTGGAACTTTGTAAAGTTAATGCAATTTGGAAACTTTTAAAGCGAATATACTCTGGTGCTTTTCGAGTATGACATTGTCCAGAATTATCGATACATTAAGTGCTGTGTTGAGAGAAAACTGATTAATCGATGAATTAGCTGTTGTGCTGAGAGAAAACTGATTAATCGATGAATTAGCTGTTGTGCTCAGAGAAAACTGATTAATCGATGAATTAGCTGTTGTGCTCAGAGAAAACTGATTAATCGATGAATTAGCTGTTGTGCTCAGAGAAAACTGATTAATCGATGAATTAGCTGTTGTGCTCAGAGAAAACTGATTAATCGATGAATTAGCTGTTGTGCTCAGAGAAAACTGATTAATCGATGAATTAGCTGTTCTGCTCAGAGAAAACTGATTAATCGATGAATTAGCTGTTGTGCTGAGAGAAAACTGATTAATCGACACACTTGCTGTTCTTCCAAAAAGAAGCACAGATTATTCGACGCAATAGCGGTTATGTTGAGAAGAATCTCTTATTTATCAATCCATATTCTGATTTGTCCAGAAGAAACTCAGATTAGTCAACAAAACAGCTAATTTTCCCAGAAGAAAACATCGATTATGTCAACAAAACAGCTGTTTTGCCTCAAAAGACTGAAATATTAGTTGATGACGTTTGCCGTTTTGTCCAAGCTTACGTCTCATTGGTCAATAGTTTCGTTGCCCCGAATAAAAAACAATCTGATGGGCCGTAACATCAGGTGTTTCATAATAGCGTTTTTGTAAAACTATTTCTTTTATTATTGGGCACTTTTTTATCCCTGAAGTTTTAACTAATATTAAGCTTGTAATTAATGAGAGTTTTCGACATATTCGAGTTTTCTTACGTGACCTATTAATTGAAATGAACTTTCGATCTATGTAAGCATTTGATTAATATAATTTTTAACTCATGCACGTTTTTACTAATACATTTGGGTCTTTGATTGATATGAAAGTTTGATTGTTGTGAGTTTTAAATACATGATACCTGAAGATTTATGCGAGTTAATGTTAGAATATAACATTTTTCTGTGGTATTATAATAAATGTGTACTTTATGCATTTGCGTATTTGTTCATGTGGGAGATTGGAGTGCTACTGATTGGTTATTTAATGCTTTGTTTTAGTTAATATTTTGTCTTTATAGCAATTGTGATATTTTAAATAATGAGTTTTGTTAGTTATTGTGACATTTTTGTTTAATTAATATCCAGTTTTTATTTAATTGAAATGTAAATATTATTGAATAAAATGTCGAGTTTTTATTTAATTCATTTGTAATTTTCATTGACTAGATGTTGAGTATTTGTTCAATTAATTTACAACTTTCATTTAATATATGTCGAGTATTTATTTAATGAAATATGAACATAATATTGAATTTATTTGTAGTCATTATTTAATAAATAAATGAGAATAGTATTTAATAATGTTTATATTTGAGTTCTTATAATAATTAATACATCAAAATATTACTTAATTAATGAGGAATGTTTAATTAGTTAAGAGATGAAAATATTATTTTAATAATGTGGAGTTTTTATTTAATTGTTATATAAAAATATTATTTTATTAATGTGCAGTTTTTATTTAAATTTTATATGAAAATACTATTTTATTATTGTGGAATGTATATTTAATTGTTATATGAAAATATTTTTAATTAATGTGGACTTGTTATTTAACATTTGCAAGTATTATTTAATTAATGGAGTTTTTATTTAGTTGTTACATACATAAAAAAATTATTTAATTAATGTGAAGTTTTCATTTAATTGTTATATACAAATATAATTGTATTAATGTGTAGTTTTCATTTAATTGTTATATACAAATATTATTTTATTAATGTGAAGTTTTCATTTAATTGTTATATACAAATATTATTTTATCAATGTGGAGTTGTTATTTAGTTAACATTTGAAAACTTTATTTAATTTATGTGGAATTGTTATTTCATTGTTGTCTAAAAATATTATTTCAATAATGTGGAGTCTTTATGTAATTGTTGAATGACAATATTATTTAATTAATATAGAGTTTGTATTTAAGTATTATAAAAATAACATTGAATTAAAGTGGAGCTTTCATTTAATTGTTATTTAAAAATATTATTGTTATTAATGTGAAATGTTTATTTAGTTAACAGACGAACATATAATTTAATTAACGTAGAGTTTTTATTTAATTATCATGTGAAAATATTATTTAATATTTGTGGAATTTGTATTTATTTTTAATTTAATTTATTGAATATGTATTTAATATATGTGTAATTTAAAAAAATATATGTGGTATTTTATTTAATATACTTGGAGATTTTCTTCAATGAATGATGTGTCTTTTAAAATAGATTCTAGCTATCAGTTCAAAGCTACCTATCAGTTCAAAGCTACCTTTCAGTTCAAAGCTACCTATCAGTCCAAATCTACTCGGGTTGAGTTCTTCACTATTCGCAACGCTATTTGTTGTACACGAATGTGCACTTTTGAGGAATAAGCACTTCTGATGAATGTGCATTTTTGATAAATGTTCACTTCTTGTGAATGTGAACTTATGGTTTGTATGATCCTTTGTTGAACATAGACTGTTGATGGTATATGGACTGTTGATGAGTGTGTGCTTTTGATGAGATTTGGCTTTTGATGATTGATGTACTGTTGATTATTATGAACATTTGATTAGCTTGGATTGTCAATCATTCTGGATTTATCATTTGCTTGCGCTTTTGTTGATTTTGGATTTTTTCATGATTCGGGGTCTCTGTGGCGAAGTGGTCAAGCCGTTTCCTCGTGTTTGGGGTTCGATTTCGAGCTGCGACGGTCGGTCCATGATGTCAATTTTTTACCGGAGATCCATGGGTTCATCGCTGGAGCTACGGAGTTCGTGCTTTGTGCAATGCTCTCGGCAGATGGTGTACCCATCTGCCGAGAGAGACCGAGTAAAATGGGGAAAAAAAACCCGAGGCAATGAAGGCTTAAATAGTTTTTTTTTCTCATGATTTTGGACTTTTTCATGATTTGTGAACTTGTCATGATTGTTACATAAAAAGTGTAAAAGAAAATGTGACCAACATACAAATTAATATATGGTCACTAACTAAATCCATGGTACCAGTGAATATAGAATATTCCAGGTTAGAAGAGCACCATCGGGCCTGTTACTATCAACTATGAGGGTGTAACATGTATGTGTAACATGGTACATGATTTCTGTTCCTTATTGTGAACATTTGATGACCTTGGATTTTTTTATGATTGTGGACTTTTTATGATTTATGAACTTTTGATCATTGTAAACGTTTGATAAATTAGGAACATTTTGATGATTGTGGACCTTTGATGAGCAAAGGTTTAAGTTTGTTTACTTGTTAACTGTGTGACACCTTATATGTATATTTGTAATGTGTTTCAATCCACACTTTATATGGGTCTGAGCAAGCACAATGATTGTCATTCGCAAAAAAGGGACAGGGCTAGTACTCTGCTGCTGTAGCTTACAAAAGTCTACAAATTATTTCCTGAGATTTTGATATGACAAAATCTGCGACAAAAATAATTTATCAAACGTCATTATGAGAAATACCCAGCATAAAGAAGTCGCAACAACTCTTACCCCTTCGACGGTATTTCATTTATAAGATTATAATCTTTTACAACGTTTAATCATCACTATAATTATTTATAAGATAGCCGTTTACTATGTTTAGTCAGTATACGTTCTTTGTTCTTAGTCGATTTGTACTTCTACATGGGCATATGCCCCTGTGCAGTTCCCACTTAGTCGACTTGTACTTCTACAGGGGTATATGCCCCTGTACAGGTCCCATCTCTGGTATGAGCTGGATGTAGCCGGGAGGAGGATGTCCTGCTTGGCGGGCTAGGCTCGAGCAGCTTATTACTCCACTGCACTGGGACAAGTGCTGCGAAGGGTGGTTAACCGATGTGCGAATCCATCTTAATAGACTCTAGAGCAAAGTAGACCCGCAGCCTATTAGGCGCCATCTATGCTGCTCTAATCAAACCACCTAACCATGGCCGGTGTCATTTAGTCGCCTCTTACGACATGCTCTATGTGGGGCAGTGGTGCAATTCTTGTCCTTCTCATAAACAACGACCCCAGCGGACCACTTGGGGTACTATAAGCACTTATACGAGTATAATCTTGTTGTACGTTTAATCATCGTAAGTAATTATATATGATTATAACCTTTTACGACGTTTAATTATCACAAGTTCTTATACACGATTATAACTATTTAGGACATTTAATTAATATTATTATGTATATGATTATAACCTTTTACGACGTTTAATTATCACAAGTTCTTATACACGATTATAACTATTTAGGACATTTAATTAATATTATTATGTATATGATTATAACCTTTTACGAAGTTTAATTATCACAAGTTCTTATACATGATAATAACTATTTAGGACATTTAATTATTATTATTATTTATATGACTATATTCTTTTACGGGATCAAGATGCTGAGCAGCGCATGAGCTGCAGTGGTCAGCGACCCATAGCTGACTGCTAGCGTCAGGGCCAGCGAACCAAAGCTGCCAAGACCCTTCTACACCTCCACGCGGTGATCCCGGATAACAGGCTGCAGCAGAGCAGACTGGCTAAGGAGAAGGGATCGAAGAGGGAATGCTAACCAGGTACTAAAAAAATTATTGCTCAAGCCGGATGTTTTTGACTGAAAGGTGCAAATATCGCAGTCAAGTTGTAAACTACGACACATCGCATTCCGTTCTCTTGACGAAATTCTGCTACTTAAGCCCTTTCAGGGTTTGGAGCGGGAGATTAAGAACGAACGAAGCCAATCCATAACCGTTTACGACGTTTAATCACTGTAAATACTTATATAATTTGAATGTTATACGTTCAACCAATACATGTACGTATATAATTATACCTTTATATGGCATTTAATTTTCATAATTCCTTGTATATGATTTTAACCATTTACGACATTTAATCAATATTATTATTTATATGATTATAACCTTTTACGATGTTTAATCACTTTAAGTACTTATATGATTTTCTTATCCTAGCACAAAAAAGGGCACATTTTTTCACGCTGCAAATTTCTGAAAGTGTTATCCCGTCATGTTGTCAACTTCGAATACTGATTTCTGGAATGTAGTCAGGTTCCAGATTATGTTGCTTCAATTGGAAAAACTGGTTTTTAAATTGACTTTTTGAAATCGTCAAGCGCACTAGGCTGAGAAACGTACACCATCGGTACTCCTCAATCTGGATCTCGTCAGCGCGAAAGTGCACGTGATGCCCCCAACCATTCCTGTTTCCGGGGGACCACCCGTTCAGAGTAGCCGGCTCCTGTTACTAAGCAACAGACGCGATTGCGAGTTACGTAAACAAATCCTGAGATGGTTAGATGTCAGAGCGGTTGCCAAGGGCAAGGCTTCCTTAGTTACTGCTGTTTCAGCTGTTGCTATCCTCCCTTTTTCTTCTTCGTTTCATATGTAGCCCCGCCCATAGAAACAGTTAGAAACTGTCAGTTAGCGAGTAAGGTTAACACAAGCCTATTCCATGTATGATGGTTTCTAATACGATATTTAACTCCTCAACGCTAATATATGCATATATATATATATATATATATATATATATATATATATATATACATATATATTATATATATATCCAATAACAATGTTGTCACTGAAGTGGGCGCACGAAAATTGATATTTAATATGACACAAAAATGTCGGTTACGTTGGCTGATTCACAATATGAGATACAAAAATCTTCTACAGAAGATACTAGTGAGCAAGATTCAAGGGAAGAGAGGGCCGAGGCAGCCAAGACCTATCGTTACATCTCAGGGGTTCAGGGACATTGAAGTAGGAACATACGGAAATTAAGAGAGCTGCACAGAAAAGAGAAATATGGAGAGACATACTCAGACAACCTTACAACCAGTTCATGATGATATATATATATATATGTCACAGAAAAGGGCCATTCGGTAAATAATATGATTCTGCAAAACACCAGTTGAAAATCTATTTTTTTAAAAGGTCATGTCCATGGCAACAAATAGTATATATATATATTAACTCTCAGTTCCGCCCCAGCTTCGATTGATGTCTACTTTTGTTGACTTTTACCTAAGTTTTTCGAGGCTTAATCCGGACAATAGATATCCTCAAGATGGGTGTCTCAGTGGAGGGTGTAACCCAGTCGACAGTGCGCTAGCTTACTAGACTGCGAATATAGCGAGCCAGGGTTCGAGTTCACGAACGTACAGATAAAACGTACAGGCCGTGGCTCATGCCTTGTACGACCGCTCCTGCAGTCGACCCAGTTGTAAATAGGTACTTGACGTATAAGTTGGGGAAGGTAAATACAGCAAGAAAGAGACTTGGCCAAACCCCCTTACATAGACTGCGGCTTAGTACATGAAGAGTTAGCTTCATTCCCGACGGCTATTATTGCCATGGAACTGACCTTTTAAAAACAATGATTTCTCAACCGGCGTTTAGCTGAATTCTATCGTTTACCGAATGGTCCTTGTCGGTTCTGTGAGTGATTGGGATTGAACAACAAATTTTACTTGTTTTGTTTGTTATAGTTGAAAAAACCCCATACATTTACCCCACAGAAGCTTACAGTTGTGGATGTCAGCTTGCTGTTATTGTGAAATCTGTTTCTACTATTTCTGCTGTTCTGTTTTCCGTATTTTTCAACATTGCCGACACATGTTTAATATTATACATATTTAAAATAGTAATCGATCATAAAAGAAGAAACAGTTCTTCTTCTGCTTCTCTTTCTTCTTCTTCTTCTTCTTCTTCTTCTTCTTCTTCTTCTTCTTCTTCTTCTTCTTCTTCTTCTTCCTCTTCTTCTTTTACTTCTTAAACTTCTTCTTAATTAATCTCCACGTTTACTCCGCTGTAGTGCCATCAACCAATCTTCTTTAAGCAGATATTTCTTTTCCTATATTCTCAAATTATGTCTGCATTCATCATGGTTATCTTGTATAGGCCTCTAGGCTCCGTATCGATACCTTCTTTAGCCTTCCTTTTCCTCCAGTTCCTTGGGGTCTCACGCCAAAGCTTGTCTGGAAATACTGGCTATGTGTTTGCTCTATGTGTACATTATCCAACGTCAACTTATGCCGAAGGTATTACCTTCCAACCTGCCTTTATGCTATTCTCTTTCACAATCTTTCATTTGTAACTGTATTTAACAAGTGCAAGCTAAGATTCTTTCTCGAAAAAATCTTTATGCAAATCTGCAATATTGTAATATTGCGTTTTTATCGATAGTTAGTTATTATTAGATTTGCATATTAAAAAATAGTCAATCACTCTAACGAGATTGTAGATCATCATGTAGCAGATACTTTGCTGAATGTCGCTTCCATCACAGCCCGTCAGGAAGAAACTCGACTCTTGCCAAACCTCCATCCTGCTTTAGAGACATTCCCAAGGATTCCTTGACATCTTGGTGCCATCGCCCTCTTGTTCTGCCTCTACCTCTCTCTCCAGGCGCTATTAACGTTTTCTCAAATCGTTTTGTTCTTTGGTGTGGCCAATGTATTTCAATTTTCTGTTCAAGGTAGAATTTCATGAATCAGTTCTCTTCTATCTCGAACTCTTGTCAAATATATGCATTCTTCTATTTCACCGTCCATTGTATTCTGAGGACCATTCTATAACATTTCGACTCTACGAACTCGACTCTTGCCAAACCTCCATCCTGCTTTAGAGACATTCCCAAGGATTCCTTGACATCTTGGTGCCATCGCCCTCTTGTTCTGCCTCTACCTCTCTCTCCAGGCGCTATTAACGTTTTCTCAAATCGTTTTTTGTTCTTTGGTGTGGCCAATGTATTTCAATTTTCTGTTCAAGGTAGAATTTCATGAATCAGTTCTCTTCTATCTCGAACTCTTGTCAAATATATGCATTCTTCTATTTCACCGTCCATTGTATTCTGAGGACCATTCTATAACATTTCGACTCTACGAACTCGACTCATCCTAGAAGTTTAGATGTCCATGTTTCACCATGCTACCACGGACACAAACACAGGTCCTTTAAATGTCCACTTTAGTTAATTTGCTGGCATTCTGCCATAGTTTTTTCACGTTGTGTAGCCTCTGCATCGCCAATGCCAATCTCATTATGATTTCAAGTGAGCAATCCCCATCGTTGTCAAACGATCTTTGAGATATCGTTATATACTATTTTAATGGAGGAACTCGATGAGGCAAGATAAATATTTCAAGGTTATATCGATAATTAAAACAAGCACTGCCATAACATGGCACCGCGTTAGATACAAGGAATATCTACTCCAAGACGTCATAACTTAGCCCTGCATTAGATACAAGGAATATCTATTCCAAGATGTCATAACGTGACACCACGTTAGAGACAAGAAATATCTACTCCAAGATGTCATAACGTGACACCACGTTAGAGACAAGAAATATCTACTCCAAGACGTTATAACGTAGCCCTGCGTTAGATACAAGGAATATCTACTCCAAGACGTCATAAAGTGACCCCCGTTAGATACAAGGAATATCTACTCCAAGACGGCATAACGTGGCCCTGCGTTAGATACAAGGAATATCTACTCCAAGACGTCATAAAGTGACCCCCGTTAGATACAAGGAATATCTACTCCAAGACGTCATAAAGTGACCCCCGTTAGTTACAAGGAATATCTACTCCAAGACGGCATAACGTGGCCCTGCGTTAGATACAAGGAATATCTACTCCAAGACGAAAACAGGACAAACGTGATTTTCTCTGCTTCCTGGCAAATAAACAGACTGATCACACACACCAGCTAGAGTATCCGTCACAACCCTGATACTTATGATAACACGTATTTGTTTCAAACCCCTACCTTCTTATGTATCGCCCTTGCCCTCACAACCTGACCTCTAACTGACCATCTCGCCGTTCTAATTCCAGCCATTACTCCACCTATTTCTTCCATTCTCAATATGCCGATCTAATATCTTCCCTCCTCAATCTGTTTTACCTGCCTTTCTCTAAATCACACTGAACGTCTATCACCTCCGCCATCTTCTCTACACTCAACCTCTCAGCCTGCACAAGCCCCAAATAAGTCTGCAATACTTTAAATTATATTTGGGTATTGAAAATACAATAAAATACTTACACGTAAAGGTCGATGAACGGTAAGGCTGCTAATTCGTTTGCTAATTCGACTGCATGATATGTGAATGCATATCTTACGCATGCGCCTTGTTGGTACTGTAACGTTGATACATTTAAAAGCTACATACTGTCTCATCCATGCTCAAATAGGCCAAGCAAATTTGGTCATATGGTCACCATGTTGCTATTTTCCATACAAATATTTGCGTTATGCACATAACTCGTGAAGAGAATTACACAATGATTTGATACATTACGCTGGCCCATTCATCAGACATAGAATGTTTAGTAAAAATGTTAGTTCGATATGTCTTTCCACTTCCGACTTGTGGCCTCTTAAGGCGTACAAATATATGCAAGTTGAGAAATATAGTATTATTTATGAGACAGCGTGTCCTAGGGATGAATCGACAGATTCACAATCCCAACCCACCAATCACAAATTTTGCCCTGTCGAGTTGGCACACACTGGATTTTTCTCGGTGCGATCGCTCCTCTGCGTATTGAAAGTGAACCTACAGTACTGCACACCTGCAAAGAAACTTATAACAGTCAAATATGTTGGCAGTGGTAGGAAGCGACGGTCTGCAAATGACATGTAACTTATATATATATATATATATATATATATATATATATATATATATATATACATATATATATATATATATATATATATATATATATATATATATATATATATATTTATATTCGCATATACCATGCAGTCTGTAATAAGATATGACGCAACAGAAAATGACCCAAATCATAGAGCATAGAGTATACCTGAGAAAGGTATTCTAAAGTTATGTACAAACTATAGCACTATCGCCTCGATTAGTCACGTCAGCAGGATCTTATTGCGTGTCATTAACAAAAGAAAAGAAAGAAAGCTGGACTATGAAATGAACAAAACGCAAGCAGGGTACAGGCCAGGAAGAGGCACGAGAGACCATATCTTCAACACGAGAAACGTCATCGAGAAAAGCAGAGAATTAAATACGGACCTGTATGCCTGTTTTATAGACTACACCAAGACCTTTGACTGCGTTAAACATCAGCAAATGTGGAACATTGTGAAAGATATGGGCTTCCAAACACAGTTGTTTCAACTAATAGGAACCCTCTACAGGGGGCAGCAAGCAGCCGTCAGAATTCACGGTGAAACCTCAGATTGGTTTGAGATACACAAGGGGATCAGACAGGCTGCATTATTTCACCATACCTGTTCAACATATATGCAGAAAACATTATCAGGAACGCAAAGGCAGATCCAATTTCGACAGACCGTCTCTTTCAGAAAAGAAAGAAAGGAGATACCGGAAATACGATATGCCGACGACACAGTTTTGCTCTCGAACAGCGCCAATGGCCTAGAACTAATAATGACATCAGTCCAGAAACATAGTAAAGCCCAGAATAT
The DNA here is from genome assembly GCA_036924085.1 of Ariolimax columbianus. Lineage (NCBI taxonomy): Eukaryota > Metazoa > Mollusca > Gastropoda > Stylommatophora > Arionidae > Ariolimax > Ariolimax columbianus. The sequence continues at coordinate 55,797,414 of JAVGWX010000016.1, forward strand.
CTACCTGAGTACAAAGAAAACAAAGATAATGACAACTGATAACTCAAAACTTCAACCTAAAATCGAGATCGCTGGAGAAGAGATTGACAATGTTGCTCATTTTGAATATCTGGAATCTTCTTCTTTTTCTTCTTCTTCGTTCGCAGTCAGACAGTAACCATTATTTTTTCGAAAAAAGCGGCGGTCATAATGATGCTGTCGACACTGCCAAAGAGCTTGTCTTGTGGTTCCACTGGTGATGGCCACATCTGCTCTCTCTAATCCTCGTATGTCGGGCAGTTCTGCAGCAGCTGTTCAGCGGTCATTTTCCCGGTACCACACGGGCATTCGTCGGTTCCACCTATCTTCAATTTATTGAATAGGTGGTACCTCAGTCTATTGTGGCCAGTGCGAAGTCTGGAGACAACGACCTGCTCTCTTCTGTTCACCTGGTAATATGCATCGTTTTTGGTGTAACTAGTATGTTCGGTTTCCCATTCGGTCATGTATCTGGCTTTAATAAGCCGTTTTGACTCTTCGTACGTCATACTAGTATCTGTTTGTGGTAGTCTTGCGCCTTCTTTTGCCAGTCTGTCTGCCACCTCGTTGCCTTGGATGTTGCAGTGTGATGGGACCCACTGTACCACTACCCTTTTTGGTGTGGACTGATGGCATAGCTGACAGAGTGCTGTTCTTAAGTCATTAAGCTCAGTGTTTTTCTGGCTTTATAGCGCTGTGACTACGGCGAGAGCATCTGTAAGCAGGATTATATGGCTTTCATTTTCTTTATGTGTCACCATTTCTTCCATTGCCGCCCTCAGTGCCTCTGCCTCTACTCTGAAATTGCTTGTGTACTTACTAGTAGCGAATGACAGTGTTATTTTTCTGCCATTTGGTAGGTTCAGGAATGCTTCTGCCCCTCCGTTCTGTGTAGTATTTGTTACAGAACCGTCGGTGTATGCATGGGTCCAGTCCATGCTTGGGTAGTTTTTCGATTTAAAGCTTAGGGTAGTATCTCTCCTTTCTTTTTCAGTCTGGCAGTTTTTTGTTTCCAATACCTGGTATATTTTCTACCACCTCTGGAAATATATCCTGCCTCCAGGTAGGTTTTCGTACAGTAGGTATGGGCTTTGGTGTTGTTAGTGCGTTTATGGGATCTTCGTGCATCTTTGCTTTGGCTATTTCTGCAAAGTTTCTCCGCTTTAGTTTCCCATTTCCCAAATTGTTTAGTCTCTGGTACATTGGGTGGTCAGTCAGTCTTCGGAGTTTCTCTGACTGCAGCTGGGCTCTGCAGTCTCTTCTATCGGTCATGGATTGCAGTTTTGTAATCGTTTCAAGTTCTGAATATCTGGAATCAACACTGAACAACAATGGAGACTGCACAAAAGAAGTAAGAAGACGACTGACTATGGTAATGTAGAAGATAAGGAGTATGCAGAATATATGGCATAATACAAACAAAAAACTGACACTAAAGATCCTAAGGACATGCATTTTTCCTGTGGCAACGTATGGATGTGAAATATGGACTATTACAGAAACAATAAGAGCGAAGGTCGGTGTTTTTGATACACATTGCTACAGAAGGGTCCTGAAAATCCCGTGGACAAAGAAAGAAAGAAACAAATCCATCACGCAAGACCTGAATGTAGAGGAGAATTCGTTCATAAGTGACGTAATGGCCCGAAAACTGAGGTTTTTCGGACACGTCAAACGACACGACGGAGGGGAGAGAGTGGCTATGGAATGCATGGTCACTGGGAAGAGAGGCAATGACATACCGAGAAGATAATAGACTCAGGACATATGGGAGACGCTGGATTTGACTTTGGAGCAGGCCTGAAGACTGGCGAAAGATAAGAGTTTCCTTCACACTGACTGTCATTAGAGCGACATTCTGCAAAGGACATGCTACGATGATGATGATATATGTATATATATATATATATATATGCACATACACACACATACATACACACATGAAATGCACCAAAGCACCGAATAGTGCCATGAGTTATGGATGAGCATTTTAAATTAAAAATTGTATTCAAAACATCTCGCGAAATTGCCTCTAGTTATAAAGTTATCAAGAAATAATACTTGACATTTCAAAGGGCAATATCGATACAAAAAAAAAGGCAATTTGTATAACTGTTTCATGTAGAGACAACACCAGCATTTGTAACGAAGAAAATCAGAGAGCGTATGCTGCACAGCTGATACAATTTCTTCAACCGAATTTGTTAATGTCATCAACCTATATGTCAATCTGCGAATGCAGTAAGATAGCTGCAATATCTGGTAACACCATTGACAAACATTCATTTTTACCGTCAATCTCACGCATGGGTTGTTCTAAATGTCTCGGTAATGTCACAACGCGAATTGAAACAAAGTTATTTCATTTTTATGGATCCTGAATTATTATGACCCCATCTGACCTGTTCGTATTCTGTTCTAATGTACTATTCTGAAGAATACGAATTTGCTTCAAAATCCACTATTCGTCACAGAATCGAATTTGAAAAGGGCATTCGGTGCATCTCTAGTATACATTTGGATACATAAATATATACGTATTTTACGAAAACCTTGTAGTCGAATTGTTCCGGTACCTGCCTGCTGACAAGGAGCGCAGCGGATCGAATCCTCTGTAACCATCTGTTGTTTTTCTGTTGATGATGAAATAATGAAATATAGTCAGCACACGACGTAGTGACAGCAGTGGCGAGCGGCCTGTGGTCCTCAACCTAACAAGCTGTCGACAACCCAGCAACGGAATAAAGTCGTGCGGCAGTTTATACATGTAGTAATAGTTGCACATCGATAACGACATAATTAAGCTTGCGATGCGAAATATGTTCTCGTGTGACTGTAAAAACCAATCCTGACACGGCAGAAGGAGTACACACGTGATGAGTCGGCTGTGGAGTTCTCGTGCGTTTTTGTTCTTTCAGGCAGCATGGTTTCTTTGATGCTTGACAATGGAGTTTCGCTCTGCGATCTGAGCACACTTGGTGATGCGAACACGCCAGATTAAAGGGTTCTGAGCAAGAGACTCCAGCAGGTGACATCATTGCTAAAACTTTACAGAGTCACTTTCAAGGCGTCTCTTCAGTTCCCCCTGATACACTTTACACATGTACGCTGTGTGAGGCGATAAAAGAAGGTTCAGACTAACCCCGGCTATCCCATTCCGTTGTCGTTGTCATAAGCTACTCGTCTTGAGTTATTCAATCTTGATGGATTCCACAGTATTGGTTTGTAGCAGCCATCATTGCATCCGGAGGCGTCCTCAACAAAATTGATAAAGCCCTTCTCGCTGTAGTGCATTGCAACTCCCCTCAGCAGCATGACCACTGCAGATATCAGAGGGAAGATTCCCTACCTTGTTGGCACAGCTGCTGTCGAAGTACACAGTGAGGTGGGACCTTCACCAGTATGCTGCACCTGACCCTTATTAGATTGACATCACTATCCTGCAGGAGCAGTAATGAACAAAAGAAAGCGATGGACATTTACACCCACGGCAGGACATGAACGATTTTTCCAAGCCATTTCTTTAAAACATATTCGGGTAATCGCTGAGCGACCGCGTCAGGAAAAAGGCAAAAAGTTAACTACGTTACGACCAAGAAGGTCTTCGTCAGGGCCAAAATGATCAGAAAACTAGTCAACGATTAGTATCAGTTCTTGTCTCATTTCCTTCCCGTTTTATCATGGACGAAAGCAATGTGGATGTAAAGTTATTGTTATTGTTATTGTTATTGTTAATGTTATTGTTATTGCTGTAATTCCCACAATGAGTATTGTTACGCTTTTGTGCGCCCTGACAATGGCGTTAAGTGGCAGGTTGTAGTAGAATTTTTTCACATTCCGAGCGTGCTGATGAAGGTGAACCAGGTTCCTCCAAGCTGTTGTACTGTGCTTATCTTCATCTGCGTGACGCTCACTACTACCAGGATCACTTTGATCCCTTACCACGTTAGTCATGAAACATCCTGTTTCCAGGGAGAACTGCATGGAAGTGTGGTGGGGATACGGTCATTATATTTGTTCTGACCCTGACGTTGTCTTATCAGTATGTTTTGCCTGGTAGATATTTGTCTTCTTTCAGCGGGGCCATTAGGTTTAATTCTGTTTTTATCCTGGAGAGGTCACTGAACTATTGCCTTTATCTGTTTTTATCCTGGAGCAGTCAATAAGCCATTACTTATACCTGTTTTTATTCGGCAGCTGTCAGTGAGCCATTTTCTATCCGCCATCTTGGAGCGGTAACTGAGGGATTTCCTATATCTGTTTCTGTACTGGAGCGGTCACTCAGCCATTAGCTATTTCTGTTTTTAATCGACTTTTAACCATCTTCGATCAATTTATTTCTTTGAAATAATTAGGCGCTAATATTGGCATTTAACAGAGGTCTAGCTAACATGCTTAAATAGCGTCCTCCAACATGCTCCAGTTGAAGCCTAAAATGTCAAATCTTGTCCCCACATAAAAAGTTTGGACTAGAGAATAGGCACGTATTAAAACGGTTTATAATATGGCTCACGAGGCAAACTTGTGATGTTTCAGTTTCTGAAATATCATAATCGACCCACTGTCAGAAGTAAACTCATTTTTTAAATGTGGTTTGAAGTCGAATAAACCCAATTTTTGACGTAGAAGACACAGAACACCAAACAACGACTTCGAAAAATAGTTGAATTAAAAAAAAAAAAATTATAACATGTAATAAAATGTAAAATTGGTAGCGCTCGTCTGGGAAATGAAAGTCCGGTTTCGTATGAAACTTTAGGCAAAAGAATGTGCAAGACTACGACAAACAGATACTAGTATGACGTACGAAGAGTCAAAACGCCTTATTAAAGCCAGATACATGACCAAATGGGAAACTGAACATACCGGCTACACCAAAAACGATGCCTATTACCAGTTGAACAGAAGAGAGCAGGTCATTGTCTTCAGACTTCGCAGTGGCCATAATAGACTGAGGTACCACCTATTCAACAAATTGAAGATAGGTGGTACCGACGAATGCCCGTGTGGTACCGGGAAAATGACCGCTGAGCATCTGCTGCAGAACTGCCCGACATACGAGGATCAGAGAGAGCAGATGTGGCCATCACCAGTGGAACCACAAGACAAGCTCTATGGCAGTGTCGACAGCCTCAGGATGACGGCCGCTTTTTTCGAAAAAATAATGGTTGCTGTCTGACTGCGGACGATGAAGAAGAAGAAAAAGTATGAAACTTTAAAACTTAATTAAATAAAATAGGTCTGATGTATTAACGAGCCCTGCGACTTGATATTTGTTTGTTCTGTTTCAAGAAGCCAAAGTGACAAGATGATGCGATGTTGATTAGCAAAGACAATAATTAAAGTTAATTGTTGAAGTGGAGGGATTGATGTTGTAATAAGAAATGTATTCAGCTTGTCATGAAAATTGTCAGATGACTCGTGCATTAAGTTCTCACTTTACCGGTCAACACTATCAGAATTAGGCAGGCCGGAATATTATGTGTATACATTTTAACAGCTGCCTCCCAATTTTATGTTATTAAGTGACGACTCCTTTTAGTTGTATTTATTTGTGTGTGAGTGATTTTTAGTGTGTGTGTAAATTTTGTAATACACAATTTTTAAAAAATGTATGATCATTGTGTTAGAAAACATTAGGTCCATTGTTTTTTTAAGTTATGATGTTAGGCGCAAATGTATGTCTACGTTGTGCTGACGTCATGTGAATGCTTGTAACAGTTGGTGTATACCTTAGCTATATCCATATTTGTGACCGATGATACAGTGCAGCGAATGAGCTGTTATCAGCATGCGAATCAAAGTCAACTGCTTACATCAGGGTCAGAGACCGTGAGCTGACCAAGACATTCTGCATTCAGGGACGACCTTGGAAACAGGTTACACGAGTGTAGTGTGGCTACGAGAATAGGGATCGCTTTGGGAAGGGAAAGCCGTTACTAAACAACAAGATCTGAAACCAGATGTGTCGCGCCGTAAGGCAACGATATCTCAGTCTGGCTGTTAACTACGATACAACGACACAACATTAATTTCAGGACGAACATCTAACAAGCAGAAGAAGAGAAAGAAGAATGAGACGGAAAAGGAGAAGAAGGAGGAAGGATAAGGAAAACAGAAAGAAGGAAAAGAAAAGAAGAAAAAGAAGAACAAAAATAAGAAGAGAATTACTGATTACTCTTCGCAAAAACTTGATCAATATGTTTCACCTGACCCTGGCTACTCTTCGCTTCTACCTTGATCAATTTATTTTACCTGACCCTGGCTACTCTTCACTACAAACTGGATCAATATGTTTCACCTGACACTGGCTACTCTTCGCTCCAATTTTGATCAATGTCATTCACCTAACCTTGATTACTCGTCCCTCCCACTTTGATCAAACTCGTTCTCCTAACCTTGATTACTCTTCCCTCCCACTTTGATCAATGTCATTCACCTAACCGTGATTACTCGTCCCTCCCACTTTGATCCAACTCGTTCAACTAACCTTGATTACTCTTCCCTCCCACTTTGATCAATGTCATTCACCTAACCTTGATTACTCTTCCCTCCCACTTTGATCAATGTCATTCACCTAACCTTGATTACTCTTCCCTCCCACTTTGATCAATGTCATTCACCTAACCTTGATTACTCTTCCCTCCCCCTTTGATCAATGTCATTCACCTAACCTTGCTTACTCTTCCCTCCCACTTTGATCAATGTCATTCACCTAACCTTGATTACTCTTCCCTCCCCCTTTGATCAATGTCATTCACCTAACCTTGATTACTCTTTCCTCCAACTTTGATCAATGTCATTCACCTAACCTTGATTACTCTTCCCTCCCCCTTTGATCAATGTCATTCACCTAACCTTGATTACTCTTCCCTCCCACTTTGATCAATGTCATTCACCTAACCTTGATTACTCTTCCCTCCCCCTTTGATCAATGTCATTCACCTAACCTTGATTACTCTTCCCTCCCACTTTGATCAATGTCATTCACCTAACCTTGCTTACTCTTCCCTCCCACTTTGATCAATGTCATTCACCTAACCTTTATTACTCTTCCCTCCCCCTTTGATCAATGTCATTCACCTAACCTTGATTACTCTTTCCTCCAACTTTGATCAATGTCATTCACCTAACCTTGATTACTCTTCCCTTCCACTTTGATCAATGTCGTTCACCTAACCTAGATTACTTTTCCCTCCCACTTTTATCAATGTCATTCACCCACCCTTGATTACTCTTCCCTCCCACTTTGATCAATGTCATTCACCTAATCTTGATTACTCTTCTCTCCCCCTTTGATCAATGTCATTCACCTAACCTTGATTACTCGTCCCTCCCACGTTGATCAAACTAGTTCACCTAACCTTGAATACTCTTCCCTCCCACTTTGATCAATGTCATTCACCTAACCTTGATTACTCGTTCCTCCCACTTTGATCAAACTCGTTCACCTAACCTTGATTACTCTTCCCTCCCACTTTGATCAATGTCATTCACCTAACCTTGATTACTCTTCCCTCCCCCTTTGATCAATGTCATTCACCTAACCTTGCTTACTCTCCCCTCCCACTTTGATCAATGTCATTCACATAACCTTGATTAATCTTTCCTCCAACTTTGATAAATGTCGTTCACCTAACCTTGATTACACTTCCCTCCCGCTTTGATCAATGTCATTCACCTAACCTTGATTACTCTTCCCTCCCGCTTTGATCAATGTCGTTCACCTAACCTTGATTACAGTTCCCTCCCACTTTGATCAATGTCGTTCATCTAACCTTGATTACACTTCCCTCACCCCAGACTACTATGAATAAAGCACATTTCCAGGGACAAGAACGAGGGCATGAGGTAGGTTCTTGAGCAATACGGTTTCGTTGGACCCTGTTCACTATTTGCTGACCTCACAGCTGTCACGCTGGGGAAGGAAGACTAACGTCTGGCGAGGCAAAATATACTGATCAGTCATATTATTAATGTCTGGCAAAACATACTGGCGAAGACGCTCGCATTGGCTTCCACGTAGCCCTTTCGGGAAAACGGCTGTTTTCATGGCAGCCTGGCTATCAAGGTGAGGGATCGACGTGATCCACGTAGTAGTGAACTACACAGAGATGAAGACAAGAATTGCACAACCGCCTGGAGGACCCTGATCCACCTTCACCAGCACGCACGAGATGTGAGAAAAGCTACTGCAACCTGCCACTTAACTTTTTAGGGCACAAAAAAGAGTAAACCTACTCATTGTGGGCATTCACAAACAACAACAATTGTTACGCTGATTACCTTGTCTGTGATACCTGCCATCGTAATATCGTGTGACATTTCGTAGTCAAGTTTGCGCAAACGATTTAACAGAAACGATCGACTAGTTATTCAGTTGACATTGGCATTGCTTACATTTTTGTGACTTGTATCTTTGGTTCTGGACATATCTTCGCCATTTGGCTGAATTCTGTCTCCTGTCGGTTTCAGGAGACCTTGATTATTCATTATGTTCTGTCACTATGTAGGTGGCTTGGACTTTCACACTGTGACAACCCGTTGTGTGTATCTGGAACATTTTTAGGCACTTACAGTTTTCTGTGCCATTTGTTATGAACAAATTCCAGACAAAGATCTGTAGACTCAGAATGGGACATTGTAGACTCAAGCCCCATCTCCACAAAATGGGTCTCGGAGACACTGCCACGTGCGATTGTGGAACACCAAAGCAAACACCAGAACATATTCTGATAAAATGTCCTACCTTTGCATACAAGAGAGGCAGTCTGGCCTGGGGAAGCGACCACACTCAAAATGCTGTGAGGGACCGGCGAAGACCTGACGCGCACAGTCTCCTTCATGAAACTCATCGAACTAGAAGCATAGCATCAGTTGATCGATGGAGAAGAAGAAGTTGTGAACGGAGATTTAGACCTAATCCTGCTACATTTCCAACGCATTGCATGTCATAGCCTGCCGATGCCTTGCGAGATACATATTTTCGTGAAAGGTTTCAGGTTTAAACATTGAGGAAAAATCTGCATCCTGTCGTTTCGCTAATGTCTTGCCACTGGCAAAATGTAGCTTAGGATGAGAGAGTGAGGTTGAAGTATTGCGCAAAACCGTCTCACTTTAATCTAAATCTCCGCGCAAGTCACCCATTTAAGCGAGAAGAGGAAAATGAAAATATTGTCTTCACTTGGGTGAACAGAGATAGGGGCTTCCTCACACGTCATTGAATGAACATCACATATATGTGTATATTTGAAACACACACAATTGTTTCGCTCACTGTGGAGCATTGGTCTTCAACAAATACGAACACGTCATCAAATGTTGACCTGTCTGTATCTTTATAAAAGTATTTGTAACTCAAAGTTTTTACATCATGGAATAGCTAGCCATGTGCCCAATACTTCGTCGGGGGCTTTCACGACATGCTTTGCAGGTTACAGTGTTGTTATTCGTTGTTTACTTATGCACACACACACACATTAACATTGGTAAATGTCTTTTGAAGCCATAACTCGCAAACGGAAAGATATATCGAGCTGAAATTTTCACTGAACATTATATGGCTAATTTGTAGATCAGTCCATCTATTTGACGTCGCTGTCGTATTTCATTTACGACTTATGGGCAAGATATTACATTATTTACCGATATATGTCAAGTGTGCATGACATGACCGATAAAATGTGACATTTAAATCCCGGCAACAATGCTACCCGTTTACTGACAAGATCTATAGAGAGGTGCCTGACCCAATTCTTTCTATACCTGCCTGTTCGGTTTGAAGACAGCAGATCGAATCCTGTTTGGTACATAATGCATTTTAAAATTTGAATGTACAACTTAATGTTGAGTATTGGCTTGGGTTGGCTTCGTTCGTTCTTAATCTCCCGCTATCAAGCCCTGAAAGGGCTTAAGTAGCAGAATGTAGTCCAGAGAACGGAATGCGTTGTGTCGTAGTTTACAGCTTGACTGCGATATTTGCACCTTTCGGTCCAACACATCCGACTTCAGCAAGCATTTTTATAGTACCGGGTTAGCATTCCCTCTTATATCGCTTCTCCTTAGCCAGTCTGCTCTGTTGCAGCCTGTTATCTATGATCACCGGTTGTAGGTGTAGACGGGTCTTGGCAGCTCTAGTTCGCTGGCCCTGACGTTAGCAGTCAGCTATGAGTCGCTGACCACTGCAGCTCATGCGCTGCTCAGCGTTTTGATCCCCCATATTGAGTATTAAAACAGTATGTTATTTGACGGGAAATAACAGTTTTCAGATCTAATGGAATTATCGACTTAGACTGACATCATTGTCACTTGGTTAAAGATGAGTGGTTAGAATGGGGTAGAGATTGACTGTATGTTGAGAATTCCATGGACAGCATAGAAGACTAATAGCGGGGTGCTCGATAGGCATAGACACAGGCAACAAGTTATGACAAATATTACGATAAGGATGACCACCTTTTTCGGGCACGAGAATAGACGGGTTGGAACACACAATGACAAGAAGCAGAATCGAAGTCAAGCCTGATAGAGTGAGAAATAGAAAGAATGGCATGGAAGACGATTAGCGACAGGACTGATGAAAGACTCAAGTGATAAGAGAAAGTAGAAATCCGAGATCACTAACGCAAACCGGCAAGACACTTATTGATGATATTAAGGAAAGATGGTCGGAGAAATAAAGAGGGGGGGGGGGAGAAGGTGGGGGAGGGGGGTTGGAAAAATAATTGCGTAATTGGGGTCAACATTTTGAAAGGAGCACAGAGACACGAACATGTTTTCATTCCAAGAATTCCGCTAATACCATCTGATCTCAAAATTATGTTATGTCTTGTGCGAAGCCGAGTACTACAACTTATACATACATACATACATACATACATGCACACATGCACACCCACGCGCACACCCGCGCACGCACACACACACACACACACACACACACGCACGCACCCACGCACGCACGCACGCACACACACACACACACAGACCTAGAAATAAATAGACTAAAGACACAAGGTATGATTTACAGTTTCTGCCTCTGCGAAGATTTGCGGCTTGTAACTGATTACGTCGAAAACGTGAATTCACACATCTACTTGAGACAAGAAATGACGAACTCCCACGACATGCATAAAGATATCTCACAGCGGTTAGCTGCGAGAAAAGAGGGATGGGGTGGGGTGGGGGTTCAGCTACAACTACATCAAGACAGAACTTCAACAGATGGAAATCAACAAAGCGGGAGCTCACATCTTCAACCGCCTGACCATTCCAGCAATGGTTCATGACTGCGACATGTGGAACTTACGAAACAGCGATGAAGCGTAGAACACCACTTTTACAACGAGACCATATCCCCAACTCCGTCATCAGGGGTCAAACCTTTTTCAATGGCGTCGTAGATAAATCCGTTGCTAAAAAGGTACAGGTGGGCAGGTCATGTGGTACGCATGTGGCACCTGACTATAGAGGAACAGGTAAAGTGACGTAATGTTGGCCCTACACGTATAATCCTCGACCCTGAAGTCCACAAAAGAGATGGAGAGATGGCCTTCGACAAAACTTTGGTCCGATACGGTAATTAAAGGTAAAAAGAGATGAGTTTAGACGACATTTGGCTACCTGGCATATGGCACACAATGTGCCAGAATTAACACCAGAATTATAGAATTACGCATATAAATACCTTTATCTATACTTTGAATTTTAAATGCTTGTCTAGATGATTCAGGAATACTCGATTTATTACTTCTGTTCAAGTGATTTTTTTTTAGAAGAAGACAGTGCACCGTTGTCAAGTTGATCAGTATGACATTATGTAAATTCCAATTTGATAAATGTGGCATTGAGTAGCTTCGAATTTGATAAATGTGGCATTGAGTAACTTCTAATGTGATCAATATGGCATTGAGTAACTTCCATTGTGATCAATGTGGCATTGAGTAACTTCCAATTTGATCAATGTTGCATTGAGTAACTTCCTATGTGATCAATGTGGCATTGAGTAACTTCCAATGTGATCAATGAGGCATTTAGTAACTTCCAATTTGATCAATGTGACATTGAGTAACTTCCAATTTGATCAATGTGACATTGAGTAACTTCCAATTTGATAAATGTGGCATTGTGTAACTTCCAATTTGATCAATGTGTCATTAAGTAACATACAAATTTGATCACGGTCACACTGAGCACCAAAGAAGATCGGTGTAACACTGAGTAACATCAACATTTAATCAAAGCGACGGGAAATTCGAACAATTCGATTAATGTTGCTTTGAACAGAAAACAGTGTTGATCGAATGTAACATTGAGCAATATACAAATGAATCTATTAAACAACAGACAATGTCGATCAAATTAGCATTGAGTAGCAGACCTAGTTGAAGAATCGTACATTAAACAGCAAACAAAGTTGATCAAAGTAGAATTGAGCAGCAAACAAATTTAAGTCAAAGTAGAATTGGGCAACTAAAAAGTTGATCAAAGTAGAAAAGTAGAATTGAGCTCCAGACAAAGTTGATCCATGTAAAATTGAGCCCCAGACAAAGTTGATCCATGTAACATTGAGCAACAGACAGAGTTGATCAAAGTAGCATTTGCCAGCATACAAGTTTGATCAAAGTAACATTGAGCAGCAGACAAATTTGATGATGAAAGTAACATTGAGCAGCAGACAAATTTCATGAAAATAACATTGCGCAGCAGACAAATTTGATGAAAATAACATTGCGCAGCAGACAAATTTGATGAAAGTAACATTGAACAGCAGATAAATTTCATGATAATAACATTGCGCAGCAGACAAATTTGATGAAAATAACATTGAACAGCAAACAAATTGTATCCATGTAACATTGATCAGCAGACATATTTAATCCATGTAACATTGAGCAGCAGACAAATTTGATCCATGTAACATTGAGCATAATACAAAGTTGATCCATGTAACATTGAGCAGCAGACAAATTTGATCAAAGTAAAATTGAACACCAGAAAAATTTGATCAAAATAACATTGCACACCAGACAAATTTGATCCATGTAACATTGAGCAGCAGACAAATTTGATCCATGTAACATTGAGCAGCAGACAAATTTGATCCATGAAACATTGAGCACCAGACAAATTTGATCAAAGTAGCATTAAGTAACACACAACGTTGATCACTATTAAATTGAGTAACATGTACATTTATCTAGCTTGACGTTTATCAACAAAGACATTTGATCAATGTTAAACTGAAAAGCAGTCATAAATGATCAACTGTATTGTGCAACATACATATTTGATTAATATAACAATGGGAACATGCAACATGTCATTTAATAACATATACATTTGATGAATTTACATCTATCACCATACAATTGTGATCAACACCATATTGAGAAATAGGATCAAGATGCTGAGCAGCACATGAGCTGCAGTGGTCAGCGACCCATAGCTGACTGCTAGCGTCAGGGCCAGTGAACCATAGCTGAGCAGCACATGAGCTGCAGTGGTCAGCGACCCATAGCTGACTGCTAGCGTCAGGGCCAGCGAACCAGAGCTGCCAAGACCCTTCTACACCTCCATGCGGTGATCATAGATAACAGGCTGCAACAGAGCAGATTGGCTAAGGAGAAGGGATCGAAGAGGGAATGCTAACCAGGTACTCAAAACATGCTTGATGAAGTCGTATGTGTTGGACCGAAAGGTGCAAATATCGCAGTCAAGCTGTAAACTACGACACAACGCATTCCGTTCTCTGGACCACATTCTGCTACTTCAGCCCTTTCAGGGTTTGGTAGTGGGAGATTGAAAACGAACGAACGGAGAAGAAGAAGAAGAAGAAGAAGAAGAAGAGTAATAGAAACAGTTTATCAACATAACATTGACAATCATACATATTTTATCATTGCAACACTGAGTAATAAAAACCGTTTATCAAAATAGCTTTGAACAGCAGACAAATTTGAACAGTTCAATAATAAGTAACATAAAAATATGATCAAAATAACATTGAGAAGCAAACAAAGTTGATCAATGCAATATTGAGTAACAGAAAATGTTAATCATTGTAACATTGAGGAACAAACAAAGAGGTTGAATAAAATGCTGATTAACACATACAATTGATCAATGCACCATGAAGTAGCAAACAAACTTGATCAATGTCAACATTGAATAGCAGACAATTTCGGTAAACTCAACCAAAACAACAAAGTAATAACAAAGTTTCTTGATGTCTTCTGGGTCTGAATTCTTGATCCATGATGTACGAAAGGATATCACATTTATTTTTCATAAGAACTGTTGCTAGTTTTATGATGCATTATCGACGATCGATCAACGATATTGGAAATGCCTTGCTACTGAACAGTGTTACGTTATGCCTGCCTTGTGTCCATTGTCATTAAAGGGGATTGCTTTGGTGGTCTATTATATAACAAGCTTTAATGACTTAAGAGCAGCACTCTGCCAACTGTGCCAGCAGTCCGCACCTAAAAGGGTAGTGGTACAGTGGATCCCATCACACTGCAACATCCAAGGCAACGAGGAGGCAGACAGACTGGCAAAAGAAGGTGCAAGACTACCACAAACAGATACTAGAAGACGTACGAAGAGTCAAAACGACTTATCAAAGCCAGATACATGACCAAATGGGAAACCGAACATACTGGTTACACCAAAAACGATGCCTATTACCAGTTGAACAGAAGAGAGCAAATCGTTGTCTTCAGACTTCTCACTGGCCACAATAGACTGAGGTACCACCTATTCAACAAATTAAAGATAGGTGGTACCGACGAATGCCCGTGCGGTACCGGTAAAATGACCGCTGAACATCTGCTGCAGAACTGCCCGACATACTAGGATCAGAGACAGCAGATGTGGCCATCACCAGTGGAACTGCAAGACAAGCTCTATGGCAGTGTCGACAGCCTCAGGATGACCGCTGCTTTTTTCGAAAAAATAATGGTTACTGTCTGACTGCGTACGAAGAAGAAGAAGAAGATATAACAAGCTTGAAGTCTACCAACAGGTGCAGGCAGGAGTGACCTTATTAAATTAAAAGAAAACATATGGAGAATAAATTTGTTTATCGATTATCGCCGTAGTGTAGGCTCGTATTATATTCGAGTTCATTGAAGTTTTACGTTAATATTGAAACGAGTAAGAACTTCAAGTATAGATGTAAAAAGAGGAGTGAGGCATGGACGTGTATTAACCCCTTGCATTTTAAAATATCTATATAGAACAAATATTCACACAGATATCAGCAATACATTGGCTTGTTATTCTAGGAGTTGTTATGAATAACCTTAGGCATGCAGATGATGCAGTTTTGAGGGCTCACAATGAACAACAACTGCATCAGCTTGTGACAGCAATAGACATAATAAGTTCAGTGTTTGGATTAGACATAAACATAAAGACAACAAAGACTATGATAATTAGGAGAAATAACAAGAAACCATGCATGCAGAATTTATCCGAAGTCTTATAATAACGGAAGAAGGCAGCTTTGATAAAGAAATAAGAAAGAGAATAGGTATAGCCAAGATGGTATTCAGCAATATGCGACACATACTGACATTCAAACAGATAAACCATGCAATGAAAATGAGAATTGTCAGGTGTGTATACTCGTCACTACTTCATGTATGACGCAGAAACATGAACACTGAATAACAAGTTGGAAAGCAGTATCGAAGCCTTCGAAATGTGATTTATAGAAGATTGGGTCATATTACTTGGAAAGAGAAGAACACAGTTGCGGAGGCATTGGACAAGTTGTGGATGAAATGAGAATAAATGAACAAAATCAGGGTTAGACAGTTGTTATTTTGTCCAGATAACATGACATACCTTCTGGTTGAAATCCATACCAGAGGGTAGCATGGAGGTCAGTCATCCATGAGGCAGACAACGTGAAATCGATACTAGAGGGTAGCGTGGAGGTCAGTCATTCATGAGGCAGATAACATTATAAGTGAACGGATAACATCAGCAGATGGACTAGAAAAAGTCCTCAGATTGCACCATTTAGGTGAAAGATAGAATACACTATTGATCTATTGCAGCCGACCTTCTATGCGGAGATGGTAAGTCAACTGGCCTGAAAGACCTGAGGGTAGTATTCGATTCTAAACCATCACATTCAGGCTTTTCCCCCCTTAATCGAGTCTGCTTGTTAATTCATTGTACACAAGCATACAGCCGTTGATTATCATTGTTGGCGATCGCGGGGCAGAGGAATAAATGCCGATTGCCACTGCAGTCGAGATATCTAGTGCAAATTAGGATATTTTATCTCTTCGTTTGAAAAGGAACTTCTAACTTGTGATGATTTGCATAACGTGCTCAGGTTTATTTATAAAAGATATTGTTATAATTCTTAAATTGACACTGCATGTAGATGTTGGCATGTCTGTGACGTCCCAATGGGTAGGGGAGAGGAGGAAGGAGTGGGGAGGGAGAGGGGGATCAAAGGTAACGGTAATGTTTGTTTTCAAACAGATTACGCCGTATTAAAGTTTGTTGTTGGCTCTATGTGTGCTGATTTATGCGATTTAACTGTTACTGGTCGGTTGTGCATGTGGCTGGCAACCTAGTTATGTTAAATTCAAGCATCACAGAAACACCACCAGGAGCACGTACCTGCCGAAAGCCGGCTTCCTGTAAAGAAGTCAATGATTGTGGTTACGTCTTCAACCTGCTGGAGTGATAAACGGCACATGATGATGATGATCTGCTAGGTTTGGGTGTATCTTGATGTTTTTGTGTTAATAAGACAGATGCATATCTTCTTCTTCTTCTTCTTCTTCTTCTTCTTCTTCTTCGTCATCGTCGTTGTTTTCTTTTTATTATTATTATTCATCGGCCACGTCTTCACCTGCCCCTTCTTCTGTTTCTTCTTCTTCGTCTTCTTCTTCTTCTTCTTCTTCTTCTTTTTCTTCATGTTCTTCTTCCTCTTCTTCTCCTTCTTCCTTTTATTTTGCTTAGAATATGTTGAATACTTGCCTTGCCAAAGACGGATGTATCGGGCCGAAAGGTGCAAATATCGCAGTCAAACTGTAAACTAGCGACACAACGCATTCCGTTCTCTGGACTAGATCCTGCTACTTGCAAAGCCCTGTTCAGGTCTTGGTATCGGGAGATTGAGAACGAACTCAGAATAAGATAAATACTTGTAATCTTGGTATTTACAGGCAGGTGTATGTCTACTGCCAGGTAGCCGAAGGCCAGTCACAATATGTACTTTTCACGATTTTATTCTTTGCGGCTTACTAGGATTGGAGGAGAGGGAGGGTAGGGCGCTGGTTAATGCCGCGTCGGGTAGGAATTTGGCCCGGCTTGGCTTCGTTCGTTCTCAATTTTCCGCTACCAAACTCTAAAATGGCTAAAGTAGCAGAATGTAGTCCAGAGAACGGAATGCGTTGTGTGGTAGTTTACATCTTGACTCCGATGTTTGCACCTTTCAGCCCACAGCATCTAACTTCAGCAAGCTTTTTTTTTTGAGTTCCGGGCTAGTATTCCCTCTTCGATCCCTTCTCCTTAGCCAATCTGCCTTTGCTTTCAGCCTGTTATCTAGGATCACCGCGCGGAGGCGTAGAATGGTCTTGGCAGCTCTGGTTCGCTGGCCTTGGCGCAAGCAGTAGCTATGGGTCGCTGACCGCTGCAGCTCAATCGCTGATCAGCATCTTGATCCTGGGTAGGAATTTAATTATCTTTCTATTGTTTAACTGGACATCCGCTAAATAGTCCACCATTTTCTATTTGTAATTGCCACTGGTTCTTTTGCGGTTCTTTTTACACCATATATACGGGACCTTCTACCAGAGTCGTTCCAAGTCAAACAGTTAGTTTTGTTTGTAAGAAAACATAATTCCTGTTTCGATAAAATTTGTATGCACTTATCTCAGTGATTAAGTTGTGCTTTAAAAGCTTCAGCATAGAAAGATGTGTCAGTATGTCTGAACACATCTAGGACATCCTGCTTCACTTCGTCATTAGTGCGGAAATGATGATCACGCAAGATTTCTTTTAGGTTCAAAACAGGTGGCAGTCGCGCGGATCAAGGTCTAGGATGTAAGGTGGATGTGGCAATACCTCCCAGCTGAGTTGCTGCAGATGGCAAATAATGTGGTGAGCCGTATGAAGTCGAGGGTCAATTTGTAGAAACAGGACGCCCATTGTGATCAAACCAGGCCGTTTTCTCCGCAGACGATTATGCACATCACTCAAAATGTCAATGTAATTTTCACTGTTTATAATGGCACCATACAGTAGAAACTTTCCTTCGGTTTATCGCCTTCTTTCACAAGTATCTTCATCATAACACGCTGTTTCATGCAAGCACTGACAGTGTTGTCCGCTATTTTTATTTATCTGTCACATGACTTGCCCATGACAACTCGACGATCTGGCAGCAATTGGACACATGTGTCCCTAACTAAAGATAGTAGTTCCAGTAGGCTATTATAACCCTTTCAGCTAGAACTGGAACAAAATGTCCCGGTTTGATTGGAACGTCGGCGTAGTTTTTCGTCAATCTCCTATATGACTAGGCGCTGATCTCGTGTCTTGTCTTTGACACCACAAAAGACTTTAAGCATGAGGGATTCGAAACACCATCGATTCGTTACTACGTTCCTTCGTTTCATGATAGATCGGGGCCTTATATATGAGCTATAGCAACTTACTTCTTCTAGTCGTCAGGGAAACCGGCTGTCTTCTATTTATTCCAATTGTCATATTTGGAAGATTGTTTAAGTATATTTGTTTTTTTTAATTTCAAGAAACCATTCCACACATAGCAGCCTTCAGCTTCGATGTGCATGTAAGACGAGGTGAATACAAGAATGAGTCAGAAAGTTTTTCGCCTCTTCTTCCTCGTTCCTCTTCGGATCACCACTTCCTTGACTCAAACGAAGGAAGCAGTCGGCTTGAGGCTACGTGCACTCCCGTAAAGCTTCTCGTGGAAGAACACTAGCTGTTGCCAAATACTACTTCTTTTGTCTGTATGCAGTGTACCCTGTGTTAGTTAGTTGGTTGGTTAGTTGTTTGATTTTTTTAGTTATTTGTTGACTGGTTGGTTGGTTAGGTGGATGGTTGGTTGATTGTTTGATTTGTTGGTTGGTTGGCTGTGTGGTTGGTTGGGTGGATGGATGGTTGATTGATTAGTTGGTTGTTTGATTGGTTGATTGGTTGGTAGGCTGGTTTGTTGTTTGGATGGATGGTTGGTTGGTTGGTTTGCTGGTTTGTTGGTTGGGTGGTTGGTTGGCTGGCTGACTGGTAGGTTGGTTAGAATGGCTGGTTGACGGATTTGTTAACTGGCTGAATGGTTTGTTGGCTGGATGTATGGTTGGTTGGTTTATTTGTCTGATTGCTTGTTTGTGGTTTGGTTGGTTTGTTGGTTGGTTGGACGGTCGGTTGGTGGATTGGTTGACTGGTTGGTTGGTTGGATGGCTGAGTGGTTGGTTGGTTGGGTGCCTGATTGGTGATTGGTTGGTTTTTTTTTTCATATATCGGAGCTAACGTTTTCTGTCTTGCACCAAAAGCGTTGCATCGACAATTGCGAGTCAGTGTCGTTGTACAATCACTGTAATGGCATCTAACCACCTGCCTCGCGCTCGTCTTCTTGCAATGCTGCCAGATCTACCAGCTTCGTAAGCCATCAATTGAAGTTCCTGATGGGGCATTTTCATGACATGATCGAACCTACGTATTCTGTTTTTATCTGGAATTGTACTCTGCGCAATACGCAGTGCAGACTTTGTCTTCGTTCCACAGTCTGTCTTCCTTGAGTTTGGTAACATTTAAAATCACCTCTGAAGCCATGCTCTCATCAAAAATGAAATTATTATTAATATGTTCTATACTGAGTATTCCGCCGGGGTCTTTGTGTATGACAAGGACAAGAATAGCACCACTGCCGTAGGAGGCGACCAACTGTGTGACGTGACCTAACACCGGCCATGGCTAGGTGATTTGCAAAAGCAGCATAGATGCGCCCAACAGACTTTTGTTCTAGTGTTCGAGTCTATTAAGATGGACTCGCTTATCCGTTAACCACTCCCCTGCAGTACTTGTCCTGACGCAGCGGAGCAATAAGCTGCCCGAGCCTAGCCTGTCATGCAGGGAATCCTCCTCTCAGCTACATCCATCTCCCTCCAGAGCTGGGACCTACACATGGCATCTGGCCCTGTAGAAGTACAGGTCGACTAAGTGGGACCTACACATGGCATCTGGCCCTATAGAAGTACAGGTCGACTAAGTGGGACCTACACATGGCATCTAGCCATGTAGAAGTACAGGTCGACTAAGTGGGACCTACACATGGCATCTGGCCCTGTAGAAGTACAGGTCGACTAAGTGGGACCTACACATGGCATCTAGCCCTGTAGAAGTACAGGTCGACTAAGTGGACCTACACATGGCATCTAGCCCTGTAGAAGTACAGGTCGACTAAGTGGGACCTACACATGGCATCTGGCCCTGTAGAAGTACAGGTCGACTAAGTGGGACCTACACATGGCATCTGGCCCTGTAGAAGTACAGGTCGACTAAGTGGACCTACACATGGCATCTAGCCCTGTAGAAGTACAGGTCGACTAAGTGGACCTACACATGGCATCTAGCCCTGTAGAAGTACAGGTCGACTAAGTGGGACCTACACATGGCATCTGGCCCTGTAGAAGTACAGGTCGACTAAGTGGGACCTACAGAATGGCATCTGGCCCTATAGAAGTACAGGTCAACTAAGTGGGACCTACACATGGCATCTGGCCCTATAGAAGTACAGGTCGACTAAGACTATTCTATACTGAACTTTTCCAGTATGATATTAATATTCCTCAGAAATGTTTTGGTTTTTATGCATTTTTAACAATTTGTTGGCGATAACACTATATTAGGGCGTGTGGACCATCAGCAAAGGATCTCGACTCTTGTACAGCGTTAAAAAGCACTTAACAGTGAAAGAGCTGCTGTGCGAGTCAACCACTGGACTTCCATGGTAATACAATTCGCATAACAGACGATGATTTCGTGGATAATGTGTTACAGTTTTCGTTGTGATAAGTCTAAATTATGCATTTGTTTGGATTAAATAGTTCTTTTCCTTATCTCTCAAATAGCCATGTGCTCATTTACAGCCAGGTCGACTTTGACGTGTCTACAAAATTGATCGAACCCGGTAAATGTATCGTTATAAGCTAGCGCTCTACCATTCTACAAGCACCATCATCAGACTGCAGAACTGACTCAGTCAAATTGATAATTGCCGGAGTAGTTACCTGAGCGCTATATACACATTTATAGTAGCTAGCCGTGTTCAACCTCTCTCGGAAACCTCTGGCTCGTGGGAATACAATGTGGCATTCAGCCAGAGCCAGCGGACACCCGAGCTGAAGGCGAGGATTTGTTACAAGTAACAAAAGACATTTTCGCGTCAATCGACACCAGTACAACTAATGAACCAATTCCTGGCCCCTGATATCACACGAACCATCTGCAAGAAACAAGCCTGGCGCGTACGTACACTCAAACACACATATTCACACTTACGAACGCATAGACAAACAAACACGAACCGGTGCCAATGTGCCCATTGTTAGCATCATCTCTTGCACCCGGATTCCAGATCTCTCGCCCTTATCTATGCCAGCACTTTTCTCCAGGAATGGCTAACCTTGGTCGTGTCAGATAGACGGGATAAACGTTCGTACGATACTGCAACTAGCCCTCAACCATGTTTACCCAGACCGCTACAGACTCGAGTTTGCTTGCCCGGCATGTTTGTTTCCTCTTGGCTCCACTCCTGCAAGATCTAGGTTCATCCGATCAGAGCTGTAACTCTCCTAGGAGCTGTTTGCCCGCCAGCCTCTGTTTTCTCCATCAACAATTCCTTATTGTTATAACACACACGTGACTAGGCCCCCTCGGCGCGGCTCCTTCATCCTATCTCGCTAGCTGCTAGCCCCAACTCCGCGCAAACCTTTCCGTCCCTACATCGCGCCTGCTCGCAACCTATTTCTGATCTGGTCTAAATCTATTTTTTACTTCTAGCCACAGGCTGTCCAACTGACATACAGTATTCGGGCCGCAGAGCCCTGTGCTGAGGCCCTGCTGTTGAAGCCCTGCTGTTATGTGAGTTTTAAAAATAATAAAAGTAGACTAGATAAAAGGATTTTTGTTTTATTTCGGCGGTGGGGGAGGTGAGGGGTGCAATGATGTTAATCATGTGCGAGTAGTGGGTGTTATCTGTGGAGACAATGAAAGAAAAGAAATACTGCAACTAGACATTAGGAATAATATGCAACGCATAAGAAGGACATGTATTAATTGAAGAGCAGAAGAAGAAACTGAATTAACAGAAGAAGCGAGTAACCGAGCTGTTTGAAACCGGCCTCCTGATCTAGAAGATACGGGTTCAAAACCCCGGGATACGCAGGTTTCTACCGTAGGTAATTTCAAAACGTCATCTGAACACCTGAGTGAAACAAACACATAAGAACACTCCTTCATTCATTGCATGTAGTCAGGTCCGACAGAAACAAGTTTAACACGGAGTTGTGATCACTATATCCAAAACCATTGCTACTAAATAGTAGAGCAGATGACTAGAATTGGGCTTTCATGAAAGTTTGTTTGAAGTTCGAAATGCAGTGTTGGGTCAATGCTTCAACAATTGGAATGGCGGAGGGATCATCATCAAACAATGTGTTTTGACTACAGGAACAAGCTGTCTTTATTCCTCCTCGTTGTAAATCCACCCAGCGGAACCCAACAAATGAAATAAACGCTTTCAGATAATGATAGTTTTTAACTGACAGTACAAGCAGGTAAACTGTTGAAAACATCACAAACACGCATCTTAACTGTGCCTGCATCATTTGCGGTTTTTATTGAGTTTGTGCCATGAAAATGCCTTTTTCTCTCGGGAATTCGCTAGTTAAATGGCCGATTTTTTCAGCGTGTGTCCATTAAACCGTCAGATAACCCCATTTTTGGAAACCAGTTTATTTAAATGTGAACTCTTGGTGTAACCAATTTCACATCAGTTTCCCAATAGGCTGGCTAGGCTGTATCATACGACCTCATTTTGAAGTCTCCAAAATTTCTTTTCATTACTAAAAGGTAGCTTTCACTTTCAGCCTAGGACCAAATGAAAGGTAATTCCGGCACTGGGTATCTTAACCCGCTGCAGATATAACGAACATATAACTGGGTACATGATTCAATTTCTTCAGATCCCATGGTGTGAAACTTTCCCTTTTTCTGTAAATAAATATGACACAAATAGTAATTAACTAGTCAATAATGACTGACGTTTTCGGATGTCAATCACAATAAAAATGAAAAAAAAATAGTTAAGGTTTTTATCATCCAGTTTTGAAGAAAAAAACATAAGTTGTTTTTGTATAGCAACAGTATAAGATGCATAATATTAACACTAAATAATTAAATTAACACTCACTTTGTGTTGCACTATTCATCGCCTAAAAAAATACGAGTAAAAGAAAAAAGCTGTCTAAAATGTTCAATTCCTAGAAACTCGATTCTTAAATTGAGAAATCAAATTCTTGTCTCCGATAATTGTTTCAAAAGTAATTAATTGTTTGTCTAATTAAAAGAACAACATTGATTCGTGCGTATTAAAATAAGCATCGCTTTCTAAATCCTCCAATACTTCGTTCTTACCAATTGCGTTTTCGATGTTGACAGTTTTTTTTAAATAATAATGTTTGGGTCCTTTTTTGCACGTTGACTGACAACCCGACAAACGGCGAGAATTATGGGAGAGGATCGCTACAACTGTCATTCATCAGTTCTATTTGTAACAAACCATATATACAACCAAACTAATGCCACCTTGTGAATGAATATTACCACTTAATGGGGCTGGGGATAATTGTGTTTTCCATTTATTGAGAAAGAAATGTTACTGTACGTTAGGAAATCCATTGTTGGATCTGTTATTGTAAAACGATTTATAAACAATGTACTAAATCCTGGGCCTCATACGCGGTTTGTGATTAGCGGATCCATCACTGAAGATATGATAGTAGTTAGATATGACCCCATGAAACACAACCGGGTGGGGTCATCAACAAGGACACTGAAGCACAATACAGATTAACAATTACCACCGTATGAAGCGACTATGACGGATTAAGCAGTTCCTGTCCACAGAAAATATGTAAAAGTAATTTCATAGCAGACATTGCTATTGAGGATGAAGTGTTAGAGACCTAATTATGATAGTCTTCAACTATTTGTACGATCACGTGACCAGTTCACTTTCTCGTTGACTTTCCTTTCCAAAATATAAAGTAAGCCGCCATTTACCGCTGGGTCGACTGGAGCCTGTTGATGACCAGTATCGAAAACGGTATCTAGGCCCCGAGAAGTTTCCGCTTCTCTGATGCTCATCCATTAAAGAAAAGGTTACAATAAAATGTCTAAACGTCATCCGCACCAAAAGTTAAAATAAAATATATACAAACCATTCCCAAAGAAAAGATTTTTTTTAATGTATAAAAGTCCTCCCCAAGAAAAGTTAAAATAAAATATATAAATACACAAGAAAAGTTAAAATAAAACCTATTTCCAACAAAAGTTACAAATAAAATGTATAAAAGTCATCACCAACAAAAGTTAAAATAAAATATATAAATACACAAGAAAAGTTAAAATAAAACCTACCTCCAACAAAAGTTACAAATAAAATATATAAAAGTCATCACCAACAAAAGTTAAAATAAAATATATAAATAACCAAGAAAAATTAAAATAAAACACTCGGTTGTTCAAGGCGGGGGTGGATTCGAATTGACAGCACATAGATATATTTATTTGCAGATAAGTATTAGTGTTGATAATTAATTTGTGTAAAAATAACAATAGTTCTAATTGTAGTCTACTGTAGCATACGTATTTTAAAATATAGAGGTCTGGTTGTAATAGATAGTTAGGGACGTGACAATTAAATATCATGGTATAGTAAGCTGTACTTAACTTAACTTAACGTCTTTATACTGGTTTATAAAACTCTGCAGAGTCTGTATACAACCAGTTTCATTTACATCACCTTGCTCTAAAAGCTATGCGCATCCAATGTATTCTTAAATGCATTAACTGTTCCTGTCTCCACTACCTCCCGTGGCAATACATTCCAAGCATTCACCACTCTCTGACTAAAAAAATATTTCCCAACATCTAATCTGGACCTCTCTTTAGTTAATTTGTAGCTATGCCCTCTTGTTCTTGTAGGTGGCTGTATTTGAAAAAAACCTGCTATAGTCTAATTTATCCAATCCTCTGATCCTCAAATAAACCTATATTATGCCACCTCGAATTTTTCTCTCTTCTAGATACAGTAGGTCGATTTTTCTGAGTCTTTCCTCATAACTATAATTCTGGAATCCCACTATCAGATTTGCCGCTCTTTTTTGTATTCTTTCCAGCATGTTTATATCCCTTCTATGATAAGGACTCACACATGTACACAGTACTCCAATCTAGGTCTAACTAATGCTTCATACAGTTATACATCTATTATAACTCATAGGTCCCTTTCCTTATCTATCTTTCTAATATTGTTCTCTCCCATTCTGTAATTATGTTTCATATTGGATCTACCGATGTAGATGACTGTTGATTTATCTACATGAAACTCTATTTGCCAGCTTATAGACCATTCTCGAATTTGTATCTAAATCCGACCTCATAGAGTTCTTCTGGCTGCAGAGAAAAGATAAAGACTGAAGAGATCAAGGAACAGCCAGGCACTCCAGCCTCCTCAGCATGGTTGTACGATCTGTGGCAGGGACTGTCACTCAAGGATCGGCCTTTACAGCCACAGCAGACAGTGTCAAACCACAGGAGACAGAGCTGGACAGAACTTACAGGGCGCCAGGCGCATGGTCAATAGAGACTGAGACGCCTATGCTGCTGACGTGGTGATCTCTGAACATGTTAATGGCAGGTGTGTCAAGATGTGGGTCTAACCTGAAGAAGTGTGAAAATGCCGACGATGAATACTGCGAATATGGGACCTCCAATCCTATTTTGTGTCTCAGTATGCAGGAATTATGTACAGTAAAGGACCTGATTGTGACAAATGAAAGAGCAATCGCGGTGGCTGGTTTTTGGTGCGAAAACTATGTAATGTTGCAGGACTCGAAAAGTAAGCAAATAAGTAAGTAAGTATTTTGGTGTGCTTTTTCTTAAAAATCTTGATCCTACTTTCATTCTGTTTAAGATGTTGCCAGTCATCTATACTTGATTTTCCTTACACTTTTTGCATAGTTACATTTGCATTTAATGCTTGTATTCTTGCTTCTAGACAGTTCCACTTAGTTCGCATTTCTGAGCGTTTTCGTTGCTTTCTAACAGAATGTTATCAAAATATAGATCAAACAATACACAACTACACGAATATTTGTGTGTCAACTAGTCATCTGGTTTAATTCGAGCTAGTCATTGTGATGTGTAAGGTCTCATTTATAATCATTCCGTGTGGACTCGACGGACTCTGTTTTCCCAGACCGTTAAAGTAGGCCAGTTATCGATAACAAGCGGTTTCAGAGACAAATCTAAACAGTGGTTAATCATTAACTGAATAATTCCCAGGTTCGTCTATGATAGGCTGGTATTAATGACGACCTCTTGACTCTCATCACATGCCTGGGAGGAGTCAGTTGCTCAGATCAATAAGTGAGACTAAGAGTGACAGATTAACTGAGGGACAAAACGGAGATCAATTGACCACTACCTTTTTTATAAATAGTATTATCTTTTTTTAAAAATAAAAATTGGATGCTTACATCTTCGTTTTCTTCTTCTCCTTCGTTAGCTATTTATTTTTCTGATGCCCATGAAAACGAGTTTCTTTTCCCGTTGAAAACAAGTTTCTGGTACTGTTGAAAATGTGTTATTTACAATTTGTTGTTGTTGTATATACCATATGTAAAGTTGTTTCTGGAGCTGTCTTTGAAGTACAAGCCGGCTACCCCATCTTTTTTTAATGTTGATGCTAGCTACCTCATCTCCTTGAATACTGTAGCGGATACCACATCTCTTTGAGCAATAATTCTAGCTACGTCATCTCTGAGCAATAATGGTAGCTACCTCATCTATTTGAGCAATAATTCTAGCTACCTAATCTATTTGAATACTATAGTGGATGCCCCATCTCTTTGAGTAATAATGCTAGCTACGTCATCTCTAAGCAATAATGCTAGCTACCTCATCTCTTTGAATACTATAGTGGATGCCACATGTATTTGAGCAATAATGCTAGCTATCTTATCTCGTTGAGCAATAACGTTAGCTACCTCCTCCCTTTGCCCAATAATGCTAGCTACCTCATCTCTTTGAAAGCTAATACTCGGTGTCTCGTGCATATACACAATAATGCTGGCGTCCCCATCTCCGTGAACCATAGTGCTCGCTAGCCACCTCTTTAAGTCATGGGACTGACTACCCATTTCTTTGAACCATAGTGCTCGCTAGCCATCTCTTTAAGTCATGGGACTGACTACCCATCTCTTTGAACCATAGTGCTCGCTAGCCACCTCTTTAAGTCATGGGACTGACTACCCATCTCTTTGAACTATGGCGCTCGCTAGCCATCTCTTTAAGCTATGGCTGACTACCAATCTCTTTGAACCATAGTGCTCGCTAGCCATCTCTTTAAGCCATCGAATTGACTAGCCATCTCTTCGCGCCATGGACCGACTACCCACCTCTCTGAACCACGACACCAGTTACCACATCTCATTGAGCAATGGCACAGACAACCCATTTTTTTGAGGAGTTAGATCAGTTACTTCATTCGCTATAAAATATAACGCAGATTAATATTTAATTACGATTTTCATGTCTCATAGTAAAGAGCAAGTTACTTACTTAACTTAACTGAACGTATTAATACTGGTTTAGACGACTCTACAGATTGTGTATACAACCAGTTAGGTGGAGGGTTGTTTAACCGATATGCGAGTCCATCTTAATAGACTCTCTAATTAAGACTAGAGTTAAGTAGACCCGCAGCCAGCTAGGCGCCATCTATAGAAGTTTTTAACAAACCACATGGGAAAATGTACAAATAACTTCGGTAGATATTTCTAACTTTAATTACTACTCTTTTCAATTTCCAATTGCCAATGACTTTTTAACGTGCTCGACACTGAACACAGGAGTCCGATCTCATTATCCAGAGATCAGGAAAATTTTTTCTACAAGATCCATGTGAAAAAAATCCCGGTCATTCCAGTGATTCGAACCCGCAACAACTAACATCCAAAGTGGACATCTTACCTCGAGCCCACAGACTCCTCCCTAAGTGAATAAGACAAGTTGAAATAAGGCTCATAAACTAATTGCATTGCACCTGGGCGTCCCCATATGTTCTCATTCCCTTTCATTGATGAAAGTGGTAACGACACAGCACGAACACCTTAAAGTGGTAACGACATAGCACGAACACCTTAAATTGGTAACGACACAGCACGAACACCTTAAAGTGGTAACGACATAGCCCGAACACCTTAAAGTGGTAACGACATAGCCCGAACACCTTAAAGTGGTAACGACAAAGCCCGAACACCTTAAAGTGATAACGACATAGCACGAACACCTTAAAGTGGTAACGACATAGCACGAACACCTTAAAGTGGTAACGACACAGCACGATCACCTTAAAGTGGTAACGACACAGCACGAACACCTTAAAGTGGTAACGACATAGCATGAACACCTTATAGTGGTAACGACATAGCACGAACACCTTAATTGAAAATCGGAAAGAGCTGATTGTTAGGGCAAAGCAGGGAGATGAGTAGTCTCGACAGAAGACATCGGCCTCGGGTGCTGGAAGTCGCGGGTTCAAATCACGATTGAGACCGGCATTTTATCACCTGGACTTTCTTGTATGTTCCTGGATCTCTGTGTAGTAGAGAGCAGACACGTGTTCAGTGTCGCGCACGTTAAAAACCCCTCTGTAACGAGAAATCGAAAAGAGTAGACCGGTTAAGGTCGCTGTGCGAGTAAAATTCAAAGAAATGTTAAAAATCTACCCAATCTTTTACATCCTCTTCGCCTGTGTTACAAAGCTTGTGCATTGTGCTGAGATTCTAAAATATATGGAGATGAACAGAGCACATACAAGTTAAACCGTGTGCAACGACGTTGATTCTTAAACTAAACTAAACTAAACTAAGCTATACAAATTCTAAAAATAATGAAATTTATATCTGATACGCCATTTACCAACTTCTCCCACTCCTCCACCACACCTCAACCTCCATGCCTAATAAGCCGCAGGAAGTAACATTTCAAATAGAATATGCTACGGAAGGCTTTCGGCTACCAGGCAGCATGTATATACTTGCCTCTTTGAACATCATGATTCTAAGTATTCCAAGTATTCCGTAATACAAGTATTCCGTATTCCAAGACAAATAACACAGTTAACGTCCAGGTTCTGATATTACATAATACGTAACAAGAAAAGATCAATAACACATGATTCAGACTGCAGACAGGACACTGCATAGCAAAATATCATTGTTTCTACGCATATTGCTCGTACGCATACAAAAGTTAGAAGTACCTGTGGGGAACATAAACACGCAGTAGAAAGGGATCAAAGATGCAGCAACGACTCTTCGCTGGCAGCTTGTGTCAGGGTCTGGATCTGTAACTGACCAAGTCCCTATTGCACCTCCCAGTGTACGGTCTTGGAGACAAGACTGCAACCGTGCAGCCTGACTAAGAGATTAGGGTTCGAATAGAAAAAAGCAAACACGGTTGCAAAAATGATGTGCTGAAATCGGATGTGTCTGGCCGAAAGGCGCAGAAATCACAGTCTGGTTTTAAAACAGAACAATGTCAGACGTCCTTTTCAGGAAGAATGCAGAAGATTAAGAACAAGAAGAAAAAAAAGAAGAAGAAGAAGAAGAAGAAGAAGAAGAAGCAGGGTTCGTTCCCTATCACAGCCCAGGCCGTTACCACGGTGAAGCAAACCCTTAGAAAATACAAGAGGAAGCGGACCTTATGAAGTCGAATGCACTGAGCCGACAGGTGCAAAATAAAACCCACAATGAAATGCATACCGCCTTGGGTAATAAATAAATAAGGCGAACGCAAAATAAAAAAGGAAGAAGGAGTAGAACATGTTCTGCAAATATGTCGGCTCCACGAGAGGAACTGCATCGCATTGCACTGACAGATGACAGCATCATAATATTAGCATCGTTTTCCCATTGCTGGGGTAGTCAAGAAGTTTGAGGCTGAGGACTACAGACCGTTTCGCCACTGCTGTCGCCACGTGGTGTGCTGGTTATATTTATTTATTTCACCTCCAACGGAAATACAACATATGTCATACCGGGAATTCTTCTTCTTCTTCTTCTTCTTCTTCGTACGCAGTCAGACAGTAACCATTATTTTTTCGAAAAAGCGGCGGTCATCCTGAGGCTGTCGACACTGCCATACAGCTTGTCTTGCAGTTCCACTGGTAATGGCCACATCTGCTCTCTCTGATCCTCGTATGTCGGGCAGTTCTGCAGCAGATGTTCGGCGGTCATTTTACCGGTACCGCACGGGCATTCGTCGGTACCACCTATCTTCAATTTGTTGAATAGGTGGTACCTCAGTCTATTGTGGCCAGTGCGGAGTCTGAAGACAACGACCTGCTCTCTTCGGTTCAACTGGTAATAGGCATCGTTTTTGGTGTAACCAGTATGTTCGGTTTCCCATTTGGTCATGTATCTGGCTTTGATAAGCCGTTTTGACTCTTCGTACGTCATACTAGTATCTGTTTGTGGTAGTCTTGCACCTTCTTTTGCCAGTCTGTCTGCCTCCTCGTTGCCTTGGATGTTGCAGTGTGATGGGACCCACTGTACCACTACCCTTTTTGGTGCGGACTGCTGGCACAGTTTGCAGAGTGCTGCTCTTCAGTCATTAAGCTCAGTGTTTTTCTGGCTTTTTAGCGCTGTGACTACGGCGAGAGCATCTGTAAGCAGGACTATATTTCTTTCATTTTCATTGTCTGTCACCATTTCTTCCACTGCCGCCCTCAGTGCCTCTGCCTCCGCTCTGAAATTGCTTGTGTACTTACCAGTAGCGAATGACAGTGTTATTTTTCTGCCATTTGGTAGGTTCAGGAATGCTCCTGCCCCTCCGTTCTGTGAAGTGTTTGTTACAGAACCGTCGGTGTATGCATGGGTCCAGTCCATGCTTGGGTAGCTTTTCGATATGAAGCTTAGGGTAGTATCTCTCCTTTCTTTTTCAGTCTCGCAGTTTTTGTTTCCAATACCTGGTATATTTTCTACCACCTCTGGAAATATATCCTGCCTCCAGGTAGGTTTTCGTACAGTAGTGATGGGCTTTGGTGTTGTTAGTGCGTTTATGGGATCTTCGTGCATCTTTGCTTTGGCTATTTCTGCAAAGTTTCTCCGCTTTAGTTTCCCATTTCCCAAATTGTTTAGTCTCTGGTGCATTGGATGGTCGGTCAGTCTTCGGAGCTTCTCTGACTGCAGCTTTGCTCTGCAGTCTCTTCTATCGGTCATGGATTGCAGTTTTGTAATCTTTTCAAGCTCTACAATTGGCGTTAACTTCATGCCTCCTGTTTTAAATCTTATGGCTTGGTTTTGAAGTTTGCTAACTTTATCGAAGTTCGCCTTCGCTGCTGTTGTCCATGCCGCAATGCCATACTCGAGAACTGGTCTCACTCTTCCAGTGTACAGTTTATTTAGCATACCGGGAATTCGAACCCCTGTCCTCCTTGTCGGCAAGCAGGCATCGAAACGATTCGGCCACACGCTCTTCGAGGAACAGAGGAACTAAAGGAATAGAGTGACAAATGCATCGCTCTCAATTCTGGGGGATCAAGGTCAGCGCATGAGCTGCAGTGGTCAGCGACCCATAGCTGACTGCTAGCGTCAGGGCCAGTGAACCAGAGCTGCCAAGACCCTTCTTCACATCCACGCGGTGATCCTGGATAACAGGCTGCAGCAGAGCCGACTGGCTACGGAGAAGGAATCGAAGAGGGAATGCTAACCAGGTACTAAAAAAATGCTTGCTGAAGTCGGGTGTGTTGGATCGAAAGGTGCAAATATCGCAGTCAAGCTGTAAACTACGACACAACGCATTCCGTTCTCTTGACTACATTCTGCTACTTAAGCCCTTTCAGGGTTTGGTAGCGGGATATTGAGAATGAACGAAGCCAAGCCAATTCAGTTCTGGGATAAACTGCACGGTCCTTAGACAGAACTCCCAGTTTATGCAGGATATACGAGGGACTATTTGAGAGCCCAGCTGCTGCCTGCAACCCCAAAAGCTGTCCAGACATAGCGAAGGAGACAACAATAGGATGCTGGTTGTGGGAATGCCTACCTCATCCTGTAGACATTTTGAGCCACTGAAACTTCATCGACAATGGATATATCGACTAAATCGATAAACATCCATGCATTCATGTCAAATGGGACTCCTTTCGTATACGGACAATTGACTTAAGAGAATCGAAAGACGTGGTGTTTTGCTGGAGCAGATATGCCGGGGTTCAGGGCAATGAAAAAGCTGACATCGTGGCTTCACAACCTCCCATTATGGGCATATTAGTGATGGATAGAAATGGCATTTTGGAATCAATCAATGACCCCCTGCTGGATGAGGACACTGCAATAGATGAAGCAGCAATCCACAGACTGCAAAGTTTCGACATTAAACGAGGTTCGAGCGGAGTGGTGCGCATGAGAAGACGGAGCAGGAGAGTGTACAACCAGCAAGCTACAGGGACCATCAGCATCCACATCTTACGCCATTTGATGAGAGAGACTGAGCACCTATGGGTATGCCCGGAGTGCAGTGACGTCGATTCTTAGAAACAGAAACAGATTTCCCAACGTAGAACTAATTTATTTGCATTTGTTAAAGACTTATGTGGCACTGCAAAAGCTTTGATAAATTGATTCATTGATTTTAGAGAAAAGTGAAGAAGACGAAGAAGAAGAAGGGTGAAGTGCAGTGAGTTTATCTTCACCAGGCGTTTAGCTTTTACGTGGCCTTCGACACCATGCGTTGGAAGGTCTTCTCCCGCAGATGAGTTAGTTAAGTTACACCCATTAGACACATGGTGTCCACTTATAGTCAGTGTACTTAACTCATTTTCCAAGTTTTCTTTTACTTGAGCCATTCGTGATGTTTTGGTATTTTCAACTCTTGAGAAACAGGCCTGGCACTGCTTTACTAGCGACGCGCGTGTCTTCCAGGACAGTTGGTAGACCTGACATCCGACCAATGTTGTTGTTTACTGCCTGGTGTGACATGTTAATTAGATACTAATTGACTATGGATGAGGCAGGGTATTGTGTGAGCTAGCATTATATAGACAAAGGAAATTAGGTTTTCAGAGCGGCACGTGATTTTATTTAAATAGTTCATTCCGTTGAGTCGATATACTGGCTTGCAAATTTTCTTAAATGCTGCAAAACCGATACGTTGGCTTGAACTATTGCCATACTTAGATTTTAAAGTTTCTTAATTTTTCTGAATGTATCATTGTAGCAATCACGTTCTACGAGTGCTTTACATGTAACTTCTTTCTATTCTTTCTTAACTCCCGCCACCAAGCAAAAAAAAAAGTATTTGCAAGTTGCAGGATGTTTTCGGGAGAACGGTATGCATTGTGTCGTAGTTTACTACAAGACTGCGATATTTGAACCTTTTGGTCCGACACATCCGACTAGCAGTCATTGTTTGGGTACCGGGTTAGCCTGTCCTCTTCGATCCCTTCTCCTTAGCCAGTCTGATCGGTTGCAGCCTGTTATACAGGATCACAACTGAAAGATGTCTAGAAGGCAGCTCTGATTCCCTAGTTTATCAATATATGTTGTTATCGTCAAATAATAACAATATGAAAACTGTTGAACAAATGGCTTATTCGTTTTGAAGATGGACGATAAAACTTGGAGACCCCGCGACGTGATGTACCTGTAAATGAGCTCTTGTCAGTTAAAAAACGATAATAATAGACCGTTAGCAGTTGGCCGGGAAAATGGCTACAAGTGATGGAATTCCTACTAAATACGCAACCTACCTACCTCCAGACCTAGTATGCTGCTGGATATAAACATTGAAAAAGAACGTACTAGATATAGCCTTCGGCTACCTAGCAGCAGGAATTTACCTGTATGTTTGAGTGCCAGGGTTTAAAAATATTCTAAGGAAGAAAATACCTAAATCGAATGATCAATACTGACATTGAAATATTATTGTTAACACTTCTTTCCCTTCCGTGATGGTATGGTTTCTTGTCGCCAGTGACGTACACGTGATGAAAAGA
This sequence comes from Ariolimax columbianus, assembly GCA_036924085.1. Lineage (NCBI taxonomy): Eukaryota > Metazoa > Mollusca > Gastropoda > Stylommatophora > Arionidae > Ariolimax > Ariolimax columbianus. The sequence continues at coordinate 55,831,780 of JAVGWX010000016.1, forward strand.
ATGTATCCAACACCACCTTCCTAGCATATCGTAAAAGCAGCTGAAGAGGGTTGTACTTGGAGCTAGAAACGTTCATCATTGTAAAAAAAGCTATTGCCGCTATAATCCATCTTTGCAAAAGCTCTTATACAGACTTCGTGTAAAGCGACCAGATACTTTGAAAATCTATGTTTCACATTGGAGTGAATTGACGAATGATTGTAAATCTTGAAAACAGACTACCTTTACAGGAGGCTAGCTACATGGGTGGCCAATGTTTCACATTGGAGAGAAGAGATACATAATTGTAACGCTTGGAAACAGACTACCTTTAAAGGAGGCTAGCTACACGATACAGTGTTGGCCTATGTTTCCCATTGAAGCAAATAGAGGAACAATTGCAAAGCTTGGAAACAGACTTACTATAAAGTGGGCTTGCTACACGATACAGTGGTAGCCTATGATGTACATTGAAGCGAAAAGGTGAATGAATGACGTCTTCTAAATACAAACCCGACTAGAGTATGGTTTAGCCCACAAAATTCCCGGGTGGTACATCCTCAACAGATTATTACATCGACAGATATATTTTATGTCGAGAGAACTGAAGCACCTGTCACAACTACATTTGAAACTGTTGTATGTTTTGGTACATGTACCCGCACTTCCTTCAGAGGACAGCTTTCATCAATATTTAATGACCAGAACATTGACTTACATAGTGTTTCTACATACTTAGTTCCGGGGTAAGGGTTCACGTGAACGGTGGAACTCTACAAGAATGTTTTCATGAATTTTATTTACACTTTGTTTCATCCGTCTTCTCTAAGAAAATCAGTATTCTTGATTTAACAGCCGTTGTGTAGTACTGCGTCACACGTGTGGCCATTTACCGCCCACTTAACCCATGCTGGAGACAAACATAGCTTGAATGATTGCTCGTGTAAAAGGGAATGATTGTTGCTGGAATCAAAGAGGATATGAAGGCTGATTGTTTTTTCGTGTATCTCTCTACCTTTTGTTGTAGCTAACTCTGCTTGCGGGAGAATCCGGCATGAACGGGATTACCCGATGTGCTTTGGTGCGCTCCCCTGCAAAGAGTCCGTGAAATGAAATTTCTGGCATTATGCTGGGACCACCAGCATATGCTATGTTTATGTTCCTGTACATCCGTTAGTTCTTTCTCTGATGTGTCTTTAGCTGTGTCCATGTGCTTGTATATGTTTACTGCTCGCTCGTCTTTTTTTCTGGTATGGAAATATTTACTTGTACAAGGAATCTATACTTATTCCTTACTGTCTGTTTTACAGTTATTTACATATATTTGCATACTCAGCTGTAAATGGATGCTTGATTTACTGTTTGGAAAGGAAAGGTCAGCGAGGAAAAGAATTATTTGCCCCATATGCAGCTGAGACCTAGCACAAATAATTATTAAACACTTTATCCCCGACAGCAGGGATACTGAGACGCTAGTCCGGTCAGGCACAACATACTGACCAGAATGTCGCGCCAGGGTCAGGTACAATATACTGACCAGGACGTAGCGTCAGGGTCAAGCACAATTTACTGACCAGGATGTCGCCCCAGCGTCAGGTACAATATACTGTGTCTCTTCCATGTATCGTTTCCTGGAAACAAGACTATTTATAAGGCTGACGAGATGTGGATTGACGTGATCCCCGTAGTAGTTTGCGTCATGCAGATGAAAACAAGCATAACACAACCGCGTAGAGAACCGCGGTCCACCTTTATCAGCAAGCTCGGCATGTGAGGAAAGCTACTACAACACGTCACTTAAAGCACTTTTCAGGGGTCACAACTGAGTAAACTGACTTTTGTTGGCAAACCATTCCATCCAATCATTGTCATCTTCTTATTCCAAATGTTGTATCTATCAAGAGGCTTATTTGACTAAAGAATGAAAGCCGCTTGCTTTAGCAGTTATCAAGCAGTGCGCAGACTAAGTTTTGATTTTAAATCTAATAGTGAAACACTAATGGCTTTCTGGGACTTAAACATGTGTCTCCGCTGTGGCTGGCTGGTTGGTTGGATGGTTGGTTGGTTGGTTAGATGGTTGGTTGGATGGTTGGTTGGATGGTTGGTTGGTTGGTTGGTTAGATGGTTGGTTGGTTGGATGGTTGGTTGGATGGTTGGGTGGTTGGTTGGTTAGATGGTTGGTTGGTTGGTTGGATGGTTGGTTGGGTGGTTGGTTGGTTGGATGGTTGGTTGATTGGATGGTTGGTTATGTGGTTGGATGGTTGGTTGATTGGTTGGACGGTTGGTTGGTTGGACGGTTGATTGGTTGGTTGGTATATTGGTTGGATGGTTGGTTGGATGGTTGGTTGGTTGGTTGGATGGTTGGTTGGTTGGTTGGATGGATGGTTGGTTGGTTGGTTGGATGTTTGGTTGGTTGGTTGAATTGTTGGTTGGTTGGTTTGATGGATGGTTGGTTGGTTGGTTGGATGTTTGGTTGTTTGGTTGGATGGATGGTTGGTTGGTTGGATGTTTGGTTGGTTGGTTGGATGGTTGGTTGGTTGGATGTTTGGTTGGTTGGTTGGATGGTTGGTTGGTTGGTTGGTTGGATGGTTGGTTGGTTGGTTGGATCGTTGGTTGGTTGGTTGGTTGGTTGGTTGGATCATTGGTTGGTTGGTTGCTAATGCCCGCAATGAGTAGGTAACCCTTTTGTGCGCCCTGAAAAGAAGAGAACTTGTGGCAGATTGTAGTTGCTTTCCTGACATCCCGAGCGTGCTGATTAAGGGGACCGTGGTCCTCCATGAGGTTGTGCAATGCTTTGTTTCATCTAAGTCCCACTCACTACCACGGAGATCACATCGAACCTCACCTTGTCAGCCAGACTGTTGTCCTCGACAACAGCCCGTTTCCAGGACGACCAACAAGAAGGTCAGGTGAGGGTCTTGGCCAGTATATTTATCCTGACCCTATCTAACATTGTTTGATCAGTATGTTTTGCCTGACCCTGGCTAACATTATTTGATCAGTATGTTTTGCCTGACCCTAGCTAACATTGTTTGATCAGTATGTTTTGCCTGACCCAAGCTAACATTGTTTGATCAGTATGTTTTGCCTGACCCAAGCTAACATTATATGATCAGTATGTTTTGCCTGACCCAAGCTAACATTGTTTGATCAGTGTGTGTTGCCTGACCCTATCTAACATTGTTTGATCAGTGTGTTTTGCCTGACTCAAGCTAACATTGTTTGATCAGTGAATTTTGCCTGACCCTGGCTAACATTGTTTGATCAGTGTGTCTTGCCTGACTCAAGCTAACATTGTTTGATCAGTGTGTGTTGCCTGACCCTATCTAACATTGTTTGATCAGTGTGTCTTGCCTGACCCTGGCTAACATTGTTTGATCAGTGTGTTTTGCCTGACCCTAGCTAACATTGTTTGATCAGTGTGTTTTGCCTGACCCTGGCTAACATTGTTTGATCAGTGTGTTGTGCCTGACCCTAGCTAACATTGTTTGATCAATGTATTTTGCCTGACCCTGGCTAACATTGTTTGATCAGTGTGTTTTGCCTGACCCTGGCTAACATTGTTTGATCAGCGTGTTTTGCCTGACAATGGCTAACATTGCTTGATCAGCGTGTTTTGCCTGACCCTGGCTAACATTGTTTGATCAGCGTGTTTTGCTTGACCCTGGCTAACATTGCTTGATCAGCGTGTTTTGCCTTACCCTGGCTAACATTGTTTGATCAGCGTGTTTTGCCTGACCCTGGCTAACATTGCTTGATCAGCTTGTTTTGCCTGATCCTGGCTAACATTGTTTGATCAGCGTGTTTTGCCTGACCCTGGCTAACATTGCTTGATCAGTGTGTTTTGCCTGACCCTGGCTAACATTGCTTGATCAGCGTGTTTTGCCTGACCAGACGTTAGTCTCATCGTCCTATCTCCCTGGTGAAGAGACGAATATCTTTGTCGCTTGGCCAACAGCTTAGTCTTGCTGGAAACCAATCTAGATGGCAAGAAAAACTAGGATAGACAACGCTGTAATAAGCAGATGTCAAAACATCTAGAGTATGCCAAGAGACAATAGAGGACAAGTGTATATGAAGAAAACAGACATTGCTCTTATAAATGGGTGAGAAATATCTGGAGATTGGCAAAAAAAGCAACAGAGGACACGCTTTCATAAAGTAAAGTAAAGTAACCCATAGCGTTACTGCCGTAATGGCGTAAGATGTTGGACATCTCACATTTCAAAGGCTCGACTGTATGAGAGCGGTAACCATCTTCTCTCCTTCACCGCTTTTACTTCCCGGACTGAACCGGTACCCATTTAAGGCTTGGTCGATCTGGGCGCTATAGCGATATGGAAAAACATGTCCGCCTCAACTGGGGAATGAACCCAGGACCACTCAGGTGCGAAGCCAGCTCAGTAACCATTAAAAACCATATAAAAAACATAACAAACGCATTTATACATTAGCCGAAAACATATAAAGATGGGCAAGAAATACACTGTAAATAAACATCTTTTTTTGGCGTTCGTCCAGAATCGGACGTATGTGATGTTGTATTTTAGTTTACAGCAATATTGCGGTATATGTGCACATCCGATTTTAGCACGACATTTTTGGGGACCGGATTTGACGTCTCTTTTGGATCCTTAATCTCTTATCCAGTTTCTATGGTTCAGGTACCTTTCCAGGTCAGCCACCTGGAGGTGGAATGCGGTCTTTATCAGCTGTTGTTCTCTGACCTGTACGCAAGAACCAGCTGTGAGTGGCTGTCAGCTGCTTCACTATGCTGTATCCTTGCCCTACTGCACAGTCAAGACCTGAGATTAAAAAAAGTTGGATATCCGTTTCCAAAGACCATTGATATTGAGATGGCAAACATAACTGGTTGGATCAGAACTTTCCAGATTATTTCAAGGATCTCATGCTTTTTTCAATGTTCAATGCCAAGTTACCGTTGGATTCTTTGCCTCTCTCTTCCTTTGTGAATTCAAAGCGTACAAATAGGGGATGTTCTTATTGGTATTGTTACTCATTTCGAGAATGAACAGGATTATTATAATTAGTTTTTTTGCTTTCGCCTTTATTTCTCTAATCTCCAAGGCAGTGTGCGTTGCATTGTGGTTTTTATTTTGCGCCTTTCGGCCAAGTGCATCCGACTTCAGTAATCATTTTATGTAAGGGCCTGCTTCCTTTTGCATTTTCTAAGGGTTTGCTTCCCCCGGGGTAACGGCCGGTGCTGTGATGGGGATCGAACCTAGCACCTTCGGGTTGTGAGCCGAGCGACTTAACCATTAGCCCATGCCGTCCCCACTAGTATTACTCTTCTGTGCGCCTTGAGAAGAACGATAAGTAGCGGGTTGCAGTAGCTTTCTTAACATCCCCAGCCTGCTGATGACGGTGATCCGGTGTCCTTCAGGCGGTTGTGCTTTGCTTGGCTTCATCTGCGTGTCGCTCACTACTACGAAGATCACGTCGATCTCCTATCTCTTTAACCGGGCTGCCATGAAAATACGTGTTTCTATGGAGTACTAGGTAGAAGTCCAAGTGGGTGTCTTGGCCACGATGTTTTACCTGATCAGACGTTAGTATTCCTAGCCACAAACAGTAGATAATTATTTTATACCAGGAGTCAACGGAATATGTCTTATAAAGAATAGTTTGGAAACTCCGTCTCGTACAAACGCCATTAAAGTATGTTTTAGTTTTTCGATGAGGTGAAACTAAAAGTATCGTTCATCGTTTTATATAATAACAACCGAAAAAATTATAGTTGCCTATCACAAGCAAAGAAGGCGACATTAGCAGACTTGTGCTGCAAGTTGTGATCTCATTTGACTGTAAAGACCATTCTCGGCACAGCAGACTGCCTCTCTTCAGACACACCTGTAAGGAGCCGGCTGCAGAGTCCTTTCTGGCGGCCCGTTTCTCTGAATCTTCCCTCTGTGATCTGAGCACCTTGTGTGAAGCTAGCGAGTTCCAGGTGGAAAAATCAGTGCAAGTATCCACCAGAACGTGACAGCATTGCTTTCCCTAGACGTGAGTCCGGTACCTATTTACGCTTAGGCGGACATGATCATTGCAGGGGGAAAAGAATAGGATCAATGTTACCTTCCAACTATGTCTAAAAGATTGCTGAAAAAGGTTATGGTTAGGCTAGCAACCGCGAATAAAACCATTTTTGTAGAAACCATTACTACAAACGCTCGGAAACACATTACGCTTGAGATTGCGCTAAAAGATGAAAAGATGAAACGAACGTGTTGAGACTGGGGATTGAACCTGGTGCCTTGTCAAAGACTGCAAGCGCTCTAACCAGCCAGTCACACAATCGCTCGGTCATACATTTGTCTAATTTATCGTTTATGTATTTATTTCGATGTGGAGATAACTGATCTAATCTTATATTTTAATCTGTATTCATGTGGATCATTCTGCCTTGGTTATGGTTCCTGCTATCTAGCACCAAGTGTGTTGGTCTCATTGGCTTCTCATTCTCTGTGTGGGATCGAATTATATGAACTATTTTTACAGTTCGTGTGTTTGACGATTTCTTTGTTCGATCTAAACGAATGTTTTATTTAATAGTCACGTTCTGTTACTATTTGCGTGGATTTCTAAATGAAGTGCATTCTTTATTTTACGATAGTTTGCTTCACTCTTTCTCCTAGAATATAAGTGTAAATTTTATTATTTGTTAGTGTCTTTTAGTCTCAATTGTGGTTTCAAATGTAGGGTATATGTAATTATTTGTTAGTGTGTTTTAGTCTCATTTGTAGTTTCAAATGTGGGGTTAATTTTATTATTTGTTAGTGTGTTTTAGTCTCAATTGTGGTTTCAAATGAAGGGTATATTTTATTATTTGTTAGTGTGTTTTAGTCTCAATTGTGGTTTCAAATGTGGGGTTTATTTTATTATTTGTTAGTGTGTTTTAGTCTCAATTGTGGTTTCAAATGTGGGGTTTATTTTATTATTTGTTAGTGTGTTTTAGTCTCAATTGTGGTTTAAAATGTAGGGTTTATATTATGATATTGTTAGTGTGTTTTACTCTACTCATGTGATTTATAAATCTAGGGTATATTTTATGATATTGTTAGTGTGTATTTCTTTTCTCCTGTTGTTTCTAAATCTTTGGAATTTGTTAAGATATTTTTAGTGTGTGTTTTCTTCTCCTAAAGTTTCTAATGTGTGGTGTATGCCTAACTACCCGGCTAGAATGTTTCCGCACGATATGCTTATTTCAGCAGACGTTCAATAGTTTGAAGAAAGACACTATTTTTGTAACCCAATATTACCATTACTATTTTGTATTTCATTTATCAAACACACTCTACACTCGCTTTTCCCCTTGACCTGTTAGCTACGTTGTATTTTTAAAATGGCCGAACTTTCTCAAATTCTGTTACTGTTTTAGGCACGTCACTCCAGACATGGAGATCAAAGACATAATGAGGACTGTATCTCCTCTTCACAGATCACATCACAACCACCAAAAAACAGATGTCCGGACCATTAGTGAACATTCCCTGCTTACTTCCATTTCAAAGTCGGGACTCGTATCCTCTCCCAGAGTACCCTGGGAGTTTACTTTCATCGTATTCATCCATCCTATCCACATAACTTTGGCGCCGCTGACCGCTTTCCCTAACGCCATCCTAACTATGGGTGCTGCTTCTTCCCAGCTGTTGGATGAAAGGTAACGAGTCACTTCCCTTTTTGTCTGCACAAATGAGGTTGTGTTTATGCTTTGATTTCAAATTGTGACTTCAGTAATGATATTGTTTTGTGTATGCCTTCAGAAGTGTCATTTTCATATTTGTATGCATGTGTGTTAACTTTCTTTTCCTTCTTTCTCGTCTTCTTCTTATTCATATTATTATCGTCTTCTTCTTCTTCTCGTCACCCTCCTGCTTCCTTATTTTATTTTTTCTTCGTATTCATCTTCTTCGCCGTATACTTGTTATTTGTCTTCTTCTTCATTTTTTTAATCGTTTTCCCCTTCTTCTTCTCCTTCTACGTTTTCTTCTTCTCCTTCTCCATCTTTTTCTTCGTCTTCTCTATCTCCTTCTTCAGCTTTTCCTTCTTCGTCTTCCTTTTTCTTATCCTTCTTCTTCTTCCTATTCGTTTTTTTCTTCGCACTGATAATCTTCAACTACATAGGCCAAACTCGCACCAAACCTTCATGACCTTTGTTGGCGCTGTAATATTGTCCCCTTTCACCCCTACCTCCTCCTCACACGCTGTTTGCTATCTTGTTCAACCATTGCATATCATAAATCGTTCTCAATGTATTGTTGTAGAATCTCTGTAATTTATTAATATTTCATTTAGCCGTCCGCCATGATTCAGATCCATTCAAAAGAATTGACTTGTTTTTTCATATGTGACCTTAGCTTTACAGATGTTACATCATGGTGCCTTGAGTGTGCAGCGAGTTTGATGCCACATAATTTGGCACGGCACATAATGATGGTGGTAATGATTCGGCAGAAGTTCTCAGTTCAGGAATTAAACACGATACAGGAAGTACGCACGTGTGACACGGCCAGATTTTTAGATGTGCCACAAGTTATGAAATCCGAGCCCAGCTTGAGACAAAGTTATATATTTTCCCAGCCTGGCTGACCTTTTGAGTTCCAATTCCTTTTATTTCCAAAGATGTCAGTTATTGCTTTAAATCAGGCTTCTTAAACTCAAACCAACTGAGGGCCGAATTAACTACTCGAATTTTGCAGTGCTGTCGACACTTATTTTTTTTCCCCTGAATTATCTCGAAATTTTACATTGCGTCCTGGAGACAGAAAGCTACGTTTTTCGTAGGTCCCGACGATGGTTCTCTGTGCTAGATTGAAAACTACTCCTATATTTGACCTCTGGTTAAAATGTATCAATTATATTTTATTAAAATAGTAGATAAACTAGGAAGCATTAATTATTTGTAATAAATGCGTAATCTCACCCATGCATTCCCATAACGACAGTCTGGGGTTGACGAGCCGACTGAATGATAGTAGTTTACAAGTTCTAAAACAGTATTTTCACTCTCCTAAAAGGACCTGACTTTAATGGAACATAATAGGTAGAGGAAACTAATGCCAGGTCAGGATGTTGTTGTTGTTGTTGTTGTTGTTCCTGTTGCTGCTGTTGGTGTTGTTTTATGCCTACAATGAGTAAGCTTACTCTTTTGTGCGACGTGACAAAGAGGTAAGGTAGTGGGTTATAGTATGTTTTCTTACATCCTGAGTGTGCTGATGAGGTAGATCGTGGTCCTCCAGGCGGTTTTGCCATGATTGGCTTAACTACGTGACGATCACTACTATGGGGATGACGTCGATCAACATTTCGTCAGCCAGACTGCCTTGAAAACGGGTTGCTTCCAGGGAACCCTACATTGAAGAAAGTGGTCCTGGTCAGAATGTCCTGCCTGAGCCTGACCCGACATCCTGGTCAGTATGTTGTGCCTGAGTCTGACGCGACATCCTGGTCAGTATGTCCTGCCTGAGCCTGATCCAACATCCTGGTCAGCATGTTATGCCTGAGCCTGACCCGTCATCTTGGTCCGTATGTTGTGCCTGAGCATGACACGACATCCTGGTAAGTATGCCCTGCCTGAGCCTGACGCGACATCCTGGTCAGTATATTGTGCCTGAGTCTGACGCGACACCCTGGTCAGTATGTCCTGCCTGAGCCTGATCCAACATCCTGGTCAGCATCTTATACCTGAGCCTAATCCGACATCCTGGTCAGCATCTTATGCCTGAGCCTGACCGGACATCATGGTCAGTATATTGGGCCCCACCAAACTAGCATCCCAGTTCCCCACCAGGACCAGGTAAAATACTCTGGCCAAGACCCCCACTTCAATTTCATCTACGTCGCAATGGAAATGGGTTGTTCTTCTTGGCAGCCTGTCTAATTTTGTGCACGATTAATGTGGTTCCTCTAGTCGTGCTCGATACTTAGATAAAGCAAAGCATTGCACAACCGCCTTGAGGACTCCGTTTCCTTTCATCAGCAAGCTCGTGTGTGAGTAAAGCTAACGCCTTTTTCGTGTCGCCTAAAACAGAAAACTTACATATTGTAGGCATTTACAAAAACAACACATAATAGGCCTTTACAACAACAACACGTTGTAGGCACTCACAACAACAACACGTTGTAGGTACTCACAACAACAACACATTGAAGTCATTCACAACAACAACACATTGTAGGCATTCACAACAATAAAAACAAGGAAAAATTGTTCGGAGTCTGATTAATGTAAACATTATAGCACACACCGTTCACGACATAGACAGGGTTGAACTGCCACGACCGCAACGCCCCACCAGACTCATCTGTTGATACTTACATTGATACTGGTTATTCCCTCTTCACTCTGTTTCATTTGACTCTATCCCACAGTCACACCCTTGCACAACTTTCACACGCGCCCTCGTGGTAAAGCCCTTCCATTGCACTTTGGTTGGGCTAGCTTCTGAGGGCGCACAAACCTAGCATAGATACATACAGACGCACACATTCATCCAAATACTGGTGTATGCGTCCTGATATCGCCCAATGGACTACGGTCTGGGGTGGGAAATGGCGCGCCTCCGCCAGCAGAAACTAGTGAGGCAAACATCTAAGCAACAACAAAAAATTGACACGATTAAACTGCCACGACCGCCACGCCCCACCCGACTCATCTGTTGATACTTACATTGATACTGGTTATTCCCTCTTCACTCTGTTTCATTTGACTCTATCCCACAGTCACACCCTTGCACAACTTTCACACGCGCCCTCGTGGTAAAGCCCTTTCATTGCACTTTGGTTGGGCTAGCTTCTGAGGGCGCACAAACCTAGCATAAGTACATACAGACGCACACATGCATCCAAGCACTGGTTTATGCGTCCTGATATCGCCCAAAGGACTAAGGTCTGGGGTGGAATGGGCGCGCCTCCGCCAGTAGAAACTAGTGCGGCAAACGCTTAAGAAACAAACAAAAAAAATCTTATGGGTTTAATCGCAGGAAGGGAAAGAACTGGACACCCTACCTCAAATAAGCCTCATCTTCGTATACTCAAACTGACACAACTTCATTCCACGACAGTAGTGGAACTACTATGGGGCAAACCTTGACTTAGTATACTGGAGTGTCTAACATCTTCATTCCCAGACAGTAATGTAACTACTATGGGACAAACCTTGACTTAGTATACTGAAGTCTCTAACATCTTCATTCCACGACAGTAGTGTACCTAATATGGGACAAACCTTGACTTAGTATACTGGAGTGTCTAACAACTTCATTCCACGACAGTAGTGTACCTAATATGGGACAAACCTTGACTTAGTATACTGGAGTGTCTAACAACTTCATTCCACGACAGTAGTGTACCTAATATGGGACAAACCTTGACTTAGTATACTGGAGTGTCTAACAACTTCATTCCACGACAGTAGTGTAACTACTATGGGGCAAACCTTGACTTAGTATACTGAAGTGTCTAACAACTTCATTCTACGACAGTAGTGTAACTACTATGGGACAAACCTTGACTTACTATACTGAAGTCTCTAACAGCTTCATTCCCGAACAGTAGTTTTCTACTATGCGACCAGTGGCATGCGGTGACTTTTCTTTAAGGGCTCAAGATTCGAGAACAACAATCATTATTGGGTTAAAGAGGAAAACACTGCATATATTGTATATTATGTAGCTTACCAATGACACTTTTACCGATCACAGTTCCCATAGTTAAGCTCAATTCAACCGATGCACAATCTTTAGAAATTGTATTAACAAGCAAATATATTCTAAATACGAGGACCTTTTTTTTTGGTAAGGAAATATAACAATATTTTAAAAATATAATCTTCTACAGCGTTTATGCACTTATCCCAGCGTTGAAGTAATGCGTGAAAAGCCTCAGAGTAGACCGATTTGTCAGTATGTCTGAACCAATCCAGGACAGCCTGTTTCACTTCGTCATACGTACTGAAATTCTGACTTTCCAGTAAGTCTTTTAGGGGTGCAAATAGGTGGAAATCGCATGGAGAGAATACTGGGCTGTAAGTGGGATGAGGCAATACGTCCCAGCTGAGTCGCTTCTCATGGCACATAGTGCTGTGAGCCATATAAGATCGAGCGTTATCTTACAGGAGCGGGACGCTCTTTGTGAAAATGCAAATGTTCATGAATAATAGTGTTCATCTTACCCATTTAAAAATGTGCCCCTTGTGCTATTTAGACAGGGGATGTGTCAATTTTCTAGGATAAGGCGTTCCACAATCTGGATATTCACAGTAATGACTGTAGTGAGTTGAGTGCTACCCGCGGCCAGTATCATCACTTTAGTGGGCCACCTAGCAGTAATAGGACACAAGTGCCCCTAAATTTAGTAGCTCCAGCATGCTATAAAAGTAAGTAAAGTAAGTCGCATGTTCTTTTACAGAACGTAGCTTCTTACAAGCACCTATTTGGCTGTTATACGTTTCTCGGCAAGTGTGCAGAACTGTATGTTGCCATTACTTTCCGTACGTGGAGGAGCATTCGCCCGAGGAAAAAGCCAGTGTCTGCCAAACTGGACACAAGTGGGACTCGAACCCGGAACGTTGGATTGTGAAAACCGAGCGAGTTTCACCCCTGAAAATACAGTCTGGTTCTTGATTGTAATGCTGTTGTTCTTTTGAAGAAGTATAATACTCTATTTTTAAATGACGTTATTAGTATTTAATTTATTTTGTTTGAACATAAATATCTGGAATTGGCATATCTTTCTGTATTACTTGATGCTTTTCTTAACAATTGAAGACTCCAAACCAAACTGTTAATAACTGGTAGATAACACATCGTTGTGACACGCGATCGGAACTGCTATTTATCGCTGACCTACTTACACTAATCATGCTGCTTATATGTGGCAAACTTTGTTGTGAGGTAACAGCTTCCAAATCGAGTCCTATTCCATATTTCACACTTCGAAACACTGTCAAACTATATTGACTATCGAATACTTTAACACTTCACAAGGTATCTTTCATTTACGGAAATAATTACATAAACTTAATAACCACAACACTACCACTTATTAGAAGCAACTAAACATTATATCTCCTTATGGTACAGCGCCAAGCGGTTAGCATAAATTTTATTGCACAGATGGAATAGTATAGATTCATCTAGTCCTCTACACTGCGAGAGCCGATAACACTCGAGCGTTTCCGATGACAGAGCGCAGTCATTTTGGGGCAAAAAAATGCGGGAAAATCGTAAAGTATTGTGACACAAATTGAGACTCAATAGTGAGGAATAGTAATGTTGTTTATTCAATATTTGTATCTTATGCTTTTATGTCCCGTAGAAATCTAACTCTAATAGCAAAACGTTTGGGGACTAGCCTAGTTCTGTTCGTCTATTGGCGGAAGGCCACTGATATACATATATATATATATATATATATATATATATATATATATATATATATATATATATATATATATATATTCGAACGATCTAGGAAAGCAATGAAAGCCAGATAGTCCTGTTTACAGATGTCCTGGCCATGGTTACAGCACTAAAAATCGAGAAATATACTGAAGTTAAGGATTTAAGAGCAGTACTCTGTCAACTATGCCAGCAGTCCGCACCAAAAAGAGTAGTGGTACAGTGGGTTCCATCCCACTGTAACATCCAAGGCAACGATGAGGCAGATATACTGGCAAAAGAAGGTGCAAGACTACCACAACCAGATTCTAGTGTGACCTACGAAGAGTCCAAAAGGTTTATTAGGGCCAGATACATGGCCAAATTGGAAACAGAACATACTGGCTACACAAAAAACGATGCCTACTACCAGTTGAACAGAAGAGAGCAGGTCGTGGTCTTCAGACTCCGCACAAGCCACAACAGAGTGAGGTACCATCTATTCAATAAACTGAAGATAGGTGGTACTTACGAATGCACCTGTGGTACAGGGAAAATGACCGCTGAACATCTGCTGCAAAACTGCCCGACATACGAGGACCAGAGAAAGCACATGTAACACATCACCAGTGCCAACACTAGACATGCTCTATGGCAGTGTCGACAGCCTCAGGATGACAGCTGCTTTCTTCGAACAAATTCAAGTTGATGCCTGACAGCGTACGAAGAAGAAGAAGAAGAAGAAGAAGAAGAAGAAGAAGAAGAAGAAGAGGAAGAAGAAGAAGATCTAGGTAAAATGAATTATTAAGAATCGTATGAGGTCATTCAGAATGCCCAACGGCAAGTGAACAATTTCGATGACACAAAAGTCACAGCTATGGTTGACTATGGTTTGGTCAGACAAAATATGCTGATCGGACAATGATTTAATGGTGTCAGGTAAAATATATCGGCCAAGAACACCACCTCGACTTCCATGCAGATCTCCCTGGAAACGAGCTGTTTAAATGGCAGCCTGGCTAACGAGGTTGGAATCGACTTTAATAGCCGTTGTAGCGAGCAACACACAGATGAGATCAATAACAGACCCGTCTGGAGTACACCGTTCTGCCTTCATCAACATGGTCGGGATGTCAAGAAATACACTGCAACCTGCCACTTAACGCTCCTTTGACGACGTCCAAAAGATAAATCTTACTCACTGTTTTGGGGGAAGGCGTGAGCTAGTGGCTAAATGACACGGCTCACAGCCCAAAGGTGCTGGGTTCGCTCCCCAATCACAGCACCGGCCAGTACTCCTTGGAAGAAAACCATTAGAAAATGCAGGAGGGAGCAGACTCTTACATAAAATGCAAGATGAAGTCGGATGCACTAGGCCGACAGGCGCAAAATGAACAAAATATAGTGCAACGCACACCGCCTTAAGGAATTGAGAAAATATCAAATGCAGAAAAAAAAACACACAAAAAACCGAACAACAACTGCAACAACCTGATACTATATATATATATATATATATATATATACTTGATAAAGACAGACTAGTCGAGATGTTGTTTATCACTTTACTTAAGCAACATTGTTTTAATATGTATTTATTTATGATTCACAATTTGAATTGTTTAGATGTTTAAATATCGACCTCTATTTCTCCATATTTAAGCCAGCCTTGTCGAGGTAGGAGAACTTTCACGCACTAATGATCCCAAAGTTACGTCAGGGTGAGAATTTTACTGGGGGAAAGGTCATCAAAGCCAGACAGGTCCTTGGAGAGAGACTAGGCTAAAAGACCGAGGGGCAGAACTTTACAATTTATAGGTGGCTGACAAGTGTCAACAATTTCACTGGCTAGTATGGTCGAACTAGTCATGAAATTTAGGCTAATACATTTAAACTAGGCACTAATTCACTTTTATTTATACATAACAATGCGTTCCAAACCAAAATATATTGTATTACTTACACAGTATTAGATTGTTTTTTCTCAAGAAAAAATGCACTGCTGTCAGAAGCATTGTGTCTTTGAACATTCTTGGTAGTTTTAGCACTGAAATACCAATTATCGATGGTTTTTGTAAGTTTAAATTGTGTCAGTGGAGGTCCATAAGGTAGCTTAGCTTATGTACAATCTATTCAATCTGTAATATCATCGATATTCGTGCTAGAGTCGGTATGTAGTAATGATTAAAAACTTAATTAACGATTAAGAACTGTTTTTTTTTACTCAAGCAACAATTTTTACTCGCCACAGACGAGCGCTCCTGCTTATACGTTATACATGTAGAACACATTTTTGAGTAGTATGATATCTGGGCTGCACTAATTCGCTCATATTTCATGGTTCAAATTCATTCTTTTTTCATAAATCAGTGTCCTCTAGCAATTTTCCCCATCGGTGGCTAGGAGGGGCAGACCAGTCGATATTGACCCTCTGCTCCTATGGGATGTTCTCCCAGCTGGTGGGGTAGTAGTAGCAGCCCCTTTTACTCATAACTGACTATAGGATGATATGACTTGGAGTAGTAGCCCCTTTCAGTCATGACTGACTATGGAATGATATAACTTGGAGTAGTAGCCCCTTTTAGTCATGGTTGACTATAGGATGATATGACTTGGAGTAGTAGCCCGTTTCAGTCATGACTGACTATAGTATGGTATGACTTGGAGTAGTAGCCCCTTTCAGTCATGACTTAACTATAGGATGATATGACTTGGAGTAGTAGCCCCTTTCAGTCATGACTTGACTATAGGATGATACGACTTGGAGTAGTAGCCCCTTTCAGTCATGACTGACTATAGGATGATATGACTTGGAGTAGTAGCCCCTTTCAGTCATGACTTAACTATAGGATGATATGACTTGGAGTAGTAGCCCCTTTCAGTCATGACTTGACTAAAGGATGATACGACTTGGAGTAGTAGCCCCTTTCAGTCATGACTGACTATAGGATGATATGACTTGGAGTAGTAGCCCCCTTCAGTCATGGCTTGACTATAGGATGATATGACTTGGAGTGGGGGAAAATAATAACAACAACAAAATGTATACTTAGCTGTTGTTGTCTCTGTCCATGCGGCGTTGTCTTCTTACTTCTCTGTGTTGCAAGAGCTTCGCTTCACCAAGCGGTAGCTGGTCATTCAGGGTAAATCTCCACCAGGATCTGTCTGCAGCTTCGTCTTTCCAGGATGTCAGATTCATGTCCAGGGCCTTCATATCACGCTTGCATACATCTTTGAACCTCAACTGTGGTCGGCCGACTGTTCTCGTGTTATTCGCCAACTGTCCATAGAGGATATCTTTGGGAATGCGGCCATCTTCCACGCGACGATCATGGCCAACACATCGTAGGCTTCGCTGCCTAAGTAGAGTGTACGTGCTTGGAAGATCAGTGCGAGAGTACACCTCTGCATTTGTCATCCTGTCCCTCCATGTAATTCCAAGAATGGATCGCAGGCACTGTAGGTGGACGGTGTAAAGCCTGTGCTCTTGTTTGACATAAGTTGTCCAAGTCTCGCTGCCATATTGAAGTGTGCTTACAACACGTGGCATCTACTTCCTGTCCCAAAACATTTGTTTTGTTAAGACTTATTGTGAGCCCAAAATCTTTGCAAGCCTGAGAGAAGCGATCCATCAATCTCTGAAGTTCCTGCTGACTGTGGGTGCCAATTGCAGCATCATCAGTGAAAAGTAAGTCCCTGGTGGTGATCTCCCTTATCTTTGTTTTGGCCTTGAGCCTTGCAAGGTTAAGCAGCCTACCATCCGACCTTGTGTGAAGGCAGATTCATTCATTTGCGTTACCAAATGGATGTTTTAGTAACAGAGCGAAGAAGATTCCGAACAGTGTATGGGACAGAACACAGCCATGTTTAACACCTTAGAATTCCAAATGGCGGTGAGATGCTACCATCAAATTGAACTGTTCCTGTCCTCATGGGACGATATTATTAGTCGCAGCAGTTTGTTTGGGAAGCCTATTTTAGAGAGGATTTTGACGTGGCCATCCCTACTAACCAAATCAAATGCCTTTGTTAGGTCAATGAAGCCAACATAAAAGGGCTGGTTCTGCTGACATGACTTTTCCTGAAGTTGTCAAAGAGAGAATATCATGTCGATAGTTGATCTTCCAGACCTCAGTGGAGAATGCCAGACATATCACTACTGCATAAAGTCTTACAAAACTGACTGAACAAAGATGAGATAGTCGACCCAGATGTGTATGCAAAGTCCCTGGAAGGTCGGGATGGTCCTGGGACACTGACACAGTCAACTCCCTCACTTCAAGAATGCTCGAAAGATACTCCTATAACTCTCAACCTCCCCCTTCCCCCCCCCCCCCGCCCTTTCCTTCGAAATCATGATTCCTCTATGGCATCATATGACGCCATTATGACATCAGATGACATGTGCTTTATCCAGAAAGCTTTGCGTTGTAAAGAGTTCAAGCTCATAGCTATGTGGTTTACAACATCATCATCATCATCATCTCTCGATGTTCATTAACATCACAAGTAGTCTATGTTTTATCTGTTATTGATGATATTTCTTCTTCTTTGGAGACAATTAGATTTACTCTTGTGTTCTCAATTGCCGGAAGTAGGCTGTGGTCCAGGGACTTTGGTATAAGTTGTTTGATCAAGGATATATAGGATCAAATCCCTGGCAGGGAACGGCGTGGCCTAGTGGTTAAGTGGCACGGCTCACAACCCGAAGGTGCTGGGTTCGATCCCTATCACAGCACCGGCCGTTACCCCTGGGAAGCAAACCCTTAGAAAATGCAGGAGGAATCAGACCTTTACATAAAATGCATGCTGAAGTCGGATGCACTGGGCCGACAGGCGCAAAAAAAAAAACACAGTGTAACGCACACCGCCTTGGGGATTAGAGAAATAGAGCAACAACAAAAAAATATTTTATAAAAATACCTGGTCACGCCTAAGTTCTCCTCAAAATTGCAAGTAAAAACCTAACATGTGTACTGCATAGCGACTGTATGATCAAATGGCATTTATTTCCATTTCGCATTCATACCCCCCCCCCCCCCCCCCAATCCACGAGCGCAGTCCACGATGATTAATGCACTAACTTTAGTTTTATAAGCAAAAACGCACATCAAAACTTTCATGACTTTTCACAATGTCAATTATTTCTCGGGCCACATTGAATACTTGAGAGGCGATCATGGTCCACGGACTCTGCGTTGAGACCCTCGGTTTAGATAAAACACGTTAGCTTAAAAGGGTTTAAATGTGTGCCCACGTGCGTGTATCGCGCTGTTTATTGGTAAAACGTAAACGTCGAAATGTCGAATATTCCAACAAGACACAACGAAGATCAGTTGTAGCGAGGACTTGCATTTATTATTTGAGTTCTCGTCACTTGCTCACCATAATTAAACATGTTGCACCGTTTTGCACCAAACCACAACCCGTTTCGCCTTGCTACCAGAAGGTTTCAAAGTGCGTAACCCGAAGATGTTATGCGATATTATTAATGCGCAGGCCAATAACAGCTCATCACAGCGCACATAACAGGTAAACAAGGCAGATTACTTCACTCTCAACACCAACTCTGGGAGTCTTTGGCTGCCCTTATGTTTTGTTTCGTGAGAGCGAGAAAGCAAAAATTTGCTTGAGTAAAGGTAAGTTAGGCATTTAGAAGAGAAGTTGTACCGTACTTTCTATGTATTTATGAGTACGCCGTATGTGCTATCTTGCCGTGTGCTGTATTCGGTAACATATGCCATCACCACCCCAGCCTAAATAGCCATGACCATCTGCCAGTGAAGCTGCACAAGGACAAAAAACGCAACCGGTGTTGAGATGGTAAATGGTTTGATCCCTCACAGACGTTCCGAACCACACATTCAGCTGCTTGGCTGGGGCTTATAGAATTTCGCAACAACATTTCGGTTTTCGTGGGTGGGAATTCGGTCTTGGTGTCAGTGTTTTAGCCCACTAACTACCATCAGCCGCTCAGGGTGTTATAGAACTGCATCCGCTGTGCCATATAACCTTCCATAGCATCAACGCTATGGTATTCGTACAACGGATTTTCAGAGCGATTGACAGGATCAATCAATCAATCAATCAAAAACCTGTCAGCTCCCTGTGAAACATAGCCAAGTCTTCCTATCTTCAGCCAATTCTGTCTACGTCCTTTTTATTGTCTTGACATTTGCTTCCAGTTCCCTCTTCCGTGAATGTCTTGGTCTTCCTCTACTATTTTTGCCCTGTGGATTCTAGAACATAGCTTATCCAGAACTGGTTTCCATAATGTGTGGCCTATCGACCGCCATCGCCTGCTCCGTATTTCATGCTCCACTGGTATCTGCCCGGTTTATCACAATCAGTTCCAAGTTGGTGATCTTGTGGTACCACTCCTACACATACCATCAGTTCGACGTTGGTGATCTTGTGGTACCACTCCTACACATACCATCAGTTCGACGTTGGTGATCTTGTGGTACCACTCCTACACATACCATTAGTTCCACGTTGGTGATCTTGTGGTACCATTCCCACACATACCATCAGTTCCACGTTGGTGATCTTGTGGTACCACTCCTACACATACCATCAGTTCGACGTTGGTGATCTTGTGGTAACATTGCCACCCTTGTATTTCGCACAGATAACCGTTTACGAATATTTCTACCGTTTTCATAAGTATATGTGTTGTATTCGTCAGGTACTCATTTACAGCTGGGCCAACTGGTAGAGCAGTCGTACCAAACACGAACCACGTCCTGGATTTGTTTATGAATTCAAACCCTGGCACGCTTGAATCCCAGTCTGGCAGGCTACCTCAGTGTTGACTAGGCTACACGGTTTAGTTTGCTGAAATGAACAAATGTTGCAGAAACTGGTTGAGGTAGTAATATGGGTTGGACATAAACATCAGGAAAACAAAAACTTTGATAATTAGCTAAACAAACATTAAGCCCGCTGCAAACAACATAGTAAACAGGCAGTAACTGCTACAATTAAACAATTACTTGTACATATATAATAAAATATAATAATATATATATATTAAATATACATATATATATATATATATATATACATATATATATATGTATATATATAAAATATATCTTTATATCTACCTATCTGTCTGTCTGTCTACCTCAATTTTTTTTTATTGAGTTTTCCATGTAAGGGCCTGCCTGGCTATGTTGAACTGTGCCTTTTGTAGCGTATGTTATGTCCAGACAATTTTCTTCACTGAAATTGTTGTTCTAGTGGCTGTTGCTGGATCCTTCCTCATAGGTCTTCATTCCTCACAATGTCCTGCCACTTTATGCCCATTATCCTTCGTAGGCATCTTTTAACAGAGTACTAAAGTCTTTGTTCTAAAGCTTTAGTCGTTCTCCTTGTCGCTTCCCCGTACATAACCACCGACTTGCTGGCGTTGAATATTCAAACTTAAATGTGAATCTTGATTTCTCTAGATCTCCGTATGTTGTTTATTGTCCAGAATCTCAAACTTGGCTTTCACCAAATGGGAAACCGAACATACTGGCTGCACAAAAAACGCTGCTTTTTTCGAAAAAATAATGGTTGCTCTCTGACTGCGTACGATGAAGAAGAAGAAGAAGAAGAAGAAGAAGAAGAAGAAGAAGAAGAAGAAGAAGAAACTTGGCTTTCCAGTTCTGATCCTTACATCTGCTTATGTACCTATAAATAGGTCAAGGTATCCACCTCTTCCAATATCTCTTCTGTCAGCATGATTGGTTCTTTGTTATTAGTGTTGAGTTTAAGGAACTTGGTTCTCTTCAAGTAGATATTCACTTACAAAATGTAACTTCTATGTAATTGTACTATTTTCTCAAAATAGGAATGCAAAATTGATGCGAAATATATGAAACAATAAAACAGACTGGAAGTGAAGTCCACAAGGGTGACTCTCGCCGCGAATAGTTATCTATACATTGAATGCTTCCTGTCGCCAGTAACCTCGGTAAATAATGCACAATTGCAGTAAATTCACTCACATTTATAAACATTTCTCTTTTGTCTGCCAGCGTCATAGCTGCCATCTTTATTTTTCAAACGATAAACTAGAATATCTGAGTGACGGCCCCTAGATACAAACTGAGCACAAGGAGGTCCGCCTCTACCTATTGTGTAGATTCCGTCGCTTCACTGTTATTCTAGGGAGACGTGCTTGTGTTTGGTGTGTGTATTCTAAACACATTTGTGTGTGCAACCTTATGGATTGATGTGTTGTGTAGATGATAATAGACATAAAGGACGCATGTGTACATAAATAAGTACACATAGCAATAAATGATGTATGCATTTAACGTTAACTTTACGTAACGTCTTTATACCGGTTTAGAAGACTCTTCAGCGTTTGTATACAACCAGTTTCATTTGCATTTCCTTACTCTAAAAGCTATGCGCATTCAACCTATTATAAAATGCATTAATTGTCCTTGCCTCAACTACTTCCTGTGGCAATGCATTCGAAGCATTCACCACTCTTTGACTAAAAAAATATTTCCTAATATATAATCATCGACGTTTCTTTAGTTAATTTGTAGCTATTCCCTCCTGTTCTTGTAGGTGGTTGTATTTTTGTTTTAAAAAATCTTCTTAAAGTCTAATTTTTCCTTTGTGTGTATACAACAAAAGCATTTATCGATTCATTAATTGCATTCCCTGCTACCGTATCCCTGATTTATCAAGCAATATTTTCAGATGAGATCCTAACTGGTATCAAACACGATGCTTTCAAGAAGGTAATAGTTTACTCAGAGATGGTCACATTTAGAGGTGGTTAGTGGTGTGATAGAGCGCTCGTTATTTATGGCAAAACTACGGGGTTCAACTCCAACTACTTGCAACTCCAGTAAACGCAGTTGTAAATGAGTACATGACTTACGGTTAGGGAAGGAAAAGGCAACAAGGAAGGGTCTAGACACCTCACCTCAGAAGCTGATGCTTAGTTTACTGAAGTCTCTACCACTTCCTTCCTGATCAGCGGTAAGGTCGGCTGTAGGACTTCCTTTATTAGACAAATTATATGAAAATTGAAACACTCGACAAGAGTTGGGCAAGAAAGAAAACTAATTCATAAATTTCGTCACGACCCGAAAATTGAAATACTTTGGCCACATCAAAAGACACAACAGTCTTGAGAGAAAGGTAATGGAAGGTATTTTCCTGAGCAAGAGAGGCAGAGGCAGACGAAGATGGTGAAGGCGACCAAGATGTCGGGGAATGGTTGGGTATGGCTCTCTTTCTTTACTGGGATCGACGTTCTATAAAGGACATTCAACATGATAATAGAAACAGAAATAAAACACTACATATTTATTTATTAAAAAAAAATATATATTCCAGTCTCCTAAACTCTATATTTAGGGACAATTATAGCAGATAAGGATCTGGCCTATCTCGAAACCAGTAAGAGTGGTAGAGGCGCGGATTCTTCTTCTTCTTCTTCTTCTTCATCGTACGCAGTCAGACAGTAATCATTATTTTTTCAAAAAAAGCAGCCGTCATCCTGAGGCTGTCGACACTGCCATAGAGCTTGTCTAGTGTTGCCACTGGTGATGGCCACATCTGCTCTCTCTGATCCTCGTATGTCGGGCAGTTTTGCAGCATATGTTCAGCGGTCATTTTGCCGGTACCACACGTGCATTTGTCGGTGCCACCTATCTTCAATTTGTTGAATAGGTGGTACCTGAGTCTATTGTGGCCAGTGCGAAGTCTGAAGACCACGAACTGCTCTTTTCTGTTCAACTGGTAATAGGCATCGTTTTTGGTGTAGCCAGTATGTTCGGTTTCCCATTTGGTTGTGTATCTAGCTCTAATAAGCCGTTTTGACTCTTCGTATGTCATACTAGTATCAGGTTGTGGTAGTTTTGCACCTTCTTTTGCCAGTTTGTCTGCCTCCTCGTTGCCTTGGATGTTGCAGTGAGATGGAACCCACTGCACCACTACTCTTTTTGGTGCGGCCTGCTGGCATAGTTGACAGAGTACTGCGCGCATTCGAAACTCACTTGTTTGAAGCCACATCTGGTCTCCAAAAAGGTGAGATGAAGCGCCTAGTCCTGCTGAAGACGGACGATAAACTCGGCGGTCTGGTGTATACACTTTTCCAAATTTTCCTCAGCTACCTGGCAGGAGACATACACATGTCTGTTCTAATACAAGAGTTCTAAGCTGTTCAACTTAGGTGAACCCTAGTTTTTCAGGCAATATATAGTTTCAGCTACCTAGACCAGAGAAGGGAATATCGATTTCAGATAGTTTTATTTACCTAGACCAGAGAAGGAAATATCGATTCCCGATAGCTTTATTTACCTAGACCAGAGAAGGGAATATCGATTTCAGATAACTTCATCTACCTAGATCAGAGAAGGGAATATCGATTTCATATAGCTTCATTTACCTAGACCAGAGAAGGGAATATCGATTCCCCATTGCTTCATCTACCTAGACCAGAGAAGGGACCATTGATTCCCCATAGCTTCATCTACCTAGACCAGAGAAGGGGATATCGATTCCAAGGTCAACAACAAGTTTGTAAAGGAAAACTCTACGTATGGGAGGTTGCAAGCCAAATGTTTGGAACCGACAACACAGCAGTGTTACCACAGAAGCAAAAGTTATGGTGCTGAAATGCTACCCCCATCTGCCTCATGCCTGCGAACATGGACAGTGTATAGCAGACACATCAGACAGCTAAATCATTGACGCATTGGCTGTCTGCAAAGGCTGTTGTGGATCAGGTGGCAGGACAAAATACCTAACTCTGAAATCTTAACAAGTCAAACATGTTCAGAGAGGACGGCGTGGGCTAGTGGTTAAGTGACACAATCCGAAGGTGCTGGGTTCGATCCCCATCACAGCACCGGTCGTTATCCCGGGGAAGCAAACTCTTAGAAAATCCAGGAGGAAGCAGAACCTTACATACAATTAATGCTGAAGTCGGATGCACTGGACCGACAGGAGCAAAATACAAACCACAGTGCAACGCACACTGCCTTAGGGATAAGAGAAATAAGGCGAATTAACAAAAAACCAAAACAATATTCAGCATACATAAGCTTCTTCAAATGAATGGATGGGACATTTTGTTTGCATTGCTGATGAGCGCATGCACAAGCAGCTGGTGTACATTGCGTTCAGGAAAGGCAAACACTCATTAAGGGTACAGAAGAAACACTACAGAGACCCCTTAACATGTTTCTGAAAACCCGTAAAGATTGATGTAACTTTCTTGGAGATGCTTGCTCGGAACTTTCCCAACTGGTGAGCGAGTATCACACAAGGTGATCAGACCTCAACCCGAAACTTCATCGCAGAGGCTCTGAAAAAGCGAGCCACCTGAAAGAGCAGAATGTGCGAAGACACCACAGCCGGCTTCTTTGATGTGTATCCCGCGTGCGACATGGCCTGTCCTAGCCGTATTGAACTTTACAGTCATATGATATCATATCTCGTAGGGCAAATCTGATGATATTTCATCTTTGCTTAGGGCGGGAAACTATTATTATTAGTTTCCGAAATGTTTACATCATATAACCGAGAACTAGCAGTACCATCCTGCGCATCACGATCAGCTAGAAGATACTAAATCACCCATTGATCTGCCTAGAGTACAATGATAACGCTTTTACTTAAATTAACATGACTCATAGTCGTTTGAGTTCCTCCTGGAACACGTGTAACTGTTGCCAGTAAAGCAGTTTTGTCTCATTTACTTTTGACTGACTTGTCTATATTTTTTAACGTTTTTGTGGCTTAAAATTTCCCAAAGATGAGATAGTCAGTTCCATGATTAACTCTTCCTCAGTCGCCCGTGATGGCATAATTGGCCTGGGTCCTATTCTTTGCTCTCGTTTCTGATCCCGGTAACACTCATTTTTGTCTCTATTGTTAGGGCTCACATTGTTAACTACTGATCCAGTCCTTTTATCAATATAAGTACGTGTTTATTAATTTGATTGTGTAAGGCTGTAACGAACGTTTTCTTTGTATTTTTAATCCGATCCCCGTGCTCTTCTCGTGTGAATCAACCTGGTCTGTCGTCCTCTTAATTAAATCGTTCTTCGCCAGGTGTTGCTTGGCCTCCCCACTCTTTCCATGGCACGCTGGTTCCGATCTAGCGCACTTCTGGTAATATTACCGTAACATAACAAAAATCAACTGCGAAACTTCACCAAAACGAATGTCTTCTATTAACTGATTAAACCCTTCCCCCTTTCCTCGTCTGTATACATACATACATACCTGAAGCGGTTAATATTGCACTCTGTCTGGGCATGGTAATTTCTTCCCTCTCCAAACCCACGATCTGGTTACAAGAGCACTTGAGGAGTGTGCCCGATATGACGAGTATACAGTTATTGAATTAAATTTCAGGGCGGTCTTAAATAACTACTTCGCGCCCGCTCTATGACCCCTAAACAAGTGAACAATTATTTGGAAGAGCCCAAACGCAAACAGTTTGGTACACTCGCTCCGCGCATGAGCAAATATATTCGACGTGACGAGTGTGGTAGTTTTCGGGACCTGGACGCGAGGGTTCAACAAAAGATGGCCACTTTCTCAGGTGTGCTCTCTTGGAAATAATAGTATCGCCATGTTTTTGTCACCTCTCACGACGAGGGAACCAAATACTGAGGACAAGAGATGGTAACAGTTAAAGAGACTTGATCAGGCATTTGTCGTTAACCCGCGGCTACACCACCAGTATGGATACAGATGATGTTGGGAAAAACGGGAAAAGGTAGCGGCAATGTCGAGTATAGGTTTGCGGGTGAAGAGAAAGCAGGACCACCGGTGACGTATTTGTAGTTAGAACAGTACAAGATGCCCTATGTTCAAATTTGACGGTGCAGGGCTGGAGGACGCTTCAGAATGTCGGAAATACTGTGAAGTAGCAATACAATGATATACCAACTATCGACATTGTAAAGGCATCCACATATTTCACTGTAGGCGAAAAGGCAACTTATCAACTATATGCCATTGCTCTGTTCATAGTGACAGGCATGGATTCTGCCCGAATCGTAATATCGAAAAATCACAAAATATGAAACGAGCTGCATGGAAAAAGCAGAAAGAACTACGAGACTAGCGAGAGTAAATTGGTGAGATATATTTAAAAAAAATAGTATATGTGGCATATATAACAACACACATAGAACGATTTAGACTCTCACATAACATATCAAATAAAATATACCTGAGATAGAAGAACGTGAGTTAACGCAACAATATGTGCCTGACCTAGTCTAGAAAAATCTTTCGTTAACTCCTTTAAACAGCGTTAACCAGTTCTACACTGTTGTCTTTGGCACACTTTTGACACTAAACACTGCCTGCATTTTGCGATGAATATCAACTGACCGACATCCTTCCGCTCTTAGAAACCAAACCGTCACACGTGAATGTGGACGAATTTCGTATCACACCGCCATGTCTGCTGAGGAAACTATGAGTCGGGGGATAATACAATTTTTGCAAACTTGACCTTTTCTATGTGCTGTTTATACCAGAAGTGACGTCTTCATGCGCATCGTACGTATGTTCAATTGTTGCAGTTTGGTCCGGTTTCATTTGAACACGTCTCGTAAAATCACATCTGCCAGCAGAAGTCTGCACTTTCGTCATTTCGATGAGCAGCTGTCATTAAATCATTGGGGGTGGCGTGGTCTAGAGGTCAAGTGGCATGGCTCACAACTTGAAGGTGCTGGGTTCGATCCCCATCACAGCACCGGCCGTTACCCCGGGGAAGGAAACCATTAGAAAATGCAGGAGGAAGCAGACCCTTACATAAAATGCATGCTGAAGTCGGATAAATTGGATCGACAGGAGCAAAAAATAAAACCACAGTGCAACAGTCTTTGGGAATAAGAGAAACAAATGGAACGCAACATTTTTAAATTCAATCATAAAGACACTCAATCTGCCCTAACAAAAGATGGTCCTCGCACAAGGAAATGACTGCCACGTGTTTATTCAGTAAACCAATTATGGCGAGTTGTTTGTATAGCTTACTGCGAGCAAAACGTAATCGCGGTCAGGTGAAACATATTTATCACAACCTTCCCTACGTCATCCGTCGTGCTCGTGTAAACAAGACGTGACACAGCAGTCGGACCTTAAAATACAACTTCGGATTGCTGTAAAAAAAAAACAGATTTAGTGCTACAGTCGAATCCGGTCTAGAGAGAACAAACAGCAAATACCCACAGGACCCACTGTATAGACTGAATAGGAAACAGTATATCTCAATTTTCCGCCTCACAACAGGTCATTGCAGACTAAATGCACACATACAGAAAATGAAGCCAGCCCATACTGCACAATGCACATGTCAGAGAGGACCCCAGACTCCAGAACACATCCTGCAAGCTGCACTGTCCACTGTACCAAGGTTCCAGCGAGACGACCTGGCCCGAGGAAAAAAACATACAAGAAAAATTGTGGGGAACCATTCAGGACCTATGACTCACGTGTCACTTCATGGAGGCAGCCATTCTGCTGGTGTAAGACAAGCATACGAAACCGAACGCAAAGAAGAAGAATAATTCGGCCCACTGTGGGTTCAAACGAGAAAGCAGATGAGCTCGGAAAGGCCGGAAGTGGCGAAACGCATACTCCCCATCTACAGATCAAAAAGAAGCAAAGACACTCGTCAAACGGTCTATGAGTACAGAATGGAGAGAACAGCACACAAAATACAAGCCAGAAAATGACAACATAGACAAATTCGGCAGAGATGGGCAGACAAAGATCTTCAGACTCAGAACGGGACATTGCATACTCTACAGAATGGGTCTCAAGGACACTGCCACGTGCGATTATGGAGCACCCAATCAAACATACGAACATATTCTGCAAGAATGCCCTACCTATGAAGACCAAAGAGAGGCAAGTTGGCCTGTGGAAGCGACAAATGCTCAAAAAGTGGGGATCGGCGAAAACCTGAAACGCACAATCTCCTTCGTGAACCTCACCGGACTAGAATCATATCATCAGTTGATCGATGAAGAAGAAAAAGAAGAAGACAGCAGCCTTACCAACGAGGGTGGTATTGCCGCTTGAATTCATATAGTTAGTGAGCTTACTGGAGCGCCTCACACTTTCAACATGATTGCTCTGGTGCACATAATGGGTACCTGGAGATGTTGGAAGAGCTACTAACAACCTTCATCAATAGTAGATTAGTATGACCTGCGAAGAGTCCAAAAGATTTATTAGGGCCAGATACATGGCCAAATGGGAAACAGAACATACTAGTTACACAAAAAACGATGCCTATTACCAGTTGAACAGAAGAGAGCAGGTCGTGGTCTTCAGAATCCGCACAGGCCACAACAGACTGAGGTACCGTCTATTCAATAAACTAAAGATAAGTGGCACCGATGAATGCACCTGTGGTACAGGGAAAATGACGGCTGAACATCTGATGCAAAATTGCCCCACATACGAGGACCAGAGAAAGCACATGTGGCCATTACCAGTGCCAACACTAGACAAGCTATATGGCATTGTCGACAGACTCAGGATTACAGCTGCTTTCTTCAAACAAATACAAGTTGACGTCTGACAGCGTACGAAGAAGAAGAAGAAGAAGAAGAAGAAGATCAATAGTAGATTCAACTCAGCACTAGAGACATCGAACAACAGCGTACAGCTCACTGAAGGCCAAACGAAGATAACTACTCACACTGGCCATGACCTTGGCCTACCCTGCCACAGTTTACCCAACTGTAAAGGCTGGCTTCGCATCTGATTGGTCCTGGGCTCATTCCCCAGTTGAGGCGGTAATGTTTTTTTCAGACCGCAATGGCCCCGGGTCTACCCAGCCTTAAATGGGTACCGGTTCAGTCCTGGAAATGAGAGCGGCGAGGGAGAGGAGATGGCTACCGCCCTCATATAGCCGAGCCTTTGAAATAGGAGATCGCTAACACCTCACACCCCTACGGCAGTAATGCTATGGGATACTTTACTTTTACTTTTAAAGGCGTAACTAACTTAGAGTTATAGAAAGAAGACAGCAAGGAAGGGAACTAGTCACTCCATCTCTTCATAATGCTACAAGACCCCGTACAGTGACGTCTGTAACACCCTCTAACCAAAGCAAAACTGCTATAGAAACACTCTCACCTGCATTTTACGTAACTTGTGCACATCTGCGAGTTAGACAGACAGTTTGTTACCTTGGAAGTATTTAAAGGATTTCCCTAATTACAGATCTAAGTAACGAAGGTGGGTTCGTCATGAGATCTCATCAAATCAATTAGTTGGGTCGTTAAGTTTTGACACCACCTGTCTCACCTGAGGCAGGTGATAATTGCTGCATTCTTTGTCCTAGTGGTGTTCCCCAAAGTGCACATCGGCTTGTTGTCGTGTTTCTATCCATTGACGTGTTCGTTAGAGTGACTCAGACCCGCTGTTAAGTTGAATTTGAACGTGGACTTTATGGCCTCTCAGATTTTCCGGTGGTCGTGCCGACGTGTCTAGACCATTCTCTTGTGGGCACTGAAGCTTTCTACCAATGGAGAGCTTAGTAGGTCCACGACAAACACAAGCGAGTTGAAAAATGTGGACTTGATGGCCTCTCAGATCTTCCGGTGGTCGTGTCGAAGTTTCTAGACCATTCTCTTGTGGGCCCTGTCGCTTTCTCCAAGGGAGAGCTTAGTAGGTCCACGACAAACACAAGCAAGTTGAAAAATGTGGACTTGATGGCCTCTCAGATCTTCCGGTGGTCGTGTCGAAGTTTCTAGACCATTCTCTTGTGGGCCCTGTCGCTTTCTCCAAGGGAGAGCTTAGTAGGTCCACGACAAACACAAGCAAGTTGAAAAACGGCGACTAAAGAGGGGGGAGAAAACACTAACAATATCATCTGTTTTGCTAAGAATCGACGTTATTGCACTCTGGGTAAACTCATAAGTGCTGTCCCTTTCAGCAAAAGGCAAAAATTGTAGATACTGATGTTTCCTGTAGTTCGTTGGTTGCACACACTCCTGTCATAGTTGCTTATGCGACCCTCTCTTCTGGACACAGGTAACTTTTAAAGTTTAGCAATCTGTACATTGATGGTTCGTGGACATCACTGTCTTCGTCCAAGAGTCGGTCGTTAATCAACATGTTACCTCTATTCACTGTTCCATGAGACCAGGATGTCGGCTCTTTCATTACCGCAAACCCCAGCATATCCAAGTCAGCAGATCTACACAAGTTCCTGGAGATTCAATGCCTCCATGTCCACCATCCACTCAAGCCACAACATCCCTTCTGCACCTTTTGAAGCAAGGTTTGAGAGTTGATGACGGCTTTTCTCACAATCACCATCAATATCATCATCATCTTTATGTAGAGTAGCGTGGACAACTTCTTTCTTTAATACCACCTGCTAGTTTGTCTTGTTTTTCTGCTTTCATGTGCCTCTCTCAGTATCGATATTCTCTGTTGTCACACAATGTGTTCCAGGTCATTCTACTTGTAAAGTAGTAAAGTAAAGTAACCCATAGCATTACTGCCGTAGGGGTGTGAGGTGTTAGCGATCTCACATTTCAAAGGCTCGGCTATATGAGGGCGGTAGCCATCTCCTCTCCCTCGCCGCGCTATTTCCCGGACTGAACCGGTACCCATTTAAGGCTGGGTCGACCCGGAAGCCATTGCGGTCTGAAAAAACATTACCGTCTCAACTGGGGAATGAACCCAGGACTACTCAGATGCGAAGCCAGCGCACTATCCACTGCGCTACGCGGCTCCCATTCTTCTTGAGTATGTTTGAAATTAGGCGACTTTTTCCTTTATTAATAGGAGCGATCTTTTGTTGCTATTCTTTTCATACTGTTATTTTATGTTGTAGCTTCTCTGAATTTTTAGCCATCTTATTTATTGGCTGAGGGCAGCACCCCCAAAGACGTAAAGCGAGGGGCTTTCAGGAAACGAACGTACAGAGGGCGTGAAAAACGTGCTATTTTCAAGCAAACCCCCTTTGTTTCAAGAAAGGTGAGATCAAGCGGCATAGTCCTATTGGACAATGTCGATGCACTCTGAAGTTCCGTGTAGAGACGGGGCAAATAACACAACCCTCATTAGATGCATATCGAAAAGAGCAGGCAGTTAGCCGGTTTTCAATGTAGGAATTTAGAAAAAAATTATAAAATGGTAACCAAAATGCCACCTACCCCTAGATTTAGCAAGCCGCTGGAGGTAACCAAAAAAAAAAAAAAAAAGAACTTACAGCGAATAGCCTTCGCTACCTGGCAGCAGACAATCACCTGTCTGTTTGAACAATAGAGTAATAGAATCATACGTTAAGTTAACGTAACATATTTTTTCTCAAACATACCAGTGAGATTGTCTGGTCAAGAGACTTTGACTTATCTCATGTCTGAAAGCATTTTCTATTTTCGATTTGGTAGATAAACGCTGGAATGTTCTTACTCTAGAGAAGGCAATTCCTGAAGTCCGTAACAGAAGAAAGAGTTCTTCTTATTCTTCATCTTTTTCATCTTCTTCGTCTTCTTCTACTTCTTCTTTTTCGTTCTTCGTTCTCAAACTTCTACTACCAAGCCCTGAAAAAAGAATTTGTATCTAGCAGGATGTAGTCCGGAGAACGGAATATGCTGTAGGATAATTTACAGCTTGACTGCGATATTTGCACCTTTCAGTCCGACACATCCGGCTTCAGCATGGCATTATTGAGTACCAGGTTAGCCTTCCCTCTTCGATCCATTCTCCCTAGCTAGTCTTCTCTATTGCAGTTTGTTACCCAGGATCACCGCGTGGAAGTGGGGAATGGTCTTGGCAGATGTAGGTCGCTGACCGCTACAGCATGCACTGCCCAGCATCTTGATCCCCTATAGAACGGAAGTATGAATATCGACAACACATGACGTAAATCGCATTCTAGCGATTCCTGGAATCAGTAATTGATAGAGAAACTGTATAAAGCATTAGTTAGACCTAGTTTGGAGTACTGTGTTCATGTGTGGAGTACTTATCGTAGATGGGATATAAACGTGCTGGAAAGGATACAAAAATGAGTGACAACATGTATAGTGGGATTTCGGATTAACAGAAATGAGGAAAGACTCCGACAAAAGCCTGTATACAGCGTCTAGAAAAGAGAAAAATTCGAGTTGATTTAATAGGGGTTTATAAAAATAATCAACGGAAAATATAAATTAGACTATAACAAGCTGTTTTTTTTTAAAATAGAGCCACCCACAAGAACAAGAGGGCATAGCTACAAATTAACTAATAAAAGGTCCAGATTAGATATTAGGAAATATTTTTTTAGTCAGAGAGTGGTGAATGCTTGGAATGCATTGTCACGGGTGGTAGGGGAGGCAGGCACAGTTAATGCATATAAGAATAAATTGGATACACATAGCTTTTACAGCAAGAAAATGTAAATAAAACTGGTTGTATACAGACTCTGCAGAGTCTTCTAAACTAGTATGAGGACGTTATGTTGAGTTAATTTTTTTTTAGTTTTATGTTTTGCGTTCGCGTTATTTCTCTAATTCTCAATACGTTGCACTGTGATTCTTACTTTGCGCCTTTCGGCCCAGTGCATCCGACTTCAGCAAACATTTTATGTAAGGGTCTGCTTCCTCCTGCATTTTCTAAGGGTTTGCTTCCCCGGGGTAATGGCCGGTGCTGTGATGGGGATCGAACCCAGCACCTTCGAATTAAAAGCAATGCCACTTAACCACTAGCCCACGCCGTCCCCTAATTAATTGAAGAAAGATACAGATTACTAGGAAATATTTATTGTAGTCAGAGAGGGGTGAATTTATGAAATATAAAATCGCGGGATATAGTAGGGATAAGGTTAGTTAATGCATTCAAAAATAGATTGGAGGCACGTAGTTTGTTTTGGGGGTAGGATCAAGTGGAGTAGAAGAAACTGGTTGTATACAACTCTGCAGAGTCTTCTAAACCAGTATAAAGAAGTTAAGTTAAGTTACGGTGTTCCTGAAAGCTAATAAGGATTACCCAAAATGCAGTGATGGACCTATACTTTGACAAAACAGAGTGACGAGAAAAATGTGAGTTTTTTAATTTTTTTTTGTCTATCACTAATTTCTCCAAAAGAAAAGTCTGGTGAAACCACGATCAATTTTCTGTTTTATCCACACACAAACAGTTGACCTCTCTTTTGTCACATATTTCAAACAACCTCTTCCTACTGCACTCAATTCTTTCACTTCTCACAGCCGAAAGCAATTCTGATCAAGAAAAAGCTGACCGCCGGAACACGAGCCTCGGGTCTTGGCTGAGTGAGATTTTGCAGCCGGTTCGTCCGTCAATCAACGATCACTTTGTCAGCCATACTGCCGCAGGGGTGTATGGGAAATTTGATCTGCACGGGAGGTGTAAAACCTCTTTATTTATTTATTTGTTTAATTTTATCCCTGCATACTTCTAGCTTTGATTAATTTGAATATGGGGAAGAAAGCGAAAATCATAAAGACTTCGAAATGGACTGGGTGCGAAGTAAAAATCCCCACTTCTCCCATCCAAATTCGAATCTATATCTTAGGACAGATTTGATCGCTTTCATAGCCACGAATATAACAAGAACGTACAAAATACTCATCAAAAAAACATCGCTGCTAAATCCTTTCAGCTTCCTGCGAAGCACATATCTCAAATGAATACCCTCTAAATCTTTCTGGTCTACGCTATTTGCCCAAGTTCTCTTTCCGTCTTTCTTTATCTCTTGATTGTCTGTCCATCAAAACCCCCCACCTCACTGCGACGCAGTTCCCTTTGAAGACAGACTGTTTCATGGCAGTCTGGCTAACAACGTTGGGGATCAACATGTTTCGCGTAGCTAGCTGCACGTTGCGACGATTTTGTTTTAATGATGAAACATGCGCTGTATTTAGGTTATAGCGAGGTAGGAACTGCGCTGGTCGTCAGCCCCACTCTCTGGTCCCGAGCTCTTACGACCAGTAACAAGACGATGTC
This sequence comes from Ariolimax columbianus, assembly GCA_036924085.1. NCBI lineage: Eukaryota > Metazoa > Mollusca > Gastropoda > Stylommatophora > Arionidae > Ariolimax > Ariolimax columbianus. Next base: position 55,866,126 of record JAVGWX010000016.1, read on the forward strand.
GAGAGGAACGGAGATAAATTTCCGTTCATCGATCTGAGAAGCAAGTGCAACCTCTCGATCACAGTGACCCACTTCCCCGTAGCCGTGAGCGACAAGCAGATGAAGCCAATTACATCACAACCAGTTGAAGGATCCCTATCCATCTTCATTAGCACACTCAGGATGGGAGGAAAGCTACTGCGGCCACCAACCTAATGCCCTTTTCAGGACGCACAAAAGAGTAAAGTTGCTCATCGTGTGCATTCAACAACAACAACAAAAGTAGCAACAACAAAAGTAGCAACAACAACAGCCGTTTTATAGATGACAGTCTGATGTCTTAAATGGTCAGTAAAAATATCATTTGGATTGACCTGTCCATTTTTGGGGGGATTAGTTATATGAAGTCTACATGAAAAATTGAGCCTGATTAGCCGAAACATACGACATGAATGCAAGTTACATACATACTATGCCCCCCCTCCTCCCCTCTTCCTTTCAGACTCGGCCAACACATAAGAAATACATAACCCATCACTAAATATGACCATGGAAAGTCTACACACGTAACATGGAACCGGTTATCTTCAGTAAGTGTTAACCCTCATGGCGTTGACAGCCAATTCTACAAAACGATTAACGCCTCGCAAAATATAACGGGGGAAGTCGACGGCACTAAAAATAGCACTATTCATTATAATCAGGTGTCCATTTTTCGTGGCATTGGCGATGAATTTATTAAAAAACATAACCCATCACAAAATATAAGGAAAAGTCTACACTCTCAACATAGCAATAATCATCATCTGCAAGTGCCATGCATCAAGGCGTTGACGATGAATTTCTTCCACAACTGCATATCTTTGAAGATATCAGCACTTATAATCATGTGTTGTCTCATCCACTTTCTCCCGTTTTAAAAAATCCCCTTTCTAGTCTTCGTTGGCCTGTTCTGTCTTTAATCTTTCCCGTTATCGCGTGGTTATCCAGAACTTCCATTTCTGCGTATGTCTCCAACGACGTGCCCATTTTTCACCCAAACTGACGACAGAGCTACATATGAAGACAATGATCAAATGTAACTTCAAAGACAAGTTGGCGCGGAGAACACACAGGATCTTGGCTTGGCTTGGCTTCGTTCGTTCTCAATCTCCCGCTACCAAATCTCGAAAAGGCTTAAGCAGCAGAATGTTAGTCCAGAGAACGGAATGCGTTGTGTCGTAGTTTACAGCTTGAATTCGATATTTGCACCTTTCGGTCCAACACATCCGACTTCAGCAAGCATTTGTTAAGTACCGGGTTAGCATTCCCTCTTCGATGCCTTCTCCTTAGCCAGTCTGCCCTGCTGCAGCCTGTTATCCAGGAATACCGCGTGGAGTTGTAGAAGGGTCTTGGCAGCTATGGTTCGCTGGCCCTGATGCTAACAGTCAGTTATGGGTCCCTGACCGCTGCAGCTCATGCGCTGCTCGGCATCTTGATAAGCAGGATCTGATATAGCAGAAGCATGCTACATTTTACCAACAATAGATCACGTGACAATATTCAGACTTCGAACAGATCAGTGCAGACTGAAAAAAGAATCTGTTCAATAAATTACAAATTGGACACACAGACATGTGTCCATGTGGGTAGAACAAGCAAACAGTGGAACATATTCTGCGGGTCTGCCGGCTCCACGAGAAGAGCAGAATTACTACATGGCTCTCCTCAACACAGATACGAAATAAACTATATGGCGATGAGACAAGTCTGAGAAGGACCGCCGGGCTTATGAGGGGGATAGATGCGATTATTTGAGAGCGAAAGAAGAAGAAGAAACAGAAGAAGAAGAAAAGGAAGAGGAAGAAAGAAGAGGGAGGATGTAAGAGGGAGGAGGGAGGAGGGAGGTGGGAAGGAGGGTGCAAAGGAGGGAAGAAGGAGGGAAGGAGGAAGGAGGGAAGAAGACAGGCAAGAATGGTTTCATTTTGTTTTATCGTCACAAATAGTTATTCAATGTTGTAGCTGTCCGGGTAATAAGTCTCATTCTTCTTAAGACACTTTTGTATCAGTAATTAGTTTCATGGGTTTCTCTTAGGACAATACTAAATTTTAACACTGATACATCAACAAGATTTAATGAAGAGCCCGAAATGACCTATGTTACAAGGCAGTGCACTATGTTTCATCAGTCAATTTGACTGGACAGAGATAGCAGTTTTCAAGCAAATGATTGTTTTCAAGCAGGTGGACAGTTCTAAAGAAAGAGAAAGGGAGGGGAAGAGAGAGAAATAGAGAGAGAGAGGATAGAGCCAGAGAAAACATGAAGCAGACAAGTGAGACCAAGAAGCAAATGGAGATTAGATGAGAAACAGAGATAGAAATAAAGAGAGAAAGAATGAGAAGGGCAAATAGAGAGACAGAAAGATAAAGAGGTACAGAAAGATAAGGAGGGACATAAAGATAAAGAGGTACAGAAAGAAAAAGAGAGATAGAAAGATAAAGCGTGATATAAAGATAAAAAGGTCCAAAAAAGATAAAGAGAGGCAGAATAATAAAGAGAGATAGAAAGATAAAGCGTGATATTAAGATAAAAAGGTACAAAAAAGATAAAGAGAGGCAGAATAATAAAGACAGATAGAAATATAAAGAGAGACAGAAAGATAAAGAAAGTCATAAAGACAATGAGAGACACAGAAAGATAAAGAAAGTCATGAAGACAAAGAGAGACATAAAGATAAAGAAAGTCATGAAGACAAAGAGGGACATAAAGATAAACAGAGACAGAAAGGCAGAGGGACATAGAGATAAAAAGGGACATAAAGATAAAGAACAAGGTACGGCGAGACAAAGACTTAGGGAGCAAAAGCGCATTTTAAAGACAGAAAAAAACAGAGAGAAATAGGTGCAGAGACAGAGATACAACCAGGAAAGACAGAGAAAAGAACAGAGAGGGACACAGAGAGATACATATAGAATGAAACAGAGAAGAACAGATAGAGTAATAGAGGAGTACACGCGAGATCCATCTCACGATCAGCGTGCACTATTCTACAAAGCTCTACATTGAGCTCCTATCACACTCCTTCGATGTGAATATAATATCACCAACGAACCCAAGACTGTATCAGTTATCAGGCCAATCATTAAATCAAAAAGACGTCAACATCAAAATGTATCCCAACAAATGAAAGACAGCCAACACTGATATAATTCCCTTTTCACCCACATATCCCTTAAAATAATTCACCTGTGACCTCGTCTCTTGTGTCAGGAGTCTAATAATAGTGGGAAAATATGGCACAGAGTGAGCATTTATAGTTAGGAAGGTAGTTGTTCCTCATTATGTCAGGACACTCCACATTCAACCACAGTTTGAGTCTGTTTGGTTACATCAGTGCATGTTTAGCATTATGATGGTGCGGCAGCTGGGCTAGGGGTCAGTCATTCTAAGTGCTAAATTGTTTTATATTACAGTGTCATATAATGATGCCAAGACTATAATTGAAGTCAGCTTCAGGGTAAAATGGGCTGATCAACACCCCGACTTCCGAAAAGAAGACAGCTACTTTAACTTAACTAGAAAAGAGCAGGTCATGATCTTCAGACTGAGAGCTGGACATAACAGACTCAAGGGTCATCTTTACAACAAAATGAGGATTGGGACAGATGACAGGTGCCCATGTGGGGAGCATATCATGATCGTGGAACACATCCTGCAAAGCTGCACGCTCACGCAAGAAAAGAGAGAACAATGCTGACCTCGTGAGACAGATATGAGACAAAAGCTGTATGGAGATGAAACAGCCTTACAAACAACTGTGTCCTTTGTAAAAGAAACCAGAAACCTTGATCTGAGGATGAAAGAACAAGCGGAAGATAGTACAGTGTAACTATCATATCATTCAAAGGGAAAATGGAGCCATAGTAGACACTGCTGACTGGGAGGGAGTGGTAGAGACTTCATTGCACGAATCGACAGCTTGTTTAAGATGAGAGGTGGCCGCATTTTCTTCAATACCAGTAAGTCATTTACAGCTGGGTCGACTGGAGTTGAACCCGGCCCAGTGTTACGAAAATCAAGTGTTTTACTGCTATATTAATCAAAGCTTAGATTATTGTTTAAGACTTTTTTGAAATGTAATTAATGTTTAAAGATATTAACGAAAACAATTAATGAAGAGAAAGGTACAACTGTTGTAGAACCTTCTTCCTCTTCATTTGTCAAAATGTTTTTGCCCTACGCGTCACATAGAGGAGGTATAGATAGACTTGTCGTTTGTAATAGGTATGAAACTTGTGGTTTGTGCTAGGTATGAGACTTGTGGTTTGTGCTAGGTATGAAACTTGTGGTTTGTGCTAGGTAAGAAACTTGTGGTTTGTGCTAGGTATGAAACTTGTGGTTTGTGCTAGGTATGAAACTTGTGGTTTGTGCTAGGTATGAAACTTGTGGTTTGTGCTAGGTATGAAACTTGTGGTTTGTGCTAAGTATGAGACTTGTGCGTTGTGCTAGGTAAGGGACTTGTGGTTTGTGCTAGGCATGAAACTTGTGGTGTGTGCTAGGTATGGGACTTGTGGTTTGGGCTAGGTAAACTTGTGGTGTGTGCTAGGTATTTTACTTGTGGCTTGGGCTAGGTATGAGACTTGTGGTTTGTGCTAGGCATGAAACTTGTGGTGTGTGCTAGGTATGGGACTTGTGGTTTGGGCTAGGTAAACTTATGGTGTGTGCTAGGTATTTTACTTGTGGCTTGGGCTAGGTATGCAACTTGTGGTTTGTTCTAGGTATGAGACTTGTACTACCGACATGTTGAACATGTTCATTGATCCACTCAATCCATCGTCTCTGAGGTCGACCTCTTGCTACTGGCCCCGAAACCTTCATGTAGTTTGATTTCGCTGCAGGTTGATCATACTGGATTCTTGTCTGGTTCTCAAGCTACAAGTGTGTCTGCGTAGAAATAAACCGATGCAGTCCCCCCCCCCCCCCCCCACCTTTTTCCTCTAACTGGTCTTGCTAATTTGATCGCGAATTGTTTTTTTCCTGGGGCACTTCAAACACAGCGCGTCTCACAGGTTTCCATCTGACGTGCGGGTCTACCTACGTTTAACACAGATAACATAACGCAGGGATGGTCATCTTGTTTATCATTGTCTGGTTAATAGACATAGTGACTGGACATAGTGACCGGACATAGTGACTGGACACAGTACTGGACATAGTGACCCGACATAGTGATTGGACATAGTGACTGGACATAGTGACCGGACATAGTGACTGGACATAGTGACTGGACATAGTGACTGGACACAGTACTGGACACAGTACTAGACATAGTGACCGGACATAGTGACTGGACATAGTGACTGGACATAGGCACCGGACATACTGACCGGACATAGTGACTGGACATAGTGACTGGACATAGTGACTGGACATAGTGACTGGACATAGTGGCCGGACTTAGTTACTGCACACAGTACTGGACACAGTACTAGACATATTGACTGGACAAAGGGACCGGACATAGTGACTGGACATAGTGACTGGACATAGTGACTGGACATAGTGACTGGACATAGTCACTGGACATAGTGACCGGACATAGTGACTGGACACAGTACTGGACATAGTGACTGGACATAGTGACCGGACATAGTGACTGGACATAGTGACCGGACATAGTGACTGGACATAGTGACTGGACACAGTACTGGGCATAGTGACCGGACATAGTGACTGGACATAGTGACTGGACATAGTGACTGGACACAGTGACTGGACATAGTGACTGGACACAGTGACCGGACATAGTGACTGGACATAGTGACTGGATATAGTCACCGGACATAGTGACCGGACATAGTGACCGGACATAGCGACTGGACATAGTGACACCTGCCCCGATTGAGAAAAAACGAAGCCAAGCCAAGCCTAACCCTGCGTTGATAAAGTTAAGGGACTCAAATTGTTATCAATATTTCACTAGACGATATTACCATGTAAACACACATTTACACACATACCTACAGCAGATATCGCTCTCACTCTCTCTTTATTACTAGACTGGAAATAAAATCAACTACTTGAGAGCTACCATACTCGACCAGTCACCCTTTAGATTAACTACTTATGTATTGGCGATCGATTTTATTAATTCATTTTCGAATTCTATATTGGTTATTTATACATTATTTTAAAACTGTGTTGTGTTGTGAAATGAACTGCTTAACTATTAGGCTTTCTGGCACATTTTTCTACTAGGCCCTGTCTCTTTTCTCTATTCTATATTTCACCTCTCTTTATATATATATTTAAAATTATGTTTATACATATCCATTGCTGTATCCTTGTTCTATATGTGTGTCACTTGATATTTGTCTACTATGTTTTCGTCTGTCCTGTGGGAGGGTCATGTGACTTTGAAGTATATATGCATATTTATACACACAGACATACACACACGCACGTATATATATACATGTCTATTTATTTATTTATGTGTTATCATAGGCTGTGACAACGTATGCACTTTTTTATTCATTTTCATTCTACATGTAGTCATTGTAATCATTTATTGTTTGATCAAATATTTCTAAATAATTGTCTTTTTTCATAACTGACATTTCATTCGCACTTCTTGGTACTGGCTACCAACTCAACCCGTATCATACAGTGTCTTACACATTATCTTCTTTGTAGTTCACATGTGTTTGTTGTTTTTTTTGGGTTTTATTCCGTATCACTGACATAGGCGTTATTACCGTAATGTAGGTATACTTCTGTGTGGTTTGGTTGCGATCACTAATCCATTACCTATGTATGTTTGTATCGAGTTTTGGCCTTCATTTCCTATTTGTTTATATTTGTTTTATTAGAGGTTTCCTTTCCAAATTTTGCTGACGGAGGCACACTTATTTCTACTCCAGACAGTAGTGCTTTGGACAATCTCTGGACGTATTGTATTGGCCATTGTATGTATATATTTGTAATTTGGACATATTGACCAGTGCATGTATATATTTGTAATGTGGACATATTGACCAGTGCATGTATATATTTGTAATGTGGACATATTGACCAGTGCATGTATATATTTGTAATATGGACATATTGACCAGTGCATGTATATATTTGTAGTGTGGACATATTGACCAGTGCATGTATATATTTGTAATGTGGACATATTGACCAGTGCATGTATATATTTGTAATGTGTACGTACATACCATTGTATGTATATGTTTATATTCTAGACATATTGGCATGTGTACAGACGCGGGTTTGTAATGTGTTCTACCATGACAGTTTTACCAATCCTTTCTGTTCATGGAAAAGGAGTCATACTGAGAAAAATCCCCGACATGCTAGTCAAACTGAACAAGAAGCGATTTCGAACCCAGTATCTTGTGATTACACACCAAGCTTGCGCTCGATTGACACCCCTGCACCTCACACCTCCCCTCACTGCTGCTGCTTCGATTTATTGATCGGCAAGAGTTTCTTGCCGTGTCACAGAATCAATGATATCTTCCAAATTCACGTGTACATTACATTTGATTATATAGATATCAGATATATATATATATATATATATATATATAACAATATATATACATGCATGGGTGCAACATATACTTCCGTTGAGCTGTCTTTATAAGGCGAGTTTGCGTTCTGTTGCTGAGAGCCAGTGGGTCCGTTTTCGTCACGAATTTCTTTGAACCTATTTCTTGCCGTTGGATATCTCGAAACCCACATGCAGGACAGCGTTTGTTTTTCCTTAGAAAGCTGTTATTATGGAATATCTTCTCCTATTTGATCTCAGTTTAACACGAAAAGAAAAGTGGGAGCAAAATGTAAGTTGTTTAGCCATATCTGTGGGTACTACTGCCCTGTTGTGATCAATGTGTGTTTTTTAACATGTTATAGCCGCGTAGTGGGATTAATGTAATCAGGGCCAGGTGAAACATATGGATCAAGATATAAGTCACGTTTCTCCAAACTATGTGTCACAGCCATCTGACCAACGTGGTGGGGGATCTGTCATTGGCACTTTCTGCAATGAAAGGGACTGGGCACATACGAGCGCAATCTCTTGCAGTAAAGTTGGCTCTGTGAGTCATTGTGCATGTTTTCTTCTTCTTCTTCCTCTTCTTCTTTCTTCCTTCTTCTTCCTTCTTCTTCTTCTTCTTCTTCCTCTTCTTCTTCTTCTTCTTCTTCTTCTTTCTTCTTCTTCTTTCTTCTTCTTCTTCCTTCTTCTTCTTCTTTCTTCTTCTTCTTCTTCTTCTTTCTTCTTCTTCTTTCTTCTTCTTCTTCCTTCTTCTTCTTCTTCTTCTTCTTCTTTCTTCCTTCTTCTTCCTTCTTCTTCTTCTTCTTCTTCTTCTTCTTCCTTCTTCTTCTTCTTTCTTCTTCTTCTTCCTTCTTCTTCTTCTTCTTCTTCTTCTTCTTCCTCCTTCTTCTTCTTCCTTCTTTCTTCTTCTTCCTTTTTCTTCCTTCTTCCTTTTTCTTCTTCTTCCTTCTTCCTCTTCTTTCTTCTTCTTCTCCTTCCTTTTTCTATTTCTTCCTTCTTCCTTATTCTTCCTCATTCTTCTTCTATCGTCTTTCTTCTTCCTTCTTCCTTCTGTTGCTCTGAATCCCCCGCTACCAATCCCCGAAAAGAGCTTTTGTACGTAGCAGGTTGTATGTAGTCTGGAGAACGGGACACGTTGTTTCGTAGTTTACAGCTAGACTGCAATATTTGCACATTTCGTTCTGACACATCCAACTTTACCAGGCATTTTCTGTACTACCGAGTTAGCCTTCTCTCTTTGATCCCTTCTCCTTAGCCAGCCTGTTCTGTTGCAGCCTGTTATCCAGGATCACCGCATGGAGGAGTAAAAGGGGTTTAGACAGAGCTGGTTCGCTGGCTCTGACGCTAACAGTCAGCAAAGGGTCATTGATCGCTGCAGCTGATGCATTATTCAGCATCTTGATCAAGATGTCCAGGTTTAACCTTCGTTTATGCAATCCCAAATCCATTTATCTGCAATCTGCAATATCAGTAAAAACAAAATTTTAAAAAAAAAAAAAAGTCAAAGGCCGCCGTCCATCGTAGACGATGATGGCAAATTTATTTTTAGTAAGGATTAACTACGCTACTTTTTATCCTCTCTCACTCTCTCGTCTCGAGCAGCCCGACCCCAGAGGCAAGTCAAGGATAAGACGACTATGAAGTGACAACTAGATGCAGGGGACTCCGCATCAAGCACCCGTGAAAAGATGGCGGAGTCCGAAGTCGAACCCACACCGCCTGTTCACGAGACCGACGGCTTAACCACTTCGCCTCGTATCAGTAGCAATGGTTTATTCGTGGCGAGGTTGCAAGCCCTTTACGAACCCTCTATAGTCCATTCCTGTGGCATGCAATGACTTAAACTTCTTTTTATAGAACTACGAGCGATAGTAAGTAAGTCACAAACATAGGGGATAGCTGAACAATGTAGTTTCTACAGGTGTTATTATTAAGTGGCAGGAATATCCAGCTTTGTGATTTCTGTAGTTAACATATGCTTGAGGTCACATGCACGTGTACAGTTGATGTTCAAATTGGCTTTCATGCTATCAGATTGTGCTGTCAAATAACAACGTTCACCTGTGCTTTTCATTTTGGTGATTAAGGCCTTTCTGCACATGACATTCATTAGGATATGCTGGGGACGGCGTGGGCTAGTGGTTAAGGGACACGGCTCACAGCCAGAAGTTGCTGGGTTCGATACCATCACAACACCGGCCGTTACTCCGGGGAAGCAAACCTTCAGAAAATACAGGAGGAAGCATACCCTTAAATAAAATGCATGCTGAAGTCGGATGTACTGGGCTGACAGGCGCAAAATAAAAACCACAGTGCAACGCACACCGCCTTGGGGAATAGAGAAATATGGCGAACGTAAAAGACAAACAAACAAAAAATGTGTAGGACATGCTGCATGTTTTCTGTGAGAAGTGTTGGTCGCATAAAGCAACGCATAGCTGGGTTAATACAGTTTTTCATGGATGCTACAATATTGATGATGTAGCCCGACGTAGCTGGCCTGTTAAGGTAGCTGATGTAGCACGACATGGCTGGCCTGTTAAGATAGCTGATGTAGTCCAACATATCTGGCAAGTTACAATAGCTGATGTAGCCCGACATGGCTGGCCTGTTAAGATAGCTGATGTAGCCCGACCTGGCTGGCCTGCAAAGATAGCTGATGTAGCCCGACATGGCTGGCCTGTTAAGATAACTGATGTAGCCCGACATGGCTGGCCTGTTAAGATAGCTGATGTAGCCCGACCTAGCTGGCCTGTTAAGATAGCTGATGTAGCTCGAACTGGCTGGCCTGTTAAGATAGCTGATGTAGCCCGACCTGGCTGACCTGTTAAGATAGCTGATGTAGCACGACATGGCTGGCATGTTAAGATAGATGATGTAGCCCGACATGGATGGCATGTTAAGATATATGATGTAGCCCGACATGGCTGGCATGTTAAGATAGATGATGTAGCCCGACATGGCTGGCCTGTTAAGATAGATGATAAAGCCCGACCTGGCTGGCCTGTTAAGATAGCAATAGGAGCATCTGTGCGCTGGGTGGAGCAGATGATTTGGCATGCTATTAACGATCAACAACGTAGCAGCAACAGAAGCGTGATCGCATGGTTTAGCCTGCTGCATAATGCAGGGTCGACGGAATTTCCGGGAGGTATGTTCACGGTGGGCACCAATACCATCGAAATGGCCAACACACAATGAACCGATTAGGCCTGCCTCTTGCACTGATAAAGCGATTGGATCAGAGTATAAATATTTACTGATAAAGCGATTTTATCAGTGTATAAATGTAAATTTATGGAAATCATGTCGAGAGATAAATAACAGTACCAGAGATACAGAAATAGAAGACATAAAGAAATAAAAAAGAAACACACATAAATACATAATGAAATAAAAACGTAAAGACATAAAGAAATACAAGACATAAAGAAATGCAAGACATGAAGTCATAAAGAAATACAAGACATAAAGGCATAATGACATAAAGACATAAATACATAAAGAAATAAAGATATACATACATAAATAAAGACATAAAGAAGTACAAGACATGAAGACGTAAAGACACAAAGACACTAAAAATTCAAGACATAAACACATAAAGACATAAATAATTCAAGAGACAAAGACATAAAGAAATACAAGACATACAGATATAAAGAAATTCAAGACATACAGACATAAAGTCACAAAGACATAAAAACGTAAAGACATTAGAAATACAAGACACAAAAACAAAAAGAAATCCAAGACACAAAGACATCAAAACATAAAGACATTAGAAATACAAGACATAAAAACATAAAAACATAAAGACACAAAAATATAAAAGCATAAAGACATTAACAATACAAGACATAAAAACATTAAAAATACAAGACATGAGGACATAAAGAAATAAAGACATATAAAGACAATAAAGTCAGCGGAGTGGTGACCGAACCAAACGCTTCTCGCCAATGTAAAAACTGACCTCAACAATGAAACATGTGGATCCCTGACATTCTGCGCGCTCTGACAGCGTGACATGTACGCTGTAAACACCGCTGTTCGATGTGCGAAAGTTCGTGAGTTATTTTTGTGTAGAGCTCATCAACACGTGCGGAAAGCTTGCTGCACGTGCAAACACAGTAGATGACCCATTGAGAATGTATGCGCTATAAGATTCTTCGATGGACATTTGAGCCCAACAAAAATTGCTTCGTGGTAGGTTGGGAAAAGTCAGTTATATATGTAGCTCTCATTTTATGTATATGGGTGTAAGAGTTTCGTGTCAAGGTCACATATATCCAAGTATCCAATATAAATCAATATTGTCTGAGACACTGAGTGGAGAGCCCTGTTGTTATAAAGACAATGGTGTTGAATTCAATCATGGACAGGGGTGAAACTACCATTAGACCAGATAGGGTGCATTCTAGGTCGCGTACCTCAGACAATCACAGAGCGTAGAATGTGTAGAGTAGTGTATGTAGAGTTAGAGCGTAGTATGTATGTGTAGCGTTGTGTGTGTAGAGTTAGAGCGTAGTATGTGTAGCGTTGCAATTTGTTAAGAATCTGAGAAAACCACAATAATTAGAAACAATATTACAGTAAAACACCAATGCATTGTATGCAACACTAACACAACTGTCAAATTGTTGATAACTGAAAGCAGAATTAGAGACAATACAGACATTCAAAATAAAGGGGACGGGAAAGTGTGTAGGTGAGGGGGGGGGGGATACTGTGACACTTTCTTGTTTTCTGAGGTGTCAAATATAAAATGTTTTCACTCAATACATAATATAGTAGTAATAGTAGTAGTATTAGTAGTAGTAATAGTTGTTGTAGTAGTAGTACCCCTTTCAGTCATGTCAGGTCAGGTCAGGTCATCCCGTAACCGGTGAGGTCGTTGGGGCACACATGAAGACATCCTCACAACGCCACGCCACCCTTCTCTGTCAGCAGCAGCTGCCTGTGCCTCTTTCTGGTCGGAGATTGGTCCATTCTTTTATGTTGTCTTCTCATCTCTTTTTGGGACGCCTCTTTGTCGTCTGCCTTGCATATTTCCGTGGAGAATTGTATTTGCAAGACCATTTGATTTAGGTATGTGACCGTGCCAATCGAGTATCCTTCGATGAAGGTCAGCTGTAACTGTCCATGTCTCACAAGCATAAAGGGATATTGACAAGACCAGTGTACGCATTAATCTGATTTTCGTGGACAGTGCTAACCGTTTATCTTGCCATATTTTGTTGAGCCTTGCAAGCGCCGCTATTGTATCATGACTGTTTATAATTATGTGATTTGAATTGAGAAACAAATAAACAAGAACAAAAACAAAATCCATTCACTTATCTTTAGTTGTCTTTTTCCTTCCAGCGTTGTCTTTTCACGTCTCTGCGTTGCAAGAGTTTCTCTTCACCAATCGTGAAGTGGCACTTTGTGATACGTCCCCACTTGGATCGGTCTGCAGCTTCGTCTTTCCAGGATTTCAGATTCATGTCCAAGGCTTTCGACTTTACATCTAGCTTGCACACATCTTTGAACCTCAATTGTGGTCGGCCGACTTTTCTTTTGCCATCCGCTAACTGTACATGGAGGATTATATTTGGGAGTGCAACCATCTTCCATGCGTCGAACATGACCAAGCCATCGTAGTCTTCGCGGCCTAAGGAAATTGTTTGACTAAGCCATCGTAGTCTTCGCGGCCTAAGGAGATTGTTTGACTAAGCCATCGTAGTCTTCGCGGCCTAAGGAGATTGTTTGACCAAGCCATCGTAGTCTTCGCGGCCTAAGTAGATTGTTCATGATTGAGAGACCGGTGTGAGAGTGCACCTCTGGATTTGTCACTCTTTCCCCTCCATGTAATTCCAAGAATGTATCGCAGGCGCGTAGATGAAAGGTATTAAGTCGAGCCTGTGTTCTTGTTTGGCATAAGTTGTCCAAGTCTCGCTGCCATATAGAAGTGTGCTGTCAACACATGCATTGTACACCATGGCCTTGATTTTAATCTTCAGTTTATGGGTTTTTCAATTACGTGTTGTCGAGGTGAGCAAATGTAGTAGCTGATTTGTCAATGTGCCTGTCTATTTCTGGGTCTAGAGAGAGATTGACATTGATGGAGGATCCCAGGTATGTGAGGTCTTTTTCTAGGTCTAGAGAGAGATTGTAGTTGATGAGGGATCCCAGGTATGTGAAGTCTATTTCTGGGTCTAGAGATAGATTGTCGTTGATGAGGGATCCCAGGTATGTGAGGTCTATTTCTGGGTCTAGAGAGAGCTTGTGGTAGATGAGGAATCCCAGGCATGTGAGGTCTATTTCTGGGTCTAGAGAGAGATTGTCGTTGATGAGGGATCCCAGGTATGTGAGGTCTATTTCTGGGTCTATAGAGAGCTTCTGGTTGATGAGGGATCCCACGTATGTGAGGTCTATTTCTGGGTCTAGAGAGAGATTGTGGTTGATGAGGGATCGCCGGTATGTGAATTGGTGTACAGCTGCCAGTTCATAATGATCGTTATTAAGACTTGGCATAGCATCTACTTCTTGTACCAGCACATTTGTTTTGTTGAGACTTATTGTATAATTATATATATGTAATTCGGATTGATTAGCCCAGTGATTTGGTACTCGCTTTTGGTGGCAGAGGTGCGTAATTAATATTACGCTAACCAGCAACTCCAGTCAACCCAGCCGTGAATGACTGACGACTAAGGCAGGGCAACGAGGGACGAAACTGGACACCCCGCTAAAAAAAAAAGTTACAGCTTAGCACAATAAAGGCTCTAACACTTCACCCCCGATGGCAGTGCATTCTATGGGACTATCATCACCTTTACCTTAAATATCCAAATTACCGACCTGCGGCAATTATCACAGGTGAAAGACGGACAAGAGAGACTCTAATATGAAATAAAATATAACTTCAAGTTGCTGTCCTTCCCCCCCCCTCCCTCTCTCTCTCTCTCTCTCTCTATTTCTTTCTCTTTCTCTCTAACCCCCCAAACATTTTTATCAAAAAGTGGTCCTTCAGTGGATTCTGGCCCATTGTGGGATCATTGGAAACGACAAGACAGAAGAGAAGTGACGGTACGCAAAGTCATCAGCCACACAGCTACAAATATGGAAAGACGCTCATCGAACGATCATTAATGACGGGACGGACAAACCAGCTGAAAAATTATAAGCCATACAATGACAGCATAGACAAACGTGGCAGTGATGGGCAAACAGATCGGGACATTGGAGAATCAAAGCCCACTTCCTCAGAATTGGTCTTAGAGGCAACCACCACGTGCGACTGCGGAGCATCCAATCAAACACCCGGATATATCCTGCAGGACTGCCCTACTTATGCAAAACCAAAGAGAGGCTGTCTGGCCAGGAAGAGCGGACATACTCGTAAAGCTGTTGGTACCGGCGAAGACCTAACGCACACAGTCTCCCGCGTGAATCTCGCCGAATTAGAAGCCTAGCATTAATCGATCAATGAAGAGGATAGATGATCGATACGGTTATTAATCAGATAAGGTAAAATATCGACAGGCAAGCCACATACTCATGAGAAAGGATGAACGTTGTAGCAGGTCTTCAGCAATATGGCACCCTTAATGCCAAACGAGTAGACCCGTGAGGCCTATTGAGTATTCCGTATCCAACTGTTGATGCTAGATCGACCTCGAATTGATTCGAAATCGAAATGTCAATCCCACATCAACTGGGCAGTCCGTGCACTAACCACAGCATTACCGTGACACCTACATAATACGATTTCACAATGTTGTTATAATTGTTTTAGAAAATCGTGTTTGATACTCGACCATCATATCTACTCTCCCAATGATGTGTTACAGTTGAGGAGTGAGTCAAAGTAAGTCAGTTATAGGAGTTGAGATTAAGAAGACGTCCCAAAAACTGAAACAGGTTGCGAGCGATTGCTACAATATTCTTTGTCCGTAGAGATGGATACAAACAAGTCATCAATTATAAATGATCAGACGCAAAACACACACACACACACACACACACACACGCACGCACACACGCACGCACGCACGCACACGCGCGCGCGCGCATTTGTGAAACAGATCGCATCAGATATAAAAACTTCTGTTTAAAATGGATTGAATTATGAGATGGATACGACATGTCTCCGCATCATTGCACAATGCAGGGAGTACTCGGACGTTGAACAGAGAGGAGAGTATATTCTGGTGTTGGCAACCATTCTTGTCCATGCTTGACGACAAAACAGCGTAGCCTGCATGTAGATGTCTTGTTAGTTCAGGCCCCAACTTGTTCTGCGCATTGAGTAGGCGGCCAAGATTGATAGATCTATCGACATCCTTAATCTTACCCAGCTGAGGAACACTGGATCACAATTGGCGAAACCATTCGCAACATTATTTGTCTTTGAGACATTCGTTTCCATCCTCATCGTCGAGTGGTTGTATTATATATAACCTTTATTAAAGCCAATATATCAGCTCTGCAGCAGGGTAAATTGTATAAGTCAATACATCGGCTCTACTGTATGAACCAGTGAATATATGATTCATAATATTCTGACATCTGCCATATATTTCACAATTGATTGTCTGACAAAACACATCCACCATTTCCTACGAGAGACTGGTCACCCACCCGTGGTACCGCTTGTAGTGCAGTGGATTGAACTGTTCATAACTCTTCTTCTTCTTCTTCGTACGCTGTCAGATGTCAATCTGTATTTTTTCGAAAAAAGCAGCGGTCATCCTGAGGCTGTCGACACTGCCATAGAGCTTGTCTAGTGTTGCCACTGGTGATGGCCACATCTGCTCTCTCTGATCCTCGTATGTCGGGCAGTTTTGCAGCAAATGTTCAGAGGTCATTTTTCCGGTACCACACGGGCATTCGTCAGTGCAACCTATCTTCAATTTATTGAATAGGTGGTACCTCAGTCTATTGTGGCCTGTGTGCAGTCTGAAGACCATGACCTGCTCTCTTCTGTTCAACTGGTAATAGGCATCGTTTTTTGTCTAGCCAGTATGTTCTGTTTCCCATGTTCATAACTCTACAACATATTATCATTATTTGTATTTTCCACATTTATTGATCTCATATCTATATTACAATTTTCAATCCATTCCTCTATAAAGCGTTTTAACTCCACCAATCCACCATTGATATGCCCTTCCACTTGCCCAGAAACCATGTTTTAGGGAATTTAGGTTGGCGACATTCTTGTGAAATGTCTAGCTCATCTCATCCCTTTCTGTAAGCCCCATTTTTGATACTGTCCTTACTTTCTGTCTGATTTCTGCTTCTCTAACCTTATATCCTCAAGTTAATATTCTCTTAATATATGATTCATAATATTCTTACATCTCACTTATCCATTTGTCTGTCTAACAAAAGCCGTCTAACACAGCTTATCTAATAATTCTAAGTGAGTCAGTTAATAACAGGATTGTGTGCCATACACAAAGAGAGATAGTAATACTGAAGACACTGGAGTAGAGTGAGAGTATATCTGTGTGTGTGTGTGGGTGAGTGTGTGAGTGAATTTTTAATCCAAAACGTGAAAGTGGGACACTGTTGGGACAATTGGTGATCGCGCGCCAATGTTTTTGGACGACACAGAAACAATGGGGTGCTGTAGGGCTAGCCCGGACGAATGAAATAATTGATTAAATCAGTTATAATCCCTGCCTCCAGGCGCCTCTCAGAGTTGGCTGTGCACATCCCTTGGCCTTCCCATACCCAGAGTTATGGGCCACGCCTTCGTCTTTGAACGTGAAATTGGTGACAGGAAGTGCAACCATGCTGGTCATGTTAAGGTGTTTTTGTTTAAGGTGGTTTGTGTTAGTGTTTGTTTGTGTGGGGTTTTCTCTGTAAGTGTGTGGGGTTTTCTCTGTAAGTGTGTTAGGTTTTCTCTGTAAGTGTGTGGGGTTTTCTCTGTAAGTGTGTGGGGTTTTCTCTGTAAGTGTATGGGGTTTTCTCTGTAAGTGTAAGTGTGTGCAGTTTTCTCTGTAAGTATGTGCAGTTTTCCCTGTAAGTGTGTGGGATTTTCTCTGTAAGTGTGTGGGGTTTTCTCTGTAAGTCCATGGGGTTTTCTCTGTAAGTGTGTGCAGTTTTCTCTGTAAGTGTGTGGGGTTTTCTCTGTAAGTGTATGGGGTTTTCTCTGTAAGTGTATGGGGTTTTCTCTGTAAGTGTGTGGGGTTTTCTCTGTAAGTGTGTGCAGTTTTCTATGTAAGTGTGTGCAGTTTTCACTGTAAGTGTGTGCAGTTTTCTCTGTAAGTGTGTGGGATTTTCTCTGTAATTGTGTGCAGTTTTCTCTGTAAGTGTGTGCAGTTTTCTCTGTAAGTGTGTGCAGTTTTCTCTGTAAGTGTGTGCAGTTTTCTCTGTAAGTGTGTGGGGTTTTCTCTGTAAGTGTGTGGGGTTTTCTCTGTAAGTGTATGAGGTTTTCCCTATAAGTGTGTGGGGTTTTCTCTGTAAATGGATTATGGTTTTTTTCTGTAAATGTGTTCGGTTTTCTCTGTAAGTGTGTGGGGCTTTCTCTGTAAGTGTGTGGGGTTTTCTCTGTAAGTGTGTGCAGTTTTCTCTGTAAGTGTGTGGGGCTTTCTCTGTAAGTGAGTGGCGTTTTCTCTGTAAGTATGTGGGGATTTTAATATGTAAGTGTGTGGGGTTGTTTTCATATGTAAGTGTGTGGGGCTTTTATATGTAAGTATGTGGGTGTTTTATATGTAAGTGTGTGGGATTTTTATATTTAAGTGTGTCGGATTTTTATTTGTAAGTATGTGTCATTTTTATCTTTGCCTTGGTTGTTTTCTCTGTAAGTCTGAAAGCTATTTTTCTGTAGGTGTATGGGGTTTTCCTCTGTAAGTGTGAAAGCTATTTCTCTATTTATCGGTAGGTGTATGGGGTTTTCCTCTGTAAGTGTGAAAGCTATTTCTCTATTTCTCGGTAGGTGTATGGGGTTTTCCTCTGTAAGTGTGAAAGCTATTTCTCTATTTATCGGTAGGTGTATGGGGTTTTCCTCTGTAAGTGTGAAAGCTATTTCTCTATTTCTCGGTAGGTGTATGGGGTTTTCCTCTGTAAGTGTGAAAGCTATTTCTCGATAGGTGTATGAGGTTTACCTTTGTACGTGTGAAAGTTATTTCTCGGTAGGTGTATGAGGTTTTCCTCTTTAAGCGTGAAAACTATTTCTCGGTAGATGTATGAGGTTTACTCTGTAAATGCGTGAGGTTTTCTATTTCTTCTTCATCTTCTTCTCTTTCTAGATTTGTTAATTCTTTTTTTCAGATTCTTCTTTTATAATGTCAGATTTCTCTACTTGTTCTTTTTCAACTTCATTATCATCTTTGTCTCCTGCTTCCACAGATACCGACTTGTCATGAATTAGAAGTCATTGAAGGAATCAATTTGTCTGGATCGAACTACCCTATTTTCTATAGTCACTATTGTTGAGCGACGAAACACTTAGCCAGTCGGGACAGTTTCTTTGGTAGTATCTGTGGTTGTACCTCCTTTCTCTCTGTATCAAGGTCGTGGTTCGTACCCGGACTGAATGTAACTTCATTTTTTTTTTTTTTTTTTATTATATTTCTTTTTATAGTTGAGAAAAATACTTGTCTTGAACAAATATTCTTTTTTGACAGCTCGTAGTTCTTTAACCTTCACTCTCGTTGCCACTTTCCTTTATTTGAAACGACCACTGTTTGTTGTTAGTCTAATTGCAGTACAATTAGCGTGGCACTCTTCCACTGAAATATTGCTGTTGTTGTTGACAGCCCATTATGAGTACCTACTCGGGATCAAGATGCTGAGTAGCGCATGAGCTGCAGCGGTCAGCAACCCATAGCTGACTGCTAGCATCAGGACCAGCGAACCATAGCTGCCAAGACCCTTCTACACCTCCACGCGGTGATCCTGAATAACAGGCTGCAGTAGGGCAGACTGGCTAAGGAGAAGGGATCGAAGAGGGAATGCTAACCCGGTACTCAAAAAATGCTTGCTGAAGTCGGATGTGTTGGACCGAAAGGTGCAAATATCGAAGCCAAGCTGTAAACTACGACACAACGCATTCCGTTCTCTGGACTATATTCTGCTACTTAAGCCTTTTCAGGGTTTGGTAGTGGGAGGTTGAGAACGAACGAAGAAGAAGAAGTACCCACTCTTTTAGGCGTCCTGATAATGACATTAAGTGACCGATTGTTGCAGCTTTTTACACATCCCGATAATGCTGATGAAGGTGATGCGGGATACTCTAGGTGGTTGTGCTATGCTTGACTTCATGTGCGTCGCTCGCTACTACAGGCATCACTTCGAACCACCACATCGAACCACTTCATCGAACCAACACATCGAACCACCACATCGAAATACTACATCTAACCACCGCATCGAACCACTACACCGAAGCGTCTCATCGAGCCACCACATCGTTAGCCAGACGTGTTATGAAACTGCCTTTATTCAGAGAGAACCGCTTTAAAGTGATGCGGGGTCTTGGTCTGTATATTTTGCCTGACCCTAACATTGTCTGATTTGCATGTTGTGCCTGACCAGACGTTAATCTCTCCTTTCTCTCTTCTCCCGAGATACGATAGACCACGTATAGCATTGTTTGACAACACGCTCTGTCACATACACACACTCACACGTGCATACATACATTCATACACACACCCACACAAATACACACGCTCACACAGAAATTCCTTCATGAGAACCATTAACCAATCCAAGTTCTCCACAATCCATTAACCAATCCAAGTTCTCCACAATCCATTAACCAATCCAAGTTCTCCACAATCCATTAACCAATCCAAGTTCTCCACAATCCATTAACCAATCCAAGTTCTCCACAATCCATTAACCAATCCAAGTTCTCCACAATCCATTAACCAATCCAAGTTCTCCACAATCCATTAACCAATCCAAGTTCTCCACAATCCATTAACCAATCCAAGTTCTCCACAATCCATTAACCAATCCAAGTTCTCCACTAACCATTATCCTTATTATTTCAGCTACATTGATTGGCTAACAATGTTAGTTGCCCGTCGTAAGCGATAATTGTGACATCATGAGGCGTTTTTGTCTGAATGATGCAACTTGCGCTGTATTTGTATCGTATTATAGTGAGAAAGAGCTGCGTTGGTCATCAACATCACTCTCTAGTCCCGAACTATCTTGGACCAGTCAAGACAAGACAAGTAAAGACAACTGCAGGTAATTCAGAATGCAGACACTCTGGTCCCACCTCTTTTAAACCAGGGATGGCTTGAAACCTGCGGGGTCGAATCCACGCTGTTTCCGTTCGCCGCGTTGAGAGGCGAGTGCCATATCTCTTGACCACAGTGACCCTAGTTAATAAGATTGTATATCATCACATGAGAGCCATTGCTAGTTTTGGGCACAGAGCACGTTGTCTGGTCGCGAATCGCAGCGTTTGAATGGCAGAGTAGAAAGAGTTTTAACTTTCAAGTTACATGTACCCGGTTTTGCTCTCCAGATTAAACACATTTCAATCTACCTAGCCGCAAATGTGTAACCAGACTTACTATTACTATCGTTAAGGCAGCAGAAAAGGGAACTGATTATCCAATCTCCAGAATATCATACCTTGTTCAATGAATTCTTTAACACGTCGTCGCTAGGAACGGTGTTTTCTATGAACCAATCTTCATTTATTTATGTATTAAATAGTGAAAATAGCCAGTCGTGTTCTCTAATTTATCGATCACCTCTAACATATTATCATACAATTTCTGGTAATAATCAAAGAGAGCACTTGATTGATCTGATATAATCATCTGCTTACGAAAAACATCCCTGTACCAATATGTATGTATAATCTTCTTTGTTCTTTTTGTCTTACAGCTGTTACCGAGCTGTTTGGGCCTCTTTCACCCGGTATAAAGGGACTCTTCAGTGTACATCTCCACTTGGATTGGTCTGCAGCTTCGTCTTCCCAGGATGTCAGACTCATGTCTAGTGCCATCATGTCACGCTTACACATATGCACACATATATATACACACGATAACCAACTGACTGGTTTCAGTGTTAAATATAATGAGAACACTGTTGACTTATGATATAACAGACGACTAAAGTAAGTTGGGCATGGAGTTTGCAACCTCATAATGCGAATACCACTACTGAAAAACAGTAATCGCCAGTGACTGATATCAGGCTTCCTGAAAGCTGATTATGACAGCGAAATACAAGTTGAAGGGTAGGAGTGCCGGGGTGGATTTATAATATAGTATATATTAAAATACATATTCATTTATTGTTTTACTCCCTATTGTTGGTATGCTTTCTTTTCTACGTACACACAATTGATGTTTATTTCGTTGTTTCACCTGCTACATCCACATTATCCAGATGTACTCATCCCTTACATTGTAATCACCATTTCCCCCCGTTCGTCCCTTCTGTGCATCTCAACCATCGTTCCACATCCAGTCAATTTCACTCATTTTTACCCCATCCTTTCAATACGTCCCAATAAATTTCGTTGTCTCCATTGATTTCAGCACTCCCACCTCTCTCGTTTGAGATGATAGACAGCTCTGCGCTCCTCGCACCTCCTGGGACGTTGAGTGACTCGTGGGACGGCACGTAAACCCGCCCAACCGAGCTTCCCACATTGCTATTGGACATCGATTCATTCCAGCTGCGGACGAATCGCAGTTTGTGTACGTCCCAGAGGGCGTGGCTTTATGTCTAGAGCGGATTGTGACTGGCAGATGAACGTCGAAATAACAACGACCCACTACGTCATACTGGTTTATGATAAACTCTAGAACGTTTGTGAATTTATATACATTTTCCACGACTGGTTGGTTTCACTGCGTGTTGAAGTTGGTGCTCTGATAATTTGTTGAGCTCTGCCTTTCCTTCTGTGCACTTCGTGGGCAACTGTTGTTGTTTTTCGCACGTCCGCAATTGTTTACTGCCAACTTATACTAACATTCTAAACTTCTTGGACCATCATCCCGAGGTTTCTATAACCAGGACACTCTGTACAACAAACTGACCACAACATTTCATGTTATAATTTTTCCGACAACCGAGACGTATTTTTATATAAACGTCAAGAGTCGTGGATTGTGGTACTCAGCTATCGCTCGAAATAATTCAGAAGTGTTTGCATTTTAAAAAAAGAAAAATTAGTTTATTTGTTCAAGATGGATCAACTAGACATGACATCGAGTGTTGAATCTCACTCGTTTCCTTAGCGGGCATTACACAATTTCTGCGGAACTCATTTTGAAAATAAATTACCAATCTACATGATTTAGGACATCTTTGATGAAACGCGGGAAAGTGGTATGCAAATATAACAACGGACAAGTGATAACATTGACACGATCCTCCTAACCTCTGAAGCTGATCAATTAGGCGACCTTTTGTGAACGTTGAAAATTCTGGAGAAATCGCAATATCGCATGTCATGTATAGATTCGAAAACTCATAATGTTTGCACTAGTGCTTTTAGATAGCGCAATGGACTGAAACAGAGATTTGCACTTTGTTTCAGAATCTGGTCATTTCTCAAAGCAACGAAAAGACTACGGTCACCACTTCACGCGTATTGTGATAGTATCGTGTAAAACAACATTTTTGTTTCATTATATTTATCAATTTTTGTTCGGCTTTGTGTTTTCTTGATGTATTTCTTCTTCAAATGGTTGCCAAGGACATCGTTGGATTTATCATCGACAGTTATTTCATTGAGAAACCATTTTTAAGTTGGGATAACACAGTGTCTATACATACTATTTAAGAGTATTTTTGATGTTACGGTTGAGAAGCGTCTGTGAGATACACACAATTATATGAAAATCACCGAAGTTATAAATGTTAGAGAAAGTTTACGTAGGCCATAATTTTAGAAAAACACCGCAAAACGCCTAACAGCACAACAATTGGTGAGAGCGTATACAACACAGACTTCACAATTTGTGAAAACCTAAACACGTATCTCTCCCCCACAACGCACACCCTGTACCCGAGTATGTTGGACATGCAGACGGTGGGGTTGCAAACGCCCTACCCCAGCGGAGCTGTAGGGGGAATGGGTTCGATCCCGAACATCTCTATAGGAAACATAGGGAACAGCACGGGCCTAGGCCTGATGTCCGGTTTATATGGAGACCAAAACTACTACAGACATGGCGGGTAAGTCGATTTGTTTCACACTGTTGTTAGACAATATATTTTCCTTGATTTTTTAAAAAGTGTTTTCTAAGCTCTTGGAAAGCGCTAAAAAGCATTTCTCAATCCGTCAAGATTACCTTTATTGAAAAATACTCCCCAGCTCTGACATATACTTCAGGGATTTCAGCTTAAGTCGAGTAATCTTTAGAACGGCAATCGTCTCCCGGACAGGGGTCATTTGTAATCTCATCAATATCTTTTATCGAAAACACCCACGTCACTTTCATATGCAGACAACAGAGCAAAGTAGAGGTGGTATCGTAGCACACGATGCCGTCGGGGATTGAGTGTGGGAACATCATTGAAATAAGTAGTGGCTCTTTTTTTTTAACTTCCGGGGCTGAACTGTACTTTACTTTACTTTTTTTTTTATTAAACGAAGCTGACTAGTTAATAGTTTTAGTTGCCTAATCTTTCCTACCAGTAAGTCGGGTTACTATTAACCGCTTGGTAGACTTGATATTGCCGAGTGTATTGATCATAAAACCAATCTGTGTCAAGACATGAATTATTGAAAAGCGCTACGTATTTTAGCTCAGAAAAGTAACTCTTATTTTCAACTAGTCTGAAAATCAAGTCTTTTATCTACCATTGAAAGTAGTTATAGATTATATCAACACTTGTTAATGTGTATTATTGATAATACCTTTATTTGTAATAATGATAACACGTATATTTGTAATATTGATAATAACATACACAATTTTGAATCAGCATTATGGGACACAAATACTAAATAGCAAAATACATTATCTCCGAAATTTGTTCGTCAATCACAAAGTACGATATAAACGAGAATATAAAACAGAATATAAACTAGAATATAAAAGAGAACATAAACGAGAATTCAGAACGAATTCAACGATGAAGGTTAAAATGGTAGATGAGAAACGTTAGTATATAACACGTTTATTCTATGAATGTTTCTCTGCTCTACAATCGCCGTGGGAATACTCATTTCATTATTATTTTCCTGTATTGTTGAGGATATTATTTGGCACTTGTCTATATATTACATGTATTAGTTATTACATTTCTTTTGACACTTTCTAGTCCCAAACGTCCATTTGACACTGTCTATTCCAGCACGTCAATTTGACACTGTCTATTCCAGCACGTCAATTTGACGCTGTCTATTCCAGCACGTCCATTTGACGCTGTCTATTCCAGCTCGTCCATTTGACACTGTCTATTACAGCACGTCCATTTGACACTGTCTATTACAGCACGTCCATTTGACACTGTCTATTACAGCACGTCCATTTGACACTGTCTATTACAGCACGTCCATTTGACACTATCTAATCCCTCACGTGCATTTGACCTTGTCTACATCCACACGTTCATTTGACACTGTTTATTCTTACACTTTCCCTTGACACAGTCTATTCATATACTTTCCGTTGACAGTATATTTTTACACTTTTCCTTGACACAGCCTATTTTTACACTTTCCCTTGACACAGTCTATTCGTATACTTTCCGTTGACAGTATATTTTTACACTTTCACTTGACACAATCTTATTCTTACACTTTTCCTTGACACAGTCTATTATTACACTTTGTATTGACAGTCTATTCGTACACTTTTCCTTGACACAGTCTATTATTACACTTTGTATTGACAGTCTATTCTTACACTTTCACTTGACACAATCCTATTCTCACACTTTGTTTTGACACCGTATTCTTACACGACCTTTGACAGTCTATTGCAACGCGGATTACTTCTTACACTTTCTTTGATTTAGTATATTTATTATATGAATTACTGGCGACACTTTAACGGTTTCGTTTACTTTTTACATTATTTTTCGTTCTGTCTATTTATTATATATATATGTATTACACCTTACACTTTTTTAAAGTCTATTTGTTACATGTATTACACTAGTCTATTTGTTACACATATTACACTAGTCTATTTGTTACATCTATTACACCAGTTTATTTGTTACATGTATTACATTAGTCTATTTTTACATGTATTACACTAGTCTATGTTTTATACATATATTACACTAGTATATATGTTACATATATTACACTAGTCTATTTGTTACATGTATTACACTAGTTTATGTGTTACATATATTACACTAGTATATTTGTTACATATATTACACTAGTCTATTTATTACATGTATTAGACTAGTATATGTGTTACATATATTACACTAGTCTATTTATTACATGTATTACACTAGTATACGTGTTACATGTTTTAAACTAGTCCATTTATTATATGCATTACCCCTTACACTTTATTTAACAGTCTATTTTCTACATGTATTACACTAATCTGTTTGTTACATGTTTAAAAATAGTCTATTTATTATATTCATTACCCATTGCACTTTATTTAGCAGTCTATTTGTTACATGTATTAGACTAGTCTTTTTGTTACATGTATTACACTATTCTGTTTGTGACACGTATTACACTAGTCTATTTGTTACATTTTTTAAACTAGTCTATTTATTATATCCTTACACTTCATTCAACAGTCTATGTGTTACATGTATTAGACTAGTCTATTTGTTACATGTATTACACTAGCCTATTTGTTACACGTATTACACTAGTCTATTTGTTGCATGTATTACACTAGTCTATTTGTTACACATATTACACTAGTCTATTTGTTGCATGTATTACACTAGTCTATTTATTACACATATTAGTCCTTACACTTCTTTGGCAGTCTATATTTGTTACAAATATTACTCCTTACACTTCTTTGACAGTCTATTTGTTACATGCATTACACTTGACTACAATATTTGTTACATGTATTATTTCTTACACTTCCTTTGGTAGTCTATTTGGTGCATGTGTTACCATGCACACTTCCTTTAGCCGTAATGTGTTTCATACGTTACTTATTAAATACTCTTTGTTTCTGTCAATTCATTCTTTGTTTTTCTTAAACAATTTAACACAAATTTTCTAAAAAAACAACTGATTTTTCAAGTTAAAAAAAAGAAAAATCAATATTCTATTCTCTTTTCTCTAATCTGCAAGTTCATTATTACCTTTAACTGTGTTGTCTATTGCTTCTCGTTTTGAAATGCCTGTTGTCTGTGACTTGTATTTTAAAATGTTTTTATGCCCACCTCTGGCCCGCGGTCTATGATTATCTGTTCAATATTTCTCCGGATATGCATTCTTAAATAACTTATATTCGATCGTATTTCCTTCATAATTCCTATTCTGATAATCTTCTTGATTTATTTATTGACTTCCTTTTTTTTTCTTTTTCTTCAAATATTATTCGTTATTTTTCTTGATATTCATCGTTATATCTTATATTCTTACTGATATGAAGTATCCTGATATTCTTCCTAACATATTTACTGATTTACTTTTCTTCTTTTTCTTTATGATATTATCTTTCACTCCCCTCAATATTGTTTCTTTTATTATAACATCTTATATTCTTTCTGACGTCTGCATGATATTTTTGCTGAAATTCTGATTTTCTTCCTGGCCTTCTCTGTTTGGTGTTATTTTCCTTAATGTCCCGGTTATTTTTTATGCAATTCATCCTTATATTGTTCAATATTCTTTTCAATTTGTTTTAAATATATCTGAAATTTCCTTCTGTTTATTCAATATTCCTAATTTCCCTATGCTGTTCTCAATATTCCTCCTAATATATTATCTGATATTTATCCTGATATTCGTTCCGGCATTTTTCTTTATTTTGTTCTTGATATATTTAATGATATCTTTCTTGATAATCTTTTTGATATTTTTTGCTATTTTTCTCGATATTCTTGTAAACAGTATTTCTAATATTCCATCAACTATATTGCTCGTTGTAACCATTAATCTTGATATTCTTTCTTGTCCTCTTTCTTATCTTTTGATTCTTATATTCTTTGGGATTTGTGTTTAAATATTATTAAGATACCCTCCTAAATTGAATATATCCCGTTATACTTTCACATTATCGAGTATGATTTGAACATTCTAGTTAGGCCTGCATTAAAATTGCTGGGAAAACGCTAGCATATCGTAAGGACAATGAAACAGGTTGTGAATATGGCTAGCAAACTCGTTATGAAACACTTTTATTACAAAATCGCTTCTGCAAGTGCTCGGACACAGACTCAATGTAAGGTGGTCCATTATTGCTGTGGCCTTATGCTTCAAATGGGACGTACATTATTATATCTTCCGGTTACATTCTTATTGTAATCGTTTGTCACTTCCTTTTCACAAAAATTGAATTTTATGAAGATTTTCTAGCTAGAATTGCATGTTATATTTATTTTTCTAAACATTAACCATTTACGCATTCCTGGATTCAATAAGCTCAAGATGGGAGATAACCGTGAGAGTAACTCTGGAACTGAAAGAATTCCCCCAAAATATCTGCAAAAATAGTCAACATCTTAGTTCATGTTCGACCTGTACTGCTACAGTGGTAAACGCTCATGTGCAGGTCCCACTTAGTCGACCTGTACTTCTACAGTGGTAGACGCCCCTGTGCAGGTCCCACTTAGTCGACCTGTACTTCTACAGTGGTAGACGCCCCTGTGCAGATCCCACTTAGTCGACCTGTACTTCTACAGGGGTAGACGCCCCTGTGCAGGTCCCACTTAGTCACCCGTACTTCTACAGTGGTAGACGCCCTTGTGCAGGTCCCACTTAGTCGACCTGTACTTCTACAGTGGTAGACGCCCCTGTGCAGGTCCCACTTAGTCGACCTGTACTTCTACAGTGGTAGACGCCCCTGTGCAGGTCCCACTTAGTCGACCTGTACTTCTACAGGGGTAGACGCCACTGTGCAGGTCCCACTTAGTCGACCTGTACTTCTACAGTGGTAGACGCCCATAAGCAGGTCCCAGCTCTGGTATGGGCTGGATGTAGCAGGGAGGAGGATTTCTTGCCTAGCGGACTAGGCTCGAGCAGCTTATTACTACGCTGTGTTTGGACAAGTGTTGCTGAGGGTGATTAACCAATGTCCGAGCCCATCTTAATAGTCTCAAACACTAGAGCAAAGTAGACCCGCAGCCTGTTAGGCTCCATCTATGCTGCTCTAAACAAACCACTTAACCATGGCTGGTGTTATGCCATGTCACAGTTAGCCACCTCTTACGACATGCTCTCTGTAAGGCAGTTGTGCTATTCTTGTCCTTGTCCTACACAAAGACCCCGGCAGACCACTCTAGAATAAAAACTGATCAACATAAATTGTTACAAAAATGGCCGACATAAATACTGGAAAATGTCTCCAACATATTCAACACGTTCAAAATGTGCAAAATACTAAGAAAGTGTCCAATAGATACATACTAAACAAAAGTTATAAATTTATATACTAAAAAATGGAAATACAAAAAAGTGTTCCAACATATAAAAACTAAAAAATAAATATTAAAGTGTTCATCATATAAAACTAAGAATGTGAGGAATATTTAAACATTAAAGCAGTGTTATCATCATCAGGTTGATCAGTCCAGAGACTGGTTGTAAGGTTGTCTGAGTATGTCTCTCCATTTGACACTATCCTCTGATTGATCAGTCCGGAGACTGGTTGTAAGGTTGTCTGAGTATGTCTCTCCATTTGACACTATCCTCTGATTGATCAGTCCGGAGACTGGTTGTAAGGTTGTCTGAGTATGTCTCTCCATTTGACAGTATCCTCTGATTGATCAGTCCAGAGTCTGGTTGTAAGGTTGTCTGAGTATATCTCTCCATTTGACACTATCCTCTGATTGATCAGTCCAGAGACTGGTTGTAAGGTTGTCTGAGTATGTCTCTCTCAATTTGACACTATCCTCTGATTGATCAGTCCAGAGACTGGTTGCAAGGTTGTCTGAGTATATCTCTACATTTGACACTATCCTCTGATTGATCAGTCCAGAGACTGGTTGTAAGGTTGTCTGAGTATATCTCTCCATTTGACACTATCCTCTGATTGATCAGTCCGGAGACTGGTTGTAAGGTTGTCTGAGTATGTCTCTCCATTTGACACTATCCTCTGGTTGATCAGTCCAGATACTGGTTGTAAGGTTGTCTGAGTATGTCTCTCCATTTGACACTATCCTCTGGTTGATCAGTCCAGATACTGGTTGTAAGGTTGTCTGAGTATGTCTCTCCATTTGACACTATCCTCTGGTTGATCAGTCCAGATACTGGTTGTAAGGTTGTCAGAGTATGTCTCTCCATTTGACACTATCCTGTGCAGTTCTCTTCATTGCAGCATAAGTTGGTATTTTACTGTCCCTGTATGCCTGAGATGTAAAGGTGAGCCTGTCTCGCCCGTCATTGAATCTGCTTTCTGTCCAATTCACGCTTTCCATTCTACAGTAGCACCACATTTCAAAGGCTTCCAAGCTTTTTTCACCCTTCTTCGCTAAAGTCCATGTTTCATCCCCATACAGTGCAATTGGACATATATGACTGGCGATTATTGTTTTCCTCAGTTCTATCCTGATATTCTTTGAGGTTAACAATTTCTGTTTTTTTATGAAGTCCTTTTTTTTACCATTGGAATCCTTGTCTTAGTTGATGTCACTTTGCGGGCATCTTCTGTTATGGTTTGCCCCAAATATGTCAACGCCTGTACTTGCTCGATTATTTTTCCATCGATGGATATATTTATGTGCGTAGGTGCTATTACCAAAGTCTTTGTCTTCGATGTTGCTTATTTTCATGCCAAAATCTTTGGCAGTGCTATTAATTGTATTAAGCAGCATTTCCAACGTTGATACTGATCCTTCCACTATCGGCTGCTCATCGGCAAATTTGATGGCATTTACTGCCGTATCAATAACTTTGACACCCCTTTCACAACTTCGTCCATTATTATCTCAGAATATGTGTTATAGAGACTCGATGAAAGGAAGCAGCCCTATCGTACCCCCCTGTTATAGAGACTCGATGAAAGCAAGCAGCCCTATCGTACCCCCCTGTTATAGAGACTCGATGAAAGCAAGCAGCCCTATCGTACCCCCCTGTTATGGAGACTCGATGAAAGCAAGCAGCCCTATCGTACCCCCTGTTATAGAGACTCAATGAAAGCAAGCAGCCCTATCGTACCCCCCTGTTATAGAGACTCGATGAAAGCAAGCAGCCCTATCGTACCCCCCTGTTATAGAGACTCGGTGAAAGCAAGCAGCCCTGTCGTACCCCCTGTTATAGAGACTCCGTGAAAGCAAGCAGCCCTGTCGTACCCCCTGTTATAGAGACTCGATGAAAGCAAGCAGCCCTGTAGTACCCCCTGTTATAGAGACTCAGTGAAAGCAAGCAGCCCTGTTGTACCCGCTGTTTTATGGAAACTGGATCCGTGAAACCTTCTGTGATTGAAATAATCGCCTCTTAATTTTCATACAGGTTCTGAATTTACGTAATGAGTTATCTGTCCGTACCTGTTTGCTGCAAGATCTTAAATAGTTTTCTCCAGGGAACTTGATAAAAGGCTTTCTCGTAGTCAATAAAACAGATAAACAGTGTACGTCCTTGTTCGATCCTTCTTTCTGAAAGAAGACGGAACGATCCGATGGTATCCCGTGTACCTCTGGTCTTGCGAAATCCAAACTGTTTTTCTTTCAGTACCTCCTCTATTTTTCCATCAATTCTCATCTTGAATAATCTTTAAAAGAATTTTAGATGCATGTGTTATCAAACTTATCGTTCGGAATATACCGCATTCTACGGCATTTGATTTTTTTGTGAAAGGAATTCATATTGAAGTTGTGTGATCTTTTGGCCATATTCGGTTGCTGTAAATGTCATTAACATGTTGAAAAAGTAAATCATGAAAAGTCTCTCCCACTGCTTCCAGTAGCTCGATAGGTAGCCCATCTATCTCTGGTGCTTTGTTGTTCGGGATTAAAGAAAGTGCCTTATTAGATTCTTCTCTGGTTATAGGTAATCTCCCCTCTGTCAATGGCATGCTATTTAGTGGTGTGTTATCTTGATACAGGCCCCCATCATCGTACAGTTCCTCAACATATTCTCTCCATCTTACTTGTTTGTTTTCTGGGTCTGTAATTGGTTTTCCATTATTTTCATTAATCATCCGTGATTGTATGCCCTTAGGTTTACGAAACGATTGTTTTACTTTCTGATGGACTTGATCGAATTTCCTTGACCTCTCCAGATCTTCAATTTCCTCGCCTTGATCTATTCCCGATTTTTCTCTCTCCATCTTGCATTCTCGATCCAGCTCATTCTTGATTCGCTTATACGTTGCAATACCATGCTCTGTATTAATGTGGCTACAAGAATCCACTTGTTACGGGTACGAAACGGACTGGAGAGTTTCAACTGGTTGGAGAGAAACTTCTATATGCTCCTCCTAAATGGTAGAAATATGGCATCGCATAAGGTGCGGCTAACGCAACATTGTAGCCCGAGTAACCCCCGGTATAAGTGGACAACTCTGCGGATGAGCAGAGGAGTGCATTCACTTGTCCTGTCGGTCAAAAATGGCTGACAAAAGGCGGTGGTCACAAATCACCCAGGTGGATGTAAAATACAAGTGGAAACCACCACATTAAATTCCCCAGAAAGGTCCGTGGTATGTTACATATAAATCTCACTACCGGCAAAGGCACGACCTTGGATGATCCAGGTATTGTGTGCAGGTAAGAGAGGAAGCAAGGCCTCTCACTTCATCATCAAGGGAAATTTCAAATAGGTATGTGGAACGTTCGTACAACGATGAAGGCGAAAAAGTTGGAGAATATCACAATGGAGGTGAGAATATTACACATAAATATACTTGGATTGAGTGAGACACGTTGGAGAGATTAGGGGTAATATCAAAGTGAAGAAAATAATATAATAAACTCAGGATGTGTAAAAGGGCAAGGAGGAGTAGCCTGCATACTGGACAATAAGTCAACAGCTGCGCTGAGAGAGATGACCATACACAACCACAGATTAATGTAATTGAGAATGGCTTCTCATCCGGTAGACACGGTCATAATACAAATATGTAAGACCACATCAGCGCACGATGAAGATAGATAGAAAAGATGCTGGACATAGTTGGGCTGGGTACTAGGGATGTTGGCATGGGCTCTGAGCTGGACATAGTTGGGCTGGGTACTAGGGATGTTGGCATGGGCTCTGAGCTGGACATAGTTGGGCTGGGTACTAGGGATGTTGGCATGGGCTCTGAGCTGGACATAGTTGGGCTGGGTACTAGGGATGTTGGCATGGGCTCTGAGCTGGACATAGTTGGGCTGGGTACTAGGGATGTTGGCATGGGCTCTGAGCTGGACATAGTTGGGCTGGGTACTAGGGATGTTGGCATGGGCTCTGAGATGGACATAGTTGGGAAGAATGGGCTGGGTACTAGGGATGTTGGCATGGGCTCTGAGATGGACATAGTTGGGAAGGATGGACTGGGTACTAGAGATGTTGGCATGGGCTCTGAGCTGGACATAGTTGGGCTGGGTACTAGGGATGTTGGCATGGGCTCTGAGATGGACATAGTTGGGCTGGGTACTAGGGATGTTGGCATGGGCTCTGAGATGGACATAGTTGGGAAGGATGGACTGGGTACTAGAGATGTTGGCATGGGCTCTGAGCTGGACATAGTTGGGCTGGGTACTAGGGATGTTGGCATGGGCTCTGAGATGGACATAGTTGGGAAGGATGGACTGGGTACTAGAGATGTTGGCATGGGCTCTGAGCTGGACATAGTTGGGAAGAATGGGCTGGGTACTAGAGATGTTGGCATGGGCTCTGAGCTGGACATAGTTGGGAAGAATGGGCTGGGTACTAGAGATGTTGGCATGGGCTCTGAGCTGGACATAGTTGGGAAGAATGGGCTGGGTACTAGAGATGTTGGCATGGGCTCTGAGCTGGACATAGATGGAAAGAATGGGCTGGGTACTAGAGATGTTGGCATGGGCTCTGATATGGACATAGTTGGGCTGGGTACTATAGATGTTGGCATGGGCTCTGATATGGACATAGTTGGGCTGGGTACTAGAGATGTTGGCATGGGCTCTGAGATGAACATAGTTGGGCTGGGTACTAGAGATGTTGGCATGGGCTCTGAGATGAACATAGTTGGGCTGGGTACTAGAGATGTTGGCATGGAGTCTGAGCTGGACATAGTTGGGCTGGGTACTAGAGATGTTGGCATGGGCTGTGAGCTGGACATAGTTGGGCTGGGTACTAGGGATGTTGGCATGGGTTCTGAGCTGGACATAGTTGGGCTGGGTACTATAGATGTTGGCATGGGCTCTGAGCTGGACATAGTTGGAAAGAATGGGCTGGGTATTAGAGATGTTGGCATGGGCTCTGAGATGGACATAGTTGGAAAGAATGGGCTGGGTACTATAAATGAAAGAGAACAAAGACTAGTAGACTTCTGCCACCATCAAAACTATATAAAAACAAACACATGGAATCAAGTCCCGGATGGAAGGAAATACTCATGGAAAATTCCTGGGAATAAAGGGCGATATCAAATAGATTACATCATGGTGGAAACAAGATATAGAAACCAAGTTAAAAAATCAATTGCTTACATTTAAACACTAAAGCATGTCCACCATATAAAAACTAAAACAATGTCCAACATATAAAAACTAAACAATGTCCAACATATAAACACTAAAACAATGTCCAACATATAAACACTAAAACAATGTCCAATATATACACACTAAAACTGTCAAACATGTGAACACTATAACAGTGTCCAAAATATAAACATTAAAACTGTCCAACATACGAACAATACAAAAAGTTATTAGGCATTTAAATACAGAACATGTGTCCAGCACTCCAAAAGGTAAAGGTTGCTTTCAAGGATGATGTGTCATCACGCACGTCCTTGTTCAAGATCCCCTTTCTATTATGAGGTAGGCGGGCCAGTTCTTATTCTCGCTATCTTTCATTTCATAACAGTAAGCCATTTACACCTGGGTCAACTGAAGCGTGCCGATGGCGAGAACTTAACCCCGATACCTTTACCGCGAAAACAAGGGCTCGATCCCTTTGTAAAGCTGTCGGATATGCCTAGTTCACACGAAACGGATAAAGCGCAGATATGTAGCTATCAACTATACCGTTGCTGGTTAAGCCTACAAAGATATCCGTTTGACCACTGACATATTTCGATGTATTCAAATCAACACCTAAAAGCAGTCGAAGGAAATGGTCATTGGCTACGAAAGTAGCAATAATGTGCCTGTTTTCTTTCGCTTCATTCAAGCTAATGTCAGAAGGGGAAGGCGAACAAGAAAACGTTCTTGAAATACTAACAGCATCGCTCTAGCTTAGTTACCTGCAAGTTGGCACAAGCGTAGCGGCGTGTGGCCTAGGGATTATGGGCTTCGCTTCCAGTCCCAACACCCAGGTACAAATCATGTCGTAGGTTTTTGTCATTGTATGACCGGGATGATCCATCTGTAAACGAGTGTCTAACAAAGTCAGGGAAAAATTCAGACCTTCAGTGGAAGCTGTGGAGCTTGTAGTCTGCCCTCGTTACTTTCATCTAGGTTAGGGGCTGAACGGCGGGAAAGGGGGGGGGGTGGGGGGGGGGGTTGGGGGGGGGAATAGACAGGTGCAATAACTTCTGCTCTGCGAACAATTATTAATTTCCCTCTTTTTCCATGCGGACACGTTTACGATGTAAGAAGAGATAAGTAGGAACATATTTTATTGGAATACTAACAACATCATGCTAGCTAACCACTGCTTACTTTTGATACATTGCAGATGATACATGAAAGCTCACGTAGATACATTCACGTTTATGCATCAAAGCTCACGTAGATGCGTTCAAGTTTACATAAAGTTGATCCCTAAAAGTTCATGAAGATACATTAAAATTTACATCAAGTTGATTCCCAAAAGTTCACGAAGATACATTCAAATTTACATCAAGTTGATTCCCAAAAGTTCACGAAGATACATTCAAATTTACATTAAGTTAATTCCCTAAAGCTCACGAAGATACAATCAAATTTACATCAAGTTGATTCCCAAAAGCTCACGAAGATACAATCAAATTTGCATCAAGTTGAAACCCGAAACCTCATGTAGATACGTTCAAATTGGTACTAGAAAGCTCAGGAACTAGCGGATCGACAACATATTGCTTCGGCATTCTGTAATATAAAACTAAATTGAGAACTGTTGCAGAATGTTGAACGTTTCACGTATTTGGGAAATAAAATGGTCCAAGATGGAGATAAGACAAAAGATATTTCCACTCGAATTACTTCAGCCTCATGTTGCATGGAACTAATTAGGAAACCTTTGGAAATCATAATCATTGAGCGAACACAATAGGCTTAGGCTGTTTAACTCCAAAGTAATATCAAGGCTTACATATTGATGCGAAATTTTTTTTAAAAACATAAAAATACTAGAAAATAAAATGAGTGCTTTTCAAAAGAGATGTTTTCATAAATTATTGAACATTGGCTCGGAAGAATTCAAGACCAATAAGCTAATAAAAAAAACACTAACCAATAATATGTTTCTACCATCATAAGGAACAATACTGTGGATATATGCTTAGAATGAAGAACAACGGACGGCAGTAGAAAAAGAGGGCCAAAAGAGACTTCACAAAATGATCACCCGAGGGCCTCAACTTTGGGTTGAAACAACATACAAGAACTTAGAAAGATAACGTTCAAACTTCAGAACACGTGTTCCTAACCCACGAGTCGTGTATTGGCGCCTAAAAAACATAGGTCGATAGAATGAGATAATGGTATTTTTACATAGTTTTATCATTATATTTAACATTTCTTAAATCATTTTATTATTTGCAATATCGCAAAAGGCGATAATCCAGTCATTCGTGGTAGTTGCCATTCGCACGCGATGATGGTAATATCAACAACCAGTTTTGTTTTGATGATGTAACTTGCGTTGGATTTATATTTTAGTGAGGAAGGGGCTGCGCTGGTCATCAACCTCACTTTCTGGTCCCTAATTACCTTGGGCCAGTGGCAAGACTTAAGTAAAGACGACTGGAGGTAATTCAGAATGCAGGTACTCTGGTCTCACTTCGCGAAGGGTGATATTGGTTTAGCAGCCATCGCTTTAAGACACAGACAAGTGCTGTTGTGGAGACCTATTATCAAATAGATGTTGCATACAAGAGACAGGAAAGAACAATTTTTGGAGAAAATATGAAAAATTGTCCACAAAACCGACTCCACTGCACTTGGTGAAACCCATGTATTCAGTTTCGTTTATTGCTGAAAGAACACGAAATCTATATCCCTTGCGGCGGTTGCAAAATTGTTCCATTGTTTCGCCAGGTGCCCATTTACGGCTGGGTTGACTTTTAGTTGCTTCATACCATAAAAATAACTATGACATACCAGTTTTGTCAAACCGACTGGAACATGATTTAAACCTGGACCTCTGAATTTGTTAACTGAGCTCACAAGGTACTGACCACACGCTTCCATAAGTCCATTTTTAATTACGATATTAACCCTCAACAATCCTAATCTGCATGCCAAACGACGTGCCTCATCTGCCCTAGACATTGATCGTATATCATTGGTCTGATACATGTAGTCTCACCTAGGGGACATGTGTTCAAATCCTTGATAAAGCATAGTTTTGCTGGTTTTCCCCCAAAAAATTCGAATGTAAATTTGTTAAGAAATCAACGTGCGTGCACACGTTTTAGATTTCACTTTCCAGTCCCCTTTATTCTTCTTCTTTTCGCTTTTTTGTCCTGCTTGTGCCTTTCTGCGTCAGGTTATGTCGAGTTTTTTTTTGACAGGACCCTAGTATGTGCATCGTACACCCAAAGCTTTACTGCTTCTGTTATTTTTCCTGTCTATTTTTTACGTCGTCGACCCTGGGCTTTGAATCCATTGTATCTGTATATGATTGTTTTCTGCGGGATACCATCTAGTGTTTGACGTGTCACGTGGCCGAACCATTTGGTTTACTGTCTCTTGATGAGGTCTAGCACGTGTTGTTCCTACTCTACTTGTCTCCTTATATCTTTGTTTCTGATTCTGTCCATTCTAGCACACTGTGAGTAGGAATATCGTGTTGCACAGTGTTCTTTTTGTATCAATTGTTATTTGATTACAAAGTAATATAGTCTCCTATATTCACAAGCTTCATAAATTTTTGTTTTAAATGTATGTTAATATTCTTCAAATCTTTAAATATCATTTGTGTATGTATCCTGTTTATGATTTTACTGTCCTAGATCTAGACTTTCCTAAGTTAAAACGTCATAATACGCCTGCTTTAGCTCTCGTGTCCAACTTTATCGTTGATTATCAATGCATAATATTAGGTGTGCAAATAACACAGTAGTGAATGCTGCAAGTGAATACTGACAGCAGGAATTGGTGGTTCAAGTCTTCTTCATCTTCTTTTTTCGTTCGTTCTCAATCTCCCGCTACCAAGCCCAGAACATTCTCAATCTCCCGCTACCAAGCCCTGAACGTTCTCAATATCATGTTACCAAGCCCTGAACGTTCTCAATCTCCCGCTACCAAGCCCTGAACGTTCTCAATCTCCCGCTACCAAGCCCTGAACGTTCTCAATCTCCCGCTACCAAGCCCTGAACGTTCTCAATCTCCCGCTACCAAGCCTTGAACGTTCTCAATCTCCCACTACCATGCCTTGAAAATTCTCAATTTCATGTTACCAAGCCCTGAATATTCTCAATCTCCCGCTATCAAGCCCTTAACGTTATCAATCTCCCGCTACGAAGCCCTGAACGTTCTCAATCTCCCGCTACCAAGTCCTGAACGTTCTCAATCTCCCGCTACCAAGCCATGAAAACGGCTTTGTAAGTAGCACTTGATCCTACTGTTCAGCACATTGATCTTCCTGCTCAGCATCTTTATCCAACTTCTCAGCATGTTGATATCAATCACGCAAGTAAACAGCCAAAGTAAATTATTTGCCACTGGAAAAAAAAACCTGAAAAAACTGGTAACATCAAATTAGACTCGAAATCTAGTCTACATATTACAATACACAATCAAATACTTGAACAGGTAGAAAGCTTCTATTTTCTAGATACATTAACCTGAGATGGAAGATACGACTTGCAAATTAAGAAGAGTAAATAGATGATCAAGTTGATTTTCACCAACATGAGTTATATAATATGATATCTGAATAAATAACTCACAAATTAAAAAGGAGTGATCAAGTATTGTCTTTAATGTGGCCGATGAGCAATAGATTGTAGATAATTGATGCATTTGAAATGTAGATATCGAATAGTTTGGTGTGGACATAATGTACTTAAACGAACATCAAATAAGGTCGATTTTGTGCAATTGTGGGCGTGAAGTGAATTGATGATCGAAATCAGTCCAGGAGAACGTGGTCCGTGCTGAATGTCCTCCAGGAGAAAGTGGTCCATGCTGACTCACCTCCAGGAGAACGTAGCAAGTACTGACTCACCTCCAGGAGAACGTGGCCCGTGCTGACTCACCTCCAGGAAAACGTAGCAAGTACTGACTCACCTCCAGGAGAACGTGGCCTGTGCTGACTCACCTCCAGGAGAACGTGGCCCGTGCTGACTCACCTCCAGGAGAACGTGGCCCGTGCTGACTCACCTCCAGGAGAACGTGGCCCGTGCTGACTCACCTCCAGGAGAGCGTGGCCTGAGCTGACTCACCTCCAGGAGAACGTGGCCCGTGCTGACTCACCTCCAGGAGAACGTGGCAAATACTGACTCACCTCCAGGAGAACGTGGCCCGTGCTGACTCACCTCCAGAAGAACGTGGCAAGTACTGACTCACCTCCAGGAGAACGTGGCCCGTGCTGACTCACCTCCAGGAGAACGTGGCCCGTGCTGACTCACCTCCAGGAGAACGTGCCCGTACCGACTCCACCTCCAGGAGAAACTAATCGGTGGTATTGAGATCACGAGGACAGTAGAATCTCTGAAATAATCCAAAATTTCTGTCTAAATGAGCAATAATCGAAGAAATATAGTGAAGTTGGATAAAACAAGAGAAATAGAAAACCTCGCAAATGGACAACGGTCTTGCCAAGGTAAATACAAGCTTGTAAAAACACAGTTCATTTTAAAATTAATAATAATGAAGTTGTCTTAGGCGTCTGGGGCACGTTGCGGCTTAGTTCCTGGTCTCTTCCAAGGGGCAGGTGGTGGTTGATATCTGCTGGAGCCATTCTGTGCGCGGATAGCCTCATCTGCGCCTCGAGCTGATCGGGGGACGACCTTTGACACTGAAGAACAGCCAGTGTAGTATTTTATGGGCCTAGGTTTCCCGATCTAGCCCTACAACATGACCGAACAAAGAAACTCGGCGGCGGCCAAGCGTCTCTGAAACTCCGAGGAGGCCTGTTTCAGCAGAGACCTCCACGTTGCAGATATAGCCATGCCATCGAAAGCATAGGATATGCCGCTGGCTGCGCATATGGAAGGCCTCAGTCTTCATACGTCATGTTTGCGTAATGTCCATGTTCCGGAGCTGTAGAGCAGGACTGAGAACACTGGTAGTGCCGATTTTTGTTTCAAGGAAGATCGTTTTAAAAGCAGCTTTAAATTTCATTGATCCACGAAACAATTGAGGCCATCTAGTAATTGTGTACATTGATCCATGTCCCATTTGAGACCATTTGGTTATTATGTACATGTACGATTGTCATGTTAGTGAAAAGATGTATCCATATAGACAGATAGACAAATTTAAGACACATAGAAAGACATATTGTTTTTCTCCATTTGGAACTACGAAAGTCAAAATTGGATAGACTAGCAAGTCGCATTAGAAGGGTCTTAGACTTAGTCGACCTGTAATCTACGGGGGCAGATGCAATGTGCTGGTCCCAGCTCTGGCCTGAGTTGAATGTAGCGGACAGAAGGATTTCCTGCTTAGCGGACTAGGCTCGAGCAGCTTATTACTCCGCTGCGTTGGGACAAGTACTGAGGAGGGTGGTTAACAGATGTACGAGT
The DNA here is from genome assembly GCA_036924085.1 of Ariolimax columbianus. Lineage (NCBI taxonomy): Eukaryota > Metazoa > Mollusca > Gastropoda > Stylommatophora > Arionidae > Ariolimax > Ariolimax columbianus. The sequence goes on from JAVGWX010000016.1 coordinate 55,906,768, forward strand.
CCATCTTAAGAGACTCAAACACTAGAGCAAAGTAGAGCCGCGGCCTGTTAGGCGCCGTCTATGCTGCTCTAAACAAGCCACCTAACCATGGCCGGTGTTATGTCATGTCACACAGTTAGTCGCCTTTTATGACTTGCTCTCTGCAGGGCAGTGGTGCTGTTTTTGTCCTAGTCAACAAACGACCTCGATAGTCATATCTAGTAGAGACTTGTGTACAAAATCTCAGCTCTCTGTGTTCTGAGGAAGTTGGATACAATTTTGGTCGAAAGGCGAAGATATCGCAGCCTTACTGTAAACTGCCACACAAGGACACAAACGTACTGCTCAGGAAGAACACCATAGAAAACCAAGGCGATCTAAGTTTATTATAAATCACTTCTTTGAGTTGTTCATGTGTACGAGAAAACGTCAACAAAAAACCGAAGTGTCAAACTTTATGTTAACGTAAAACATTACGACAACTTTTTGGCAACCCGTCATCAATTCAATAGCTTTATTTTATTGAAATATCGACGTTTATTTAGTGTTATATCTAGTGTTTTTGTTTCTTCATAAATCAATGTTTTTTTTATAATGTTGTGTTTATTGTACTTTTTGTTCAAAAGTCGCTGTTTATTTTAGCGTTTTGTTAATTGTGATTCTGTTCATGTACCGCTGTTTATTAAATTAAAGCGATATGTTTATTGTGCTTTTGTTCAAATATAACCGTTTATAACAGCATTATCTTTATTGTGCTTTTGTTCATGCATCGCTATTTCTTATATCATTTTGTTAATTTGATTTTGTTCAAATGTAGCCGTTTATGACAGCTTTTTTGTTTACTGTATTATTCTTCATGTTTCGCTGTTCATAATAGCGTTATGTTTATTGTGTTTTCTTTTTTCATAAATCTCAATTTATTATAACGTTTTCTTTATTGTATTTTTTTCAAATATTGTTGTTTACTATTGCGTATATTTTTCTTTTTGCATACAACAAAGCATAGAGCTTCAACCATATATATCTTTATGCAGGAAACCTAAGTAAAACGCGTTCTGTGCTCTTACAACAGCGAGTATCCGACTAGATTTATTATTAACAGCGTGGTGACTCACTCCAATGCACAACCCATTTCAGCCACTATTTACATCATGTATGAACGGGCAGCGGGCACAGTATGGAATATAGAATCCACACGAGGACATATTTAATATTACGATGTATGGCTTATTACGTTTAACGTTTTATAATGCAAACTATACGTATGATTGGGTAGGATCTACAATCAGGGTATATTTGTAACTTCGCTTTTCTTTATTCCTTTTCTCTTGTCCCCTCTTCACTAACCGGCCCGCGTGTTGTCAGGTCCGAAAGTGCAATAACGAAAAGTAACACTCTAACTGGACAGGCAAGTTGTAAGCAACGATTAACAAAGTTCGGGCTTGGGCTTGGTCGCCTAATATTTCAGAAACGTTGAGCCCCAAAATCTTCAATTTATATATGACATATATTGTTGAAAAACTATGCGTTAAAGTGAGCAGACATAGTTTATATTATTAATTGTTATTATGTATTATTATTATTATTATTATTTTTGTTATTATTATATAAATAGTTGGTCTGCCTTAGGAAGCCTATATAAAAACATTTCGTATGCTTTGTATTTGATACATTACAGGATAACGTATCATGCCCCATTCGCAACGCTCTTTAGTCGCCTTCTATGAAATGCTTAGATGTGCAGTGGTCCTATTCATTCCTCCTTCAGTTAGGGACCTTAGGATCACCTGAGGATCGTTTTTCTTTTATTATTCATTCTTTGTTATTGTACAACATCCATTTATAACGCCGTTTATTGTGCTAAATTTATTAATTGTTACAAATACAAAACTATTTTTATTATGCTGTATTTATTATTTTTCCCTACTAATTATCATAGCAATTTTTCTATAGCGAAACATTCAGTATGTCGTTACAGTTGTATGGCGTTATGATTACTATTTATGTCGTTATTAGGACGTTATATTTTGTATGACGTTGTATTTATTGTGTCGTTATATTTATTATCATGCGATATTAAAAATGACGCTTTATATGTTATGACTTTATATTTATTATGACGTTATATGTATTGTGACGTTATATTTATTGTTATGTTCAATTTGACATGAAGTTGTATTTATTATGACGTTATATTTATTATGACTTTATTTATATATATATATTATGACGTTATATGTATTGTGACGTCATATTTTATATGACGTTAGATTTATTGTGACGTTATATTTATTATGACGTTATATGTGTTCGTCGTTACAGTAATTATGATGTACAATTTATTTGTATGCTTCATTTATTTATGACGGGCAATGTATTGTGACGTTATATTTTATGACGTTATATTTGTATCAGGTTATAGTTTTTATGACGATCAATTTATTATCATGCTATATTTATTAAATTTGTTGTGGCGTTATGTTTTATATGACGTTACATATATCATGACGTTATATTTTTTTTTACGTTATGTATTTATTAATGAAGCTGAATTTATTACGATGTTATATGTGGGGGAATATATTTATTAATGTACTTTATAGTATTTATTACTGCGATATATTCATTTTCTCACATTTGTATAATTATCATGCGTTAATTGTACGCTACATTTATTACTCAGTTTCATAAAAATAAGACTGGTGCCCGGGCAGAAACGAAAATGGCCACTGTACGCATCCAATTATGTTGTAGACGAAAAAAAAAAACAAAAAAAAAACGCTTGCGTATTGAAGCTAGCAACCTGGTCGTGTAAAATGAATTACTACGGAAACCAACACTGCACATTTTGTATTTAATTACTGCGGTACATGCTTCATGTAAATAAGCCATCCACGGTATCTACCCTGTGCTCAATACTAAGCGAGAAGGAGACATCGGTAGAATATATCAAACTATGTTTATTACACTATATATCTTTAAAATATAGACATTATAATGATAATCATCATGTAGCATGTCCTTTATAGAACGTCGCTCCCATCACAGTCTGTCTGAAAGAAACTCGTTCCCTTGCCAAAACTCCAGCCTCTGCCACAGTCATACACAGGCATTCCTGGATATCTTGGTGCCATCGTCTTCTTGGTCTACCCCTTCCTCTTTTGCCTGGCACCATACCTTCCATCACCGTTCTCTCAAGACCGTTGTGTCTCTTGATGTGACCAAAGTATTTGATTTTTCTAGCCAAAATGGAATTGTTAAACCAGTTCTCCTCTATGTTCAGCTCTTGCCGAATGTCTGCTTTTGTTTTTTTTCTCTGTCCAGTGTATTTTGAGGATCTTTCTGTAACATTTTGACTCGAAGGATTCGGTTCTTTGTCTAGAAATTTTGGTAATCGTCCATGATTCACAGCCATAAGCTGCCACAGGAAAAATACAGGCTCTCAAGACTTTTACTTTTATCATTTTGTTGGTGTTCTACCATTCAGGCTGTTCAGTCTCTGCATTGCCATGGCTAGTCTTCTTCTGATTTCTTTCGAGCAGTCGCCATTTTTGTCAAATTGTTACGTTATATTGTTACGGTCAGTATTTCTTTAACTAAAGAATAGATCTTTAAGGCGCTCATTTCTATTGCCGAGGATCACTGAGGATTTGTCTATGCCTGAGGAATAAAGGTGATTTATCCTTGCAGTCAACACGTACTGTAAAAGCTAGTTTTTTTTATAAAACATGTGATATGAATTAAAACAATCTATACCGTACAGAGGTATTTACTTTAGTAAACGGACACAGACGCCACTTAGCTAACGTGCGTCTTATGTCCAAAAATGATCCTAAATTTGAAGGAAGAAAATGCAGGTAATAACATATTTTAATTGCAAATCTAAGTCCAAAGGTAGCCTTGGATTAGGGGTGTCTTTGAAATATAATTGTTTCTAGGGCAGTTACTATCTTTGGGCGATGTAGTGGTTCATGTAGTGGTTCATGTAGTGGTTCATGAAGTGGTTCATGTAGTGGTTCATGAAGTTGTTCATGAAGTGGTTCAAGCAGTGGTTCATGAAGTGGTTCATGAAGTGATTCAAGCAGTGGTTCATGAAGTGATTCAAGCAGTGGTTCATGAAGTGGTTCATTTAGTGGTTCATTAAGTAGTTCAAACAGTGGTTCATGAAGTAGTTCAAGCAGTCATTCAAGCAGTGGTTCAAACAGTGATTCAAGCAGTGGTTCATGAATTGATTCAAGCAGTGGTTCATGAAGTGGTTCATGAAGTGATTCAAGCAGTGATTCATGCAGTGGTTCAAGCAGTGGTTCAAGCAGTGGTTCGTGAAGTGGTTCAAGCAGTGGTTCGTGAAGGGGTTCATGAAGTGGTTCAATCAGTGATTCAAGCAGTGGTTCAGGAAGTGGTTCAAGCAGTGGTTCAGGAAGTGGTTCAAGCAGTGTTCATGTAGTGATTCAAGCAGTGGTTTCCCCATCCAAAGCCAAGCTTCGGTGGACAGACCACATACTCCGAGGAAAGGGTGAACTTTGGAGGACGTCTACAGCAAGCGATCTGATACCTTCACGGGGGAGAAAGTCCGTGACTAGACATCTTATGCGTTAGCTAGTCTCCCTTGTACCCCACTACATCATTCACGATACGTTAACATACAAACGTATGCGGCCCTATAGCCCAGGACAGAGATCCTTGTAGACTGGTGTATTTGGTCTCTCTGTTTCTGTGTCACGGTTGGAGAAAGTAGAAGGATCAGACATGATTGTGCAAGGTGTAATCTTGTCCTGTTATGGTTGAACTATTTCCTATACTAGTTGTCATGTCTGGGCTAAAAACTTTAAGGTGTGTATATATTTAAAGCTAGATATATTGAAGCATGTCGACATCGTGGATTGGACCTGGCATCTTTGCTGTGAGATGTGGGCACTCTAACCACTTTGCTATTTTTCTTCTTTTTCATCTTCTTCTACGTAACTGACGCTATGCTTCTAGACTGCAGAAGACTGTGCTATTCAAGTCATTGCCGGTCCACACAGCTTTTGAGAGTGGTCACTTCCCCGGACCAGACTCTCGTTTTGGTCTGCATATGTGGGACAGTCTTGCAGCATATGTTCTGGTGTTTCTTTGAAGTGCTTCGCAATCACATGTAGCGGTGTCTCTAAAACGCATTCTGTGAAGTTAGGCCTTGAGTCTGCAATGTCCAGTTCTTAGTCTGATCTTTGTCTGCCCACCTCTGGCAAGTATGTCTATGCTGTATTTTTCTTGATTGTATTCTTTAGGGCGGTCTATCGTTTGATAACTGCCGTTATTTCTTTATAGTTGTGTGGTTGGATTTGCTATTCTAATGCTAACTTAAATATTCCGCATACGTTACTAAAATGGGCATGTTCAAAGATCACAATGCGTAAGATGACCCTTTCGTGCGCCATAAAAAGGGCGTTAAGTGGCAGGTTGTCGTAGCTTTCCTCACATCCTGAACGTGCTGATGTAGGTGGACCGAAGCAATCTATGGGATTGCGTTGTGTTTGGCTTCATCTGCGTGTCGCTCTCTACTCCGGAGATCACGTCGATCTCCCATCTTGTTAGACGGGCTGCCGTGAACAAGCCCGTTTGCAGGGAGAGCTACGAAGAAGTCGAGGTGGGCGTATTGGCCAATATATTAGGCCTGACCCTGGCTTCCATGACTGACCAGTATATTTTACCTGACCCTGCCTTGCATGACTGACCAGTATATTTAGCTTGACCCTGACTAACATGTCTGATCAGTATGTTTTGCCTGACCCTGACATACATTTCTGATCAGCATATTTTTTCTGACCCTGACTAACATGTCTGATTAGTATGTTTTGCCTGACCCTGACATACATTTCTGATCAGCATATTTTTTCTGACCCTGACATACATTTCTGATCAGTATGTTTTGCCTGATCAAGCGTTAGTCTCCTTTTCTCACTTTTTACTATAAAGTATCGGAGACGGCGTCCGCTATTAGTTAAGTGACACGTCTCACAACACAAAGGTGCTGGGCTCGATCCCCATCACAGCACCGGGGAAGCAAAACTTAGAAAATGCCGGAGGAAGCAGACCCTTACATAAAAAGTATGCTGAAGTAGGTTGCACTGGGCCGACAGGCGCAAAATAAAAACCGTAGTGCAACGCACACCGCTTTAGGAATAAAAAAACAAAGCGAACGCAAACCCCAACCCCCCAAAAACAAAACAAAACAAACAAACAAGCTATAAAATCGGTATTAAAGTTATATTATTAGTGACGTTAAAGATATCATTTTGAAATGCTTTTGACATACAAAGAATATTATTTTGATAACTGGAGAGAATGGTAACACTGAGGTGAAGGAGCGGTTGGAGATATTTTGCTCCGTATCGTAGTTCAGGTGTGTGAAGGTAGTTACCGCCCCCCCCCCCCACACACACACACACCGGTGACAATGATGTAAGCGATTAAGTGTTGCGAGATATCATCGTTCAAGATTTTAATTTTGTGTGATTTGGTCTGACTTGTTGTGGGATAGGTGTGATTAGTTGTGTGATGTTGAGTGACCCGTTGTGGGATGTTGAGTGACCCGTTGTGTGAAGTTGGGTGATCCGTTGTGTGATGTTGAGTGATCCGTTGTGTGATGTTGAGTGACCCGTTGTGTGATGTTGAGTTACCCGTTCTGCGATGTTGAGTCACCCGTTGTGTGATGAGTGACCCGTTGTGTGATGTTGAGTGACCCGTTGTGGGATGTTGAGTTACCCGTTCTGTGATGTCGAGTGACCCGTTGTGTGATGAGGAACCCGTTGTGAGATGTTGAGTGACCCGTTGTGTGATGTTGAGTAACCCATTATGTGATGTTGAGTTACCCACTGTGTGCTGTTGTGCGGGGCTATTGCAAATTCCTACTCCGTTACCTTCCCTGACAGACAGGTACGTTTCAATTTCAAGATTAGTAAACTGGAGCTTGAGACACTACGCTTCAACTACTCTGCCATCAAAACGCTCACAGTTTGAACATACTCATTATTTAAAAAAACATTAGCTATCATTTCAGCTCTCTTCCATACTAATCAGATTCTGTGTAAAGATGTATAGATCATATGAAATAAATACAGCCTGCACCGACAGTCGCCGCAACGAGTGATGGTTATGTTCTTAATTCATCCCCCATAGACGCAGAATAAGAAAAGAACACAGTCCTTACCCAACAACGAACCCGTCCCTCCCGAATCGGTAATCTATCGTTCGACCACCCACATCTTATTACACAAAATGTGAATGACACAAGTTCCTGAAAAGATCTACGGGCGAGTAACAGCGTGTCCCTCTCCAACCCAGTCGAAGGATAAACTGTGTTGAGAGATACAATGTTTGGTTATGAACGATAGAAGAATGGGGCAGGTCGGCACTTTATGCGGGAAAGATATGAGATTATCAGAGACCAAACACTAGTGAAACGCTTATTTATAAAATGGTAAACTTCTGTTCATTTTGAAGCAAGATTGTCAAAGTAAAGGTGTCGTTAGGAATGGTGTTTTCATGAACATAAGTCTCAGAGTTTTTATCTCTAATAACATAATAAGAGTTGGTATTTTTGTATCTAGCTACATGCATGAGTTTTTGTCTCTAGCTACATTTATGAGTTTTTGTCTCTATAAACGTAACATAAATCTAAGTTTGTATCTCTAAAAATATGTCTCAGAGTTTTTGTCTCCATAAACGTAACACAAATCTTAGTTTGTATCTCTAAAAATATGTCTCAAGAGTTTTTGTCTCTAAAAAACATAGCATAAGTCCAGTGTGTTTTTTTAAATCTTAAAATATAACACAAATCTGAGTGTTTTTATCTATAAAAACAACATACATTTTTGAGTTTTTAATCTCTACAAACATGATATGTTTCGTTGCTTTTATCTCTAAAAACAACATAATTCTCGGTGTTATTAATATCTAAGAACATAGCACAAATATCGGTGTTTTCATCTCTAAAAATATAATGTAAGTCTAGACGTTTTTGTCTTTAAAAACAAAACATGCGTCTTGGTGTTTGTATGTCTAAAAACATAACATTAGTCTAGTTGTTTTTATATCTAAAAACATGACATGAGTCTAGGTATTTCTTTATCTAAAACATGACATGTCTAGGTGTTTTTCTCTCTAAAAATATGACGTGTTCTAAGTGTTTTTCTCTCTAAGACATGACATGACTCTCAGTGTTTTTATCTCTAAAAACATGACAGGAGTCTAGGTATTTTTCTCTCTAAAACATGACATGAGTCTATGTGTTTCTCTCTCTAAAAACAGGATTTAAGTCTCAGTGTTTATTATCATCATCTGAGTGCTCAGCTCTCACCGATTTCAGAAAAATGCTTCTTCCTCAGAAGCCAGATAAATGAAACACTTTGTATGGCACTGACAACAGCTGAAAGACACGTGCAGACACCATTGCAATGTATTGGGTCGAATTCAGATATACTGGATGCTACTTCATACATAACAACAACATCTCTAAAACATAACAAAAGTCTCGATGTGCTTATTCTAAAAACATACATATGGGTGTTGTTTTCCCTTAAAACGTTACATAAGTCTCTGTATTTTTCCTCTTTAAACATGTTTACATAAGTCTTGGTATTTTTTTTTTGTCTTAAACATATGTCTCGATGTTTTAATTCCTAAAAAAATCCTTACAGACGTTTCAGTTTTTATTTCTAGAAATATCCTTACAGACATCTTGATGTTTTTATTTCTGAACGAACCTTACATAAGTGCTGTTATTTTTATTAATTAAAATGAAACATAGATCTTTTTTTTCGCAGTTCTTATTCTTATTGTGTTTCTTATATACAAGAAAATCAACAATATTTCCCACTAGACGGCCAGAGATAACAACACATAAACTTATTTGCAAAGTAGACAGCAACACGTAGTGCAACATGGGTGTAGGGAGAGAACCAGGGGATGGAGGAAAAGTAAAGGAGTGGGGGGGGGGGGGTCCCATGGCAACAATTGCTGTAGGGGATGAAGAAAATTCTTCATGGACTGAGTCACAGCCTATGTGGGGTGGGCATTTAATTTCCTTGCTGTTCTCACCTTCCCCTAACTCAAACGTCAGGTACCCATTTACAGCTGATTCGACTACAGGAGAGGTCGTACCAGGAACGAATAACGCCCGGATTGTTTTCTGTTCGTCCGTGATTTCGAACCCTGGCACGCTGAAATTCAAGTCTTAGTAAGCCAGCTCAGTGTCGACTAGGCTATACTCTTTAAAAATGATTTAAGCACACACCCTCAAAGAAGCATGGACAATTACAATATGTTCGCTGGATGTGAACCCACCAAACACGACTGTTGAGGAAGCCAATGAGCACATGGCGAAGTATAGTAGAACAGGACACGTGTGCAGGTAGAGTCGCTTGGGTGGTAGTAAAGGCGGCTCCAAACAGGACAGGCGGAGAGCACCCGTTGCGACCCTATGCACTAAGGGAACCCAGATGGATTAATGATGATGCTGATGAGTGGTGAGATCATTATCATCATCATAATCATCATCATAATCATCATCATAATCATCATACTCATTTACCTGTCACTCCAGATGTCAGACTTATTGGTCTAACACAGCATTTCTTTACCCTAACCAGCGTTTACAGAATCTTCAATGCATTTGTTTGCAGCTCGCTTTCAGTAGCAATGGTGTTTTCTTTTAAAACGCTGAATCCTAAATTGTGTTCTTGACGTGTAGTTAAAGCGATATTATGTTGCGCTGTTCTGTTATGTCTGTGACGAAGTGTATTGCTATTTCAACTGATGTGTCTGTTGTTTTTAGACCTTGACTATCTCCTTGTGTCTCAATTTTCCATTCTACGACCATCCGAAATGTCCGGTACTGACTGTCACGCTTCTCATTTTGTCCGATCTACTACCTTTCATAATGTCCGGTTTCTGACTGTCACGCTTCTCAATTTGTCCGATCCACTACCTTTCAACATGTCCGAAATGTGAATGTCTTCTTGTGTCTCAATCTGTCCGGTCTACTACCATCCAAAATGTCCGGTTTCTGACTGTCCCGCTTCTCAATTTGTCCGATTCACTACCTTTCATAATGTCCGGTTTCTGACTGTCACGCTTCTCAATTTGTCCGATCCACTACCTTTCAACATGTCCGAAATGTGAATGTCTTCTTGTGTCTCAATCTGTCCGGTCTACTACCATCCAAAATGTCCGGTTTCTGACTGTCCCGCTTCTCAATTTGTCCGATTCACTACCTTTCATAATGTCCGGTTTCTGACTGTCACGCTTCTCAATTTGTCCGATCCACTACCTTTCAACATGTCCGAAATGTGAATGTCTTCTTGTGTCTCAATCTGTCCGGTCTACTACCATCCAAAATGTCCGGTTTATGACTGTCCCGCTTCTCAATTTTTCCGATCCACTACCTTTCATAATATCCGGTTTCTGACTGTCACGCTTCTCAATCTGTCCGATCCACTACCTTTCAATATGTCCGGTTTGTGTATGTCTCCTTGTGTCTAAATCTGTCCGGTCTACTACCATCCAAATTGTCAGGTTTCTGACTGTCCCGCTTCTCAATTTGTCCGGTCCACTACCATTCAAGATGTCCGGTTTACTAGACCCTGCTTTTAATTGCAGTACCGCCGGCACAGCTTTCGGTGGGACAGAGACATGCGAACACCCGTACTACGACAATTTGCGGACGAATGAAAAGAGCAGCTCGGCTTGGTACAGTTGTCTCCACTCCGAGAATAGACTGCAGTAGGTCTCCAAGGACTCTCGTCTCTTCCCTTGATGGTGCTAACTAACACGAGTTCACTATATACATTCTGACAATATATCTTTGTTTGGTCCTTTGATGCGGTTGGCTCTCACGGTTCATCCCAATGCATGTTTCTATAAGATCTTGATACGACCAAAATATCGTAATTGTTTGACACTGATTTTGTTGATTTAAACATATAGCTACTGGTCAGACACGTTATGGTCAGGCACAATTCACTGGGCGAGGTCCCAAATACGAGTCCCACGTAGTTCTCCCAAGAAACGGAATGTTTTTATGGCAGCCTGGCTAACGAGGTGGGGGATCGAAGTGATCCCAGTAGTAGTGAGCGACACGCAGATGAATCCAAGCATAGCACAACCCCTTAGATGACCCCGGTACACCTTCAATAGCACCCTCAGGATGTATTGAAAGCATAAACAGAAAGATAACAGAAATAAACCTACTCATTGTGGGCATTCGACAACAAACTCGTTTAGTAAAGTTAAGTTTGTTCCATAGTAGTTACACTACTGTCCAGAAATGAGTAAAGTTAAGTTTGTTCCATAGTAGTTACACTACTGTCCAGAAATGTTTTGTAAATTTAAGTTTGTTCCATAGTAGTTACACTACTGTCCAGAAATGTTTTGTAAATTTAAGTTTGTTCCATAGTAGTTACACTACTGTCCAGAAATGTTTTGTAAATTTCAGTTTGTTCCATAGTAGTTACACTACTGTCCAGAAATGAAGTTAGAGACCAGTATACTAAAACATCAGCCTGTTTGAGGTAGGGTGGCCAGTTCCTTTTCTCGCTGTCTTTTACTTCCCTAGTTGTATGCCAGGTACTCATTTACAACTGGGTCGACTGGAGCACACCGATAACTGGATTCGTACTTTTTACCCTTGCCGTAAATATCGAGTGCTCTACCACTAGGCTCATCGAAAGTTAGCCATTATGTACATCTAATTTCTGCAAAGGAGTTTCTAAATTGTCGCACTGTCTTTTCATAAATAGAAGCATGAAATTCTCGAAACCGCCTGCAACTGATTGACGTTCTTTCAAATGGTGCCCAATGCCATGACGTCATACATCATGAGTGCCACCACAATGTTTAACATGCGTTCGTTCATAGCAGCTTGAGAAATAAAATAAAGAAAAACACGTTTTTTAAGAAAAGCTTTTTATTTCCAAAATGCGATACAAAGACTACCTTTTCTATTTTCTGCCAGTTCTCTGCTGGGATTTGATTGGCTGGTCAGATCAGGTGATATCATAAGCAGGTTACAATACGGAAGACGCCGCCAGAGATAATTATGAAAGTCTCTTATATACTGGTAGGAATCGATGAAATGATCGAATCAAGTGATATCAGTCTGGCTACGACATAGGATTTTCTGCCGGTGATAATTATGAAAATCTTTATTTATTACAAATTGTTCAAATAGTGTCCCGTTATTACCATCTAACTGTATTACCATCGGGTTCGTACGGGTCCTGACAGTTTCACAAAATAGAGACCTTCGAAATGTGGTTTTACAGAACAAATTTGCAGCATTTCACGGAAAGAGAGACAAACAAATAGCGAAGTCCTGACAAGTGTGGGTATGGGTAGAGAACTGTTGACATTCATTAAAATTGGCAAAGTCAAATATATTGGGCATATATATATATATATATATATATATATATATATATATATATATATATATATATATAATATATATATACATATATAACGACAAGATACTTTATTGAAACCAGTAAAGCAGGGAAATGTTGATGGTCGGCGGACAATAGTCGGGCAGCGATATAAGTGGGAGAGCAACATCAAAAGATGGACTGATATCAGTCTGGCAGAGTGTACCATCAACACAAAAGATATTACAGAATAATGGATGTCCATAACGACATTACAGAGAATATACCAAGGAGAGTCCATAGCTCAATGTTTGCAGACGATCTGGCTATGTGGACCTCTGAAAAGAATCTCCCTATAGCAAAAAATCGGATGCAGCAGGCCCTAACATCGCTGGAAGAGTGGGCGAACTCATGGCTGGTCAAAATAAACGAGGAGAAAACCACATGCACAATATTCTCGCTCTCAATCAAACCCCAAAATACCAAATTAAGTCTAAATGGCAAATGCCTGAAGCCAAACGACAACCCAACCTATCTGGGAGTCACATTTGATCCGCGCATGACATGGAAAAGTCAGATCGAGAGAAACCGAATGAGAGCCAGAGAAAGAATGGCAATCATGAGGAAACTTGCTGGCACAAGCTGGGGAGCAGACGAAGGCATACTAAAGAAACTGTACACTGGAAGAGTGAGACCAGTTCTCGAGTATGGCATTGCGGCATGGACAACAGCAGCAAAGGCGAACTTCGATAAAGTTAGCAAACTTCAAAACCAAGCCATGAGAGTTATAACAGGAGGCATGAAGTCAACGCCAATTGTAGAACTTGAAAAGATTACAAAACTGCAATCCATGACCGATAGAAGAGACTGCAGAGCTCAGCTGCAGTCAGAGAAACTCAGAAGACTGACTGACCATCCAATGCACCAGAGACTAAACAATTTGGGAAATGGGAAACTAAAGCGGAGAAACTTTGCAGAAATAGCCAAAGCAAAGATGCACGAAGATCCCATAAACGCACTAACAACACCAAAACCCATCACTACTGTACGAAAACCTACCTGGAGGCAGGATATATTTCCAGAGGTGGTAGAAAATATACCAGGTATTGGAAACAAAAACTGCCAGACCGAAAAAGAAAGGAGAGATACTACCCTAAGCTTCATATCGAAAAGCTACCCACGCATGGACTGGACCCATGCATACACCGACGGTTCTGTAACAAACACCAAACAGAATGGAGGGGCAGGAACATTCCTGAACCTACCAAATGGAAGACAAATATCACTGTCATTCGCTACTGGTAAGTACACAAGCAATTTCAGAGCGGAGGCAGAGGCACTGAGGGCGGCAGTGGAAGAAATGGTGACACACAATGAAAATGAAAGCCATATAGTCCTGCTTACAGATGCTCTCGCCGTAGTCACAGCGCTAAAAAGCCAGAAAAACACTGAGCTTAATGACTTAAGAGCAGCACTCTGCAAACTGTGCCAGCAGTCCGCACCAAAAAGGGTAGTGGTACAGTGGGTCCCATCACACTGTAACATCCAAGGCAACGAGGAGGCAGACAGACTGGCAAAAGAAGGTGCAAGACTACCACAAACAGATACTAGTATGACGTACGAAGAGTCAAAACGGCTTATCAAAGCCAGATACATGACCAAATGGGAAACTGAACATACTGGCTACACAAAAAACGATGCCTATTACCAGTTGAACCGAAGAGAGCAGGTCGTTGTCTTCAGACTTCGCACTGGCCACAATAGACTGAGGTACCACCTATTAAACAAATTGAAGATAGGTGGTACCGACGAATGCCCGTGCGGTACTGGTAAGATGACCGCTGAACATCTGCTGCAGAACTGCCCGACATACGAGGATCAGAGAGAGCAGATGTGGCCATCACCAGTGGAACTGCAAGACAAGCTGTATGGCAGTGGCGACAGCCTCAGGATGACCACCACTTTTTTAAAATAATGGTTACTGTCTGACTGCGTACGAAGAAGAAGAAGAAGAAGAAGAAGGATGTCCATAATAGGAAACCTTCGTTGCGGAGACGGCATTTGAATTGAAAAGGCAATATCAGCTGTCCAGCTTATCGTGAAAGGTCTGAATTTTCAAATGCAAGCTTAGGGGGCGGCGTGGCTAGTGGTTAAGTGACACGGCTCACAACCAGAAGATGCTGGGTTCAATCCCCATCACAGCACCGGCCGTTACCCCGGAGAAGCAAACCCTTAGAAAATGCAGGAGGAAGCCGGCCCTTACATAAATGCGTGCTGAAGTCGGATGCACTGGATCGACAGGCGCAAATTAAAAACCAAAGGGGATTAGAGAAATAAGGCGAAGGCAACAATAACAAAAACGCAATCTTTGACCGCAAGTCTCTTTCATCAATGGACTATTTATCTTCGTTCGGAGATGATTCTATCACGGGTAAAATACCATCAGCGCTGTTATTCTGAAACGAGTACATTGTTAGATTTTGTAAACAATTTGGCGCTCAAAGGAAGCTATACTAGCACTGAATATTATCTCACTAGCACTGAATATTATCTCACTAGCACTGAAGATCATCTCACTAGCACTGAAGATCATCTCACTAGCACTGAAGATCATCTCACTAGCACTGAAAATCATCTCACTAACACTGAAGATCATCTCACTAGCACTGAAGATCATCTCACTAGCACTGAAGATTATCTCACTAGCACTGAAGATTATCTCACTAGCACTGAAGATTATCTCACTATCACTGAAGATTATACTTGTTTTCTGAAGATTATACGTCTTCTAAAAATGACCTAACACTTGTTTTTTGAAAACTATACTTGATTTTTGAAGATTGTGTGTGTTCTATGAAGATTATATTTGCCTTCTAAAGAATGCATTTGTCTTCTGAATTTTATACTTGTCTTCTGAATATTATACATGTCCTCTGAAGATTATACTGCTGTTCTGGAGATTATACTGATGCTCTAGATATTATACTGATGCTCTGAGGATAATACTAATCCTCTGAACATTATACTTCTTCTCTGAAAATCACACTGCTGGTCTGAAAATTATACTAATGCTCTGAAGATTATACCTATGCTCTGAAGATTATACTAATGATCTGAAGATTATACCTATGCTCTGAAGATTATACTAATGCTCTGAAGATTATACTTATGCTCTGAAGATTATACTAATGATCTGAAGATTATGCATATGCTATGAAGATTATACTAATGCTCTGAAGATTATAACTATACTCTCAAGATTATACCTATCCTCACAAGATTATACATTGGCTCTGAAGATCAAGCTTGTGCAAAAATAGGTTGTGATGCTGACATGTGTAATGTCCCGCTACTGGATGGCCAGAAAACCACATGACCATTCCCTACCACGTGATAACCTTCGACTCATTACATGATATTCCACACTTATTTCCATGTTCTGTTATCAATATTTGATCAACCTCATTTCCGTTTCTCTGTGTTTTTATAAACGTAAGTTTTTCTCTGTTTTACTTTAGGTTATTTTTGCTGGTTTTGTGGGTCATTCTGTAATGAAGAAAAAAAAACAATTTTTGAATTTTAAATTATATCCTTACAATGGATCACGAGCCAAATTGTACAGTAATTGTTGCAGTCTAAAACCACTCACAGCACTCCATTGCATATGAAGCATCTTTCATTGTGTAAGGAGCCCCAGCTGAAGTAGAAATAAATCTATAACTGCTCCAGGTTCACAGTAATATCAAACACAATATGACATATCTGCTAATGAGTGGCAGAATAGGGATTAAGTTGTTGAGAAGTGCATGATGTGCAGCGGTCAGCAACCCAATGTTGACTGCTAGCGTCAGGGTCAGCGAACCAGAGCTGACTGCTAGCGTCAGGGTCAGCGAATCAGAGCTGACTGCTAGCGTCAGGGTCAGCGAATCAGAGCTGACTGCTAGCGTCAGGGTCAGCGAACCAGAGCTAACTGCTAGCGTCAGGGTCAGCGAACCAGAGCTGACTGCTAGCGTCAGGGTCAGCGAACCAGAGCTGACTGCTAGCGTCAGGGTCAGCGAACCAGAGCTAACTGCTAGCGTCAGGGTCAGCGAACCAGAGATGACTGCTAGCGTCAGGGTCAGCGAACCAGAGCTGACTGCTAGCGTCAGGGTCAGCGAATCAGAGCTGACTGCTAGCGTCAGGGTCAGCGAACAAGAGCTGACTGCTAGCGTCAGGGTCAGCGAACCAGAGCTGACTGCTAGCGTCAGGGTCAGCGAACCAGAGGTGCCAAGACCCTTCTACATCTCAAATCGGTGATCCTGGATAACAAGCTGCAACAGAGTAGACTGGCTAAGGACAAAGGATCGAACAGATAAGGCTAATCCTGTACCCCAAACCGCCTGCTGAAGTCAGATGTGTCAGACCGAAAGATGCAAATATCGAAGACAATCTGTAAACTACAGCACACCGCATTCAGTTTTTCAGACTACATCCTGTTACTTACAAAGCTCTTATCAGGGATTGGTAGCGGGAGATTGAGAAAGGACGACAATGAAGAAGAAGTTACAGAATGGTTTGGTTTTTTTAAGGATGAAAGGTGCGTTTTGAGCTCTCTCAGTTTATGTATCTGAATCGTTCACATTGTTGAACCTTGTCTAGGGAAGGTCTTTTATATTCAAGTTGGTTTCTTTTATATTTTGGTTGATATTTAGGAGGTGAAATAATATTATATCCTGTACAACGCAAAGCGCAGCAATGGAAATCGGCTTTTAAACCTCAGCACTACAAATCATTGCCGGTGGACCTCAGTTATGGAATCCATGCCACAGTTGTGTTTGTTTAACAGAGCTCATTGTTTTCTTGGTTTTGTCCTTGCTCTAAATTTGTAGTGTCCCGTAGTATCTCATGTTTGACATCGTTCTTACTTTATGAAGGATTGGCTTGGCTTGGTTTGGTTTGGCTAGGTTTGGCTTGGCTTGGCTTGGTTTGGTTTGGCTAGGTTTGGCTTGGCTTGGCTTGGCTTCATTCGTTCTCAATCTCCCACTACCAAACACTGGAAAGTGCTTAAGTAGCAGAATGTAGTCCAGAGAACGGAATGCGTGATGTCGTAGTTTACAGCTTGACTGCGATATTTGCACCTTTCGGTCCAACACATCCGACTTCAGCAAGCATTTTTTGAGTACCGGGTTAGTATTCCCTCTTTGATCCCTTCTCCTTAGCCAGTCTGCCCTACTGCAGCCTGTTAACCAGGATCACCGCGTGGAGGTGTAGAAGTGTCTTGGCAGCTTTGGTTCGCTGGCCCTGACGCTAGCAGTCAGCTATGAGTCACTGACCACTGCAGCTCATGCGCTGATCAGCATCTTGATCCCTTATAAAGGATTGATCTCTCTCTCTCTCTCTCTCTCTCTCTCTCTCTCTCTCTTTCTTAACCTGTTACTTTAAATGACCATGACCTACCTATTTTAGCATACAAATTATATATCATCAGTAATCTCAAACCGATAAAGTTATTGCCCATGGCGAAGCTGTGACGGACACTCATCAGACGGTTTTGTATTAATAATGTGATTTGTGCTGCATGTGGATTATAGTGAGAGAGTTAATGCGCTGGTCATCAATCTCACTCTTATGCCGAGTTACCTTGGACCAGTGGCAAGACTATCTATTGAGACGACTGGAAGGTAACTCGGGATGCGGGCATTCTGGTCCTACTGCTATCTCAAACCGTAAGCTACATGAAAATAACATACAAGAAAATGTCTACCTTTTCATTTATTGTTTTTCTTTGTTTTGCCGTTTCTTGGCGTTTATAGTATCTGGCTTTTTAAAAAAAATCAAACAATTTTGATCTGCCAATCCAATTTTTATCACTGTATAACTATGGTAGACGTTTCGTTTCATAGCTTGTTGAGTATTTATTGTTAAAACCGCCATTACTCATTGACGTATACAGTTTTACTGACAATCACCGAATCCATATACGACACTAAGGATACATTGGCTCAACCTGTATCACTATATGACAGATCGATAAAACTGTGAACATAAAACTATTATTTTCACCCATTATCTTTTACTATGTATCATCGTCATCATCCATGTCATAAATTATTTGGTGAGTCCTGAAACTGGTTGTAAGGTTGTTAGAATATGTCTCCATTTGACCCTATCCTCTGGTTAGTCAGCACTGAAACTGGTTGTAAGGTTGTTAGAATATGTCTCCATTTGACCCTATCCTCTGGTTAGTCAGCACTGAAACTGGTTGTAGGGTTGTCAGAATATGTCTCCCTTTGACCCTATCCTCTGGTTAGTCAGTACTCAAACTGGTTGTAGGGTTGTCAGAACATGTTTCCATTTGACCCTATCCTCTGGTTAGTCAGTACTGAAACTGGTTGTAAGTTTTTCAGAACATGTCTCCAATTGACCATATCCTCTGGTTAGTCAGTACTGAAACTGATTGTAAGGTAATATGACTCTCCAAATGACCCTATCCTCTGATTGATCAATCCTACGCTGGTTGTAAGGTTGTCAGAACATGCCTCTCCAAATGACCCTATCCTCTGATTGATCAATCCTACGGCTGGTTGTAAGGTTGTCAGAACATGCCTCTCCAAATGACCCTATCCTCTGATTGATCAATCCTACGGCTGGTTGTAAGGTTGTCAGAACATGCCTCTCCAAATGACCCTATCCTCTGCAACTATCTTCATTTCAGCATAGTTTCGTACATGTCTCTGCATGCCCCTGAGATGTGAATGCGAACCTTGATCATTTCTTTCCTCTTTTCCCCCTGAATCGTTCCCTAAAGTATCTGCTATAGAAAACTTTCCTGTCCAATATTGTGTCCAAGCCAACACTAATCTTTGCTTGCGTTCCATTTCCAACTTACACACGCGCATTGCAGACTCCGTCCATCTTATCAGTGGTTTACAGAGTCAAATCGTTTTATAGAATAGTTTCCATTTATTAAAACGAGAGAAAAAAAATTACGAAGCGAAGATATACTTATTCTTCTTAGTCAACCTGTACATCTACAGGAACAGATGTCTCCGGGCATGTCCCAGCTCTGGTATGAGCTGGATGTAGCCGAGAGAATGGTTTCCTGCTTAGCGGGCTAGGCTTGAGCAGCTTAATACTCCGCTGCGTTGGGACAAGCGCTTGCAGAGGGTGGTTAACCGATGTTTGAGTCTATCTTAATAGACTCAAGCACTAAAACAAAGTTCACTCGCATCTTGATAGGCGCACTTATGCGGCCCTAAACAAACCACATAACCATGGCCGGTGTTATGCGATGTCACACAGTTAGTTGCCTCTTACGACATGCTCTCTGTGAGTCAGTGGTGCTATTCTTGTCCTTGTCGTACGCAAATACCTCGACAGACCACTCGGTCTTTACACATTTTTTTCCGTTAACTTGACAAGAGCGCGAGTAAGACATTTATTTTACAAAAAATTTTAATTTATCACCATCATGTAATATATTTGTTTACAAATGATATAATTGATCACCATCATGTAATAGATTTGTTTACAAATGACATAATTTATCATCTCATGTAATAGATTTATTTACAAATGATATTATAATTTATCGTCCGAAATAATAATTTTTCTCACATACAAAAATATAATTTATTCTCCCGATGTAATGTTTATGTTAACGTAAAAATATAACTTGTCGTCTGACGCAATAGTTTTATTTATTATAAATATGATTTATTCCCTGTTGTCACAGTTTCTCATGCTACGCATTCACGTTCGCTACCACGCTTTCACGAAAACGACTCTAAAAAAAGCAGGTCACCAATAATGGCTTTATTTATAAATGGAAATACATAGTCACATAATGCAGTAGATTGTGCCGAGTGGTTTCTGGGAAGGCTTGTGTATGACTGGACAGAATAGGGCCACTACCGCGATGAGAGGATGCAACAAGAAACGACTAACCGAGCAGTTAAGTCTCTTGACAGTAGAAGGCGGTTCACACCCCTTCAATCAAATCATACCAGCTTTAGACAAAACCCTGGGTTTGTGAAATTGCTCTGGGTTCTTCTCCTTCGTACGCTGTCAGACGTCAACCTTTATTTTTTCGAAAAAAAGCAGCGGTCATCCTGAGGCTGTCGACACTGCCATAGAGCTTGTCTAGTGTTGCCAATGGTGATGGTCACATCTGCTTTCTCTGATCCTCGTATGTCGGGCAGTTTTGCAGCAAATGTTCAGCGGTCATTTTCCCAGTACCGCACCTGCATTCGTCAGTGCCACCTATCTTCAATTTATTGAAAATATACCAGGTATTGCAAACAAAAACTGCCATACTGAAAAAGAAAGGAGAGATACTACCCTAAGCTTCATAACGAAAAGCTACCCTAGCATGGACTGGACCCACGCATACACCGACGGTTCTGTAACAAACACAACACAGAACGGAGGGGCAGGAGCATTCCTGAACCTACCAAATGGCAGAAAAATAACACTGTCATTCGCTACTGGTAAGTACACAAGCAATTTCAGAGCGGAGGCAGAGGCACTGAGGGCGGCAGTGGAAGAAATGGTGACACACAGTGAAAATGAAAGCCATATAGTCCGGCTTACAGATGCTCTCGCCGTAGTCACAGCGCTAAAAAGCCAGAAAAACACTGAGCTTAATGACTTAAGAGCAGCCCTCTGCAAACTGTGCCAGCAGTCCGCACCAAAAAGGGTAGTGGTACAGTGGGTCCCATCACACTGCAACATCCAAAGCAACGAGGAGGCAGACAGACTGGCAAAAGAAGGGGCAAGACTACCACAAACAGATACCAGTATGACGTACGAAGAGTCAAAACGGCTTATCAAAGCCAGATACATGACCAAATGGGAAACCGAACATACTGGTTACACCAAAAACGATGCCCATTACCAGTTGAACCGAAGAGAGCAGGTCGTTGTCTTCAGACTTCGCACTGACCACAATAGACTGAGGTACCACCTATTCAACAAATTGAAGATAGGGTGTACCGACGAATGCCCGTGCGGTACTGGTAAAATGACCGCTGAACATCTGCTGCAGAACTGCCCGACATACGAGGATCAGAGAGAGCAGATGTGGCCATCACCAGTGGAACTGCAAGACAAGCACTATGGCAGTGGCGACAGCCTCAGGATGACCGCCGTTTTTTTCGAAAAAATAATGGTTACTGTCTGACTGCGTACGAAGAAGAAGAAGAAGAAGAAGAAGAAGAAGAAGAAGAATAGGTGGTACCTTAGTCTATTGAGGCCTGTGCGAAGTCTGAAGACCACGACCTGCTCTCTTCTGTTCAACTGGTAAAAGGCATCGTTTTTTGTGTAGCCATTATTTTCTGTTTCCCATTTGGTCATGTATCTAGCTCTAATAAGCCTTTTTGACTCTTCGTATGTCATACTGGCATCTGGTTGTGGTAGTCTTGCACCTTCTTTTGCCAGCTCTGGGCTCAATACATCGCACACTCTCAAGTTAAGTGCTGTCAAGGATGGCGTGTTAGAGACTTCACAACACTAGGCCTCAGTTTTTTATTGGGTTGAGTAACCATGTTACTTTCCTCGCTGCCTTTCACTGACAGCAGTAAGCCAGGTACCCATTTACAGCTCGGTCGATTGAAGCTTGTCCATAAAGGGTATCCATCCCTGTATAATCGATCTAACCTCTACAGAACTGAGCGGTAACCTGAACGACTAGTTTCGAGGTTTGTACATAGAGATAGTAAACCTCACATAGAGCAACAGAAGTGGTCAACCTCACACAGAACAATAGAACATATAAATATCACACAGAACAATAGAACCTAAACATCTTACAAAGAAGAGGTAAACCTCACACAGAACAATAGAACATATAAATCTTACATAGAAGTGGTAAACCTCACACAGAGCAATAGAACATATAAATATCACACAGAACAATAGAACCTATAAATCTTACATAGAAGTGGTAAACCTCACACAGAACAATAGAACATATAAATATTACACAGAACAATAGAACCTACGCATCTTACATAGAAGTGGTAGACCTCACACAGAACAATAGAACATATAAATCTTACATTGAAGTGGTAAACCTCACACAGAACAATAGAACATATAAATATCACACAGAACAATAGAACCTATACATCTAACATAGAAGTGGTAAACCTCACACAGAACAATAGAACATGTAAATCTTAGGTAGAACAATAAAACCTATAAACCTTACACAGAAAAATAGAACCTATACATCTTACACAGAACAATAGAACCTATAAACCTTACACAGAAAAATAGAACCTATACATCTTACACAGAACAATAGAACATATAAATCTTACACAGAACAATAGAACCTATAAATCTTACACAGAACAATAGAACATATACATCTTACACAGAACAATAGAACCTATAAATCTTACATAAAACAATAGAACCTATAAATCTCACATAGAACGATAGAACCTATAAACCTCACATAGAATTTGTAAACCTCACATAGGACAATAGAAGTGGTACACCTCCCATAGACCAATAGAACTGGTAAACCTGACATATTCTTAGGTTTATGTAACGGTTTATGATCTCAACAGATCGATAACTGATTTTACTTTCATCGATCTTGATAATAAATCCTGAATTTTCTGGACTCGATATCTCCACTTTGCTTTTGTCTGTAGAAGGCAGAGACCATCTAATTTGACGGTTTCTCGTCTTCAGATGAGAGTTAAGTTCAGTTTAATGACAGCAATAAGTGTAATAATGGCTTGGAATCACAAGGTTGGGAACATTGCCCACAACAAGGCAACACGAGGCAAACTGATCACCAGGCGTAGTCAGCGATACTTTTGCTACAGACCAAGTCATTTTGGTAATTTCATGGCACAATTTCCAACCTAAACTGTCACAGCCTCCCTGAGATTAGCGTTATAAGGGCTGACTTATTTGCTTTTATATAATACACTTACATTAACATTTTGTTAGACTCAATATTTTACTAATATAATGCTCTTGTTTAGGTGATTAACTTTTGTTAAAGCCTTAATCAATTACTAATATAATGTTCTTGTTAAGAGATTAACTTTTGTTAAAGCCTTAATCTTCTTCCTCGTACGCTTTCAGACGTCAACTTGAATTTGTTTGAAGGAAGCAGCTGTCATCCTGAGGATGTCGACACTGCCATAAAGCTTGTCTAGTGTTGGCACTGGTGATGGCCACATGTGCTTTCTCTGGTCCTCGTATGTCGGGCAATTTTGCAGCAGATGTTCAGCGGTCATTTTCCCTGTACCATAGGTGCATTCGTCAGTGCCACCTATCTTCAGTTTATTGAATAGACGGTACCTCAGTCTGTTGTGGCCTGTGCGGAGTCTGAAGACCACGACCTGCTCTTTTCTGTTCAAATGGTAGTAGGCATAATTTTTCGTGTAAAAAAGCCTTAATCAATTACTAATATTATGTTCTTGCTAGAACATTTGCATTATTTAAACTTAAATCATTTACTAAAACAAAGCTCTTGTTTGAAAATTTACGTTAGGTTATTGGTAAGAACATTATAATTTGTTCAATCAATTACAATACTTAAATTCATTATAAAATAAGAATAGGAAAGATAAAGCTTATTAGCAAAAGTGTTAATAAGAGAAGACTTAACATTTATAAAAATTGTTTCGCTGGGTTCTCATAATGTTACCCAAGCATGGTAAACCGCTGATTTGTCAGTTCTGTCTCAAATTCGATTTGATATTTGGAATTTTAGAAATGTCTTCTTTTGCATGATTATGTCCTTATAATCCTGCTCTTGCTGATCTTCTTTGTAAAAACCTACAAAAACAGATATCGCCAATGCAAAATGTGTTTTCTGATCCTCTTGTTTCTTTCAACGATTAATCAATCCAAGGTGTGTTTTATGATCCTTTTGTTTCTTACAACGATAAATCAATCCAAGATGTGTTTTCTGATTCCCTTGTTTCTTACAACAATAAATAAATTCAAAATGTTTTTTTTTGTTCGTCTTTTTTGCGTTCGCCTTATTTCTCTATTCCTGAATGCAGTGTGCGTTGCACTACGGTTTTTATTTTGCCCCTATCGGCCCATTGCATCCGACTTCCGCGTTATTTTATGTGCGGGTCTGCTTTCTCCTGCATTTTCTAAGTGTTCTCATGCCCGGGGTAACAGCAGGTGATGTGATGGGAATCGAACTCAGCACCATCGGGCCGTGAGCCGTGCCACTTAACCACTAACTCACGCCGTCCCTAATCCAAGATGTACTTTCTGATTCCCATTCTTACAACGAGTCTAAGATGCATTTTCTGATGCGTTTGCTTCTTACAGAGAGTGAAAGTAGTTTTTCTTATCGATACGTTATCATCACTATTCTACCAGCGGCGTTCTGCTCTAAAACTTTCTCTGCGTAGATATTTCAGGTACTCAGATAGTCTTTACGGTTATTTTTAAGAAATGTGTAGTTTTTTTAAAGGTGTACGTCTAGTTATTTGATAACACCTGTACAATTATTTATATTGTTTGACACCTGTTTCACAATTTAATTTCCAAGCAGGTGTGACAACCGATGGCAAGCCAATCATGTCCGCATCTTTCTATATGTCTGCCAATAAAAACTATCATCAGGGAATGTATTTACATTGGTTCGGTCCACTGGAAGGACAACGTTTTTTTTTGCGTTCGCCTTATTTCTCTAATTCCCAAGGCGGTGTACGTTGCACTGTGGTTTTTATTTTGCGCCTGTCGGACCAGTGCATTCGAATTCAGCATGCATTTTATGTAAGGATGTGCTTCCTCCTGCATTTTCTAAGGGTTTGCTTCCCCGGGGTAACTTAACTAAACTTAACTTAACGTCTTTATACTGGTTTAGAAGACCCTGCAGAGTCTGTATACAACCAGTTACATTTACATCACCTTGCTCTAAAAGCTATGCGCATCCAGTTTATTCTTAAATGCATTAAATGTAACGGCCGGTGCTGTGATGAGGATCAAACCCAGCACCTACGGGTTGTGAGCCGTGCCACTTAACCACTAGGCCACGCCGTCCCCCACAACGTTAAACAATCATAAACACAGGGCAAGAACAATGGGATACAATAACGGACAAGGAAAATAAGCATCTAAACAGGAACAAAGAAAATAAGAATTCATACGGGACAAAGGAAAAAAAAATACTCAATACAGGTTAAAGTTAAACAATTATAAATACAGGATAAAATTCAACAATTATAAATACAGGACAAAGTTAAACAATTATAAACACAAAACAAAGTTAAACAATTATAAACATAGAACAAAACGAGCAAAATTAAACCTGGAACAAAGTAAAACGTAAAGGAAAACCACATTTTAAACAGTTAAAATAAATTTTGTAAAATAGAAATTATTAAAGAGAAAGTACATCTAATAAACAGAGAGAAATGCGTTCCAAACATTCACTACAATCTTTCTGAAATAAAAATCCCAAATATCTCATTTGGACCTTTCTTTAGTTGATTTTTAGCTATGCCCTTTTGTTCTTGTTGGTGGCTGTACTTTGAAAGAAACTTATTTTCGTTTCACTTAATTCAAGTGAATTTTCACTTATTTCACTTCATTCACTTAATTCAAGTGAATTATCAATTAATTCACTTCATTCACTTAATTCGAGTGAATTTTCACTTAATTAACTTCATTCACTCAATTCACTTTAAAATGTCTATTATATAGGATCATATGTGGGTAAATTCAATGTACACTTATAATTTATTAGGATCGCTTTCTTGTGTACCTCCTACGAATCCTCTTTGCCTTCGGTTCAACCTCCACTGTTCTCCGTATAGTTTTGTTGAGCCAAATTCAGAGTGAAAATGTAGAGACTTTGTTCTGTTATCAAATACTTCTCATTCCGAGTTCTTCATTCTGACGATGTTTCTTTAGTAGTGGATCTTCTGTGGCGAACTTTAGAAGCTGCACCTGGGTCCTCCTATCTGTAGTGCAATGCAAAAATTCGTAGTAATCTCACGACTATTTGCATCACAGTGTCGATCCTCACTTCGTTGACCAGTCTGCTGTGATACAGCCTGTTTTCAGGAGTCAGACAAGAAACGAGAGGGAGTCTTGGTAAGTATTTTTCACCTGACTCTAGTGCTGCTCATGATACCGTAGACGCAGTGTACCTAGCACCAGTTTATACATGTGCAGCCAAGCATTGAAGCTAGCTAGATGCTCCGAAAGTGGCAAACAGACCAATGTAAGGGAGATAATATAGAGAGAATGAAAGAGAAATTCGTAGAAATCCTTAGTATTCAATCTCGGAAGTTGATGGATAGACGTGCTTGCGATTCACACCACAGCTCATTGATGGTTCAGTGTGTTTCTACTTGATATGACCTGCCCTTCATTTCATCTCACATGTCGTTTATGTCCGTAAACATTGTGGCCATGCATAATCGTATCTAACCTGCCATTTGGGTGGGCGTTGTCATTTCCAATGCACATATCTGAACGCCGTGATAAACTTAGGTCTGCTTTACACACACGTACTCTTACACAACCGTAAGATACACACAGACCACCAAGCATCCCAAATTACAACACACCTATTGATAAAACGTGCATGTTTTAGCCTTAGTAAATTTAAGATTGGGTCAGGGGAAGTAATAATAAATTACATCAGACAGGTGAGAAATTATAAATAAAAACAGAGACAGAGAAGGAAGAATTGCAGTAGTTGAGGTCAGCAATAGTTCACACAATAATTAAAGGGCATTCACCTGCTACTTACAGATACCAACCTCCCTCCTACAAGAAGTTGAAAGTCTAACCTCACAATCATACTAGGGAGACAATACAATATTAGTAGAAGACTTCAACTGTGCCCTTGCAGGTATATATGTTGTGGGAAACAATATCAGTGCACAGTTGAAAGGAATAGCAAATCAGGCAAATGCCGTCTTCCATCGTATACGATGATGGCCTAATTTATTTTGCTAACGCAATTTTTAGTAAGGATTAACTGCGCTACCTTTTATCCTCACTCTCTCGTTTCGAGCCGCCCGACCCCAGTGGGAAGTCAAGAGCAAGACGACTAGAAGGCGACTACGAGATGCAGGGAACTCCGCATCAAGCACCAGTGAAAAATACGGCGGAGTCCGGAGCCGAACCCACACCACCGGATCACGAGGCCGACGGTTTAACCACTTCGGCACGGAACCTGGAACAAACCAAACAGATCGAAATACTACAGACATTAATGGTTTGTTGGAGTCTGTGGAGCTGGTGGATTGGGTTATGGTCAATGCTCACATCCATGGCTTATTCTACTTGCAGTTGTTGATGACAGTTTTTGCATCTGTGTGCAACAATGTGTAAACACATTTTTCCATCCTGCAAACTGCTTTAGATAGGGTATTCTCTATCTTGTAGCAGTCTTGTTACAGCATTCAAAATTATACCCTCATCTTACTGCTGAAAATCATAACCAGTTACTGGAAAACATTTGTTACAGTATAAACAAATCCTAACCAGTTACTACAATACTTTTGTTACTGTATTCACAAATCCTAAACATTTACTGCAATACTTGTGTTACTGTATTCACAAATCCTAAACATTCACTGCAATACTTGTGTTACTGTATTCACAAATCCTAAACATTTACTGCAATACTTGTGTTACTGTATTCACAAATCCTAAACATTTACTGCAATACTTGTGTTACTGTATTCACAAATCCTAAACATTTACTGCAATACTTGTGTTACTGTATTCACAAATCCTAAACATTTACTGCAATACTTGTGTTACTGTATTCACAAATCCTAAACATTTACTACAATACTTGTGTTACTGTATTCACAAATCCTAAACATTTACTACAATACTTTTGTTACTGTATTCACAAATCCTAAACATTTACTGCAATACTTGTGTTACTGTATTCACAAATCCTAACCAGTTACTACAATACTTGTGTTACTGTATTCACAACATGACCTTACACCTGAAAATCATGATGGCAAATATTTCCATAAAAATTTTTAAAACATTTTTAATTGTTTAAATTTTTTGTTTGAATTTCCGTCTTGTTCCATAATGCTAATAACGTTATTCTGTGAATCACGCCTTACGGTCCACTGAATCCTACTCCAGCACCCATTTTAATAGGTTAACTTCCTACAATGACACAAAGCTATACAGTTTATGAATTCTAACACATGCACGGTTAGTGTATGAGTCCTGCCACTAATCACTAGCCTACGTCGCCAAGATCTTTCAATTTGTTTGTTTAATATGTCACCTTGTGACGGGAAACGCTCAAGTAAATAAGCATATTATAGCGCCTTGAGTCGGAGTATGTAATATGTGGCCTTGTACAAGTGAGTCTCTTAACACTTCCAGTCCTACAGCTGTTTTTCCTATGGACTATTTTTCCTATGGACTGTTTTTCCTATGGACTGTTTTTCCTATGGACTGTTTTTGCTATGGACTGTTTTTCCTATGGACTGTTTTTCCTATGGACTGTTTTTGCTATGGACTGTTTTTCCTATGGACTGTTTTTCCTATGGACTGTTTTTGCTATGGACTGTTTTTCCTATGGACTGTTTTTGCTATGGACTGTTTTTACTATAGACTGTTTTTCCTATGGACTGTTTTTGCTATGGACTGTTTTTCCTATGGACTGTTTTTCCTATGGACTGTTTTTGCTATGGACTGTTTTTCCTATGGACTGTTTTTGCTGGACTGTTTTTGCTATGGACTGTTTTTGCTATGGACTGTTTTTCCTATGGACTGTTTTTCCTATGGACTGTTTTTGCTATGGACTGTTTTTGCTATGGACTGTTTTTGCTATGGACTGTTTTTACTATGGACTGTTTTTGCTATTGACTGTTTTTGCTATAGACTGTTTTTGCTATGGACTGTTTTTGCTATGGACTGTTTTTGCTATGGACTGTTTTTACTAAAGACTGTTTTTACTATGGACTGTTTTTGCTATGGACTTTTTTTGCTATAGACTGTTTTTGCTATGGACTGTTTTTGCAATGGACTATCTCAAGATTTTATCATCATTAACACTGAATGATGATGATGGTGTCGGCTCATGCAGAAACTCCAAGCCACAAAGAAGCGTCAAAGGCATGTGCAGTTCAATTAGAAACAATGATAGGCTAAGCCATCGAAGACAGAGATGGTGGTTATCTGGTAATAGGGAATAATGTCTAGGTGCTGAAGGAATCGCGAATCTGTGGTGCTGACATTTCCGTTATCGTGTAAGATCTAAAAAAAAAGCCACAGAATAGTTCTCGAGACAAACACAAGAAAATAATAAAAAGATGGAACGAACTGGAGAGGTTGATTCAAGCCATGTTTACTGTTATGGCTCTTTTATCTCCTCTCCTGATATGGAACACAGGCTACCTCTCTCCTCTCCAACCATCGAATACAGGCTACCTCTCTCCTCTCCAACCATAGGACACAGGCTACCTCTCTCCTCTCCAACCATGGGACACAGGCTACCTCTCTCCTCTCCAACCATGGGACACAGGCTACCTCTCTCCTCTCCAACCATGGGACACAGGCTACCTCTCTCCTCTCCAACAATGGGACACAGGCTACCTCTCTCCTCTCCAACCATGGGACACAGGCTACCTCTCTCCTCTCCAACCATGGGACACAGGCTACCTCTCTCCTCTCCAACCATGGGACACAGGCTACCTCTCTCCTCTCCAACCATGGGACACAGTCTACACTCTCCTCTCCAACCATGGGACACAGGCTACCTCTCTCCTCTCCAACCATGGGACACGGGTAATGCACATCGTCATGACTCTCGTATATCCTCTTCATTATCTTTGTGTTACACACGATGAATATATTTTTGGATGCCTTGCGCTTGCTGGTGTTAGGAAAAAGCGTGTTCACCCGAAGCCAGACAAATATAACGTTTTGTACGGAACTAAACAAAGTTCCTAAACACTTGCAGATACCACTGTATGGCACTGGGCCAAAGTGCAGGAGCATAAGCGGCCATTGGATCAATAACCAACCAACCACCAACCGATAAAGTTGCTAGCCCCTTCTACAACTCTCTCCAATCTCCTTTTAGGGCATGCACGTACGTGCAGGACTTCTTCCTCACCAAACAAGCCCCGCGATGCACTCTGGGATTGAATAACAATTATGATATATAAATAAGAGTCAATAACTCACTTCTTCATAGATCATCATCAGATCTTCTAAAATAATGAATTTCTAACGAATTTCTAATAGGAACAGGTTACTCGGTACACGAATGCACACTACCACACATTAGTCATATAAAGCTATATGTTAACTTCATACAGTTTTGGAGTCAGTATGCTTGGGATATTGATTGACAGTTGTGTTAAGTGGAGCACAGATGGTTAATTTAATGGGTGCTTGCAGTGCTAATGTGTACCATAGCAAGGTACTCGATGCACCGTTCTAGTGAGGCGGGGAGGGAAGGAGGGAGAAAGAGTTTATGAGATCTGATCGTGTGACGATTAATATTTACCTAACACACGTCAGTATGTTTGTTACAGTAAATATAGTATATACAGTTTAGTATTGTCGACGGAAACTTTGACACAGTACAGTACAGCAGTCTTCAAATTATTGCGTGAGGTACGCGGGTCTGTTTGTATATGTGGACGCATTTCTATAGACCAATAGCCTTTAAACTTGGGTATGGGATGAGCTTTTCTGTAGGAGGGATGATCGAAATGATGTGCACTTCAATATGAAGGAGTTAAGAGGGTGCACTTTAGTATGGGGTAATCAAAGGTGTACACTTTAGTGTGTAACACTAAAATGCACATCCTTGACTCTTCCATACTAAAGTGCACATACCTGACTCCTCATACTAAAGTGCACATCCTTGACTCTTCCATACTAAAGTGCACATCCTTGACTCATCCATACTAAAGTGCGCACCCTTGACGCCTCCATACTAAAGTGCAACACTTTTCGATCATCACTCGCGTTATATACGGATAATTTTCTAGACAGCAATAATCTGCGTAGATCGCGCATACACCAACACATACATCTTAATAACATATGAGACTGCCGTCAAGGTTGAAGTGTTATTGTCATTCACTAGTTCTCAGCATTTTATGAAACTGCGGGAGGACCAACTCTCTTCCTCTTTGCTCTGTCTTCCCTAGAAGTAAGATACGTTCCCATTTTCGTTTTGATAAACTGCAAATTTCCCCCCTGCATAGGAGCAAAACCCGATATCCTTTGCAGCGAGAATCAACACCTCTAACAACTTCACCCATCATACGCATACAGCTCATCATTCTAAATGTTATTCCCAACATAAATTCTCGTACAACAAAGATACCACCTCGAGCGTCATACATTCACTCGTCAGCTCTTGACATACGGGGCAAATCAGTACAAACACATTCCACTAGGCTGCAAACGGATGCCCAATCTACCTATGTGGTCTCCTTTAGGTACGCGGGGAGATGATTATTCCCAAACGGCGGGGGATGACAGCTGCTAGTATTCCCGTGAACTCTAACGTTTTCATCCTGACATTTTGGGTTTTCTGTCACCTGAAACCGTCGAGAGGATTCTGTGCTTTTTAAATACATGCATATACAATTTGGGTTGTGAGTTGAGAAAGTTATAGGATCTAGTGAAAAATTGTTCAAATATGTGCACGAGAGCATGGCTAAGGGATGAATATAGCTCATTTGTGTCTGAGAGGACGGCTGGAGAATATGTACAACTCATTTGTGTTTGAGAGGACGGCAGGAGAATATGTACAACTCATTTGTGTCTGAGAGGATGCAGGAGAATATGTACAACTCATTTGTGTCTGAGAGGATGCAGGAGAATATGTACAATTCATTTGTGTCTGAGAGGATGCAGGAGAATATGTACAACTCATTTGTGTCTGAGAGGACGCAGGAGAATATGTACAACTCATTTGTGTCTGAGAGGACGCAAGAGAATAAATAACTCAAATTCGTGCCTGAGAGCACTGCTATAGAATACATTAAACTCATATGTGTCTGAATGCTCTGTAAAGATTAGATAATATGCTAAATGAGGTGAGAACAGGATGGCTTCTTCTTTGTCATTACCATATATGGTTGGCCAAGTGCCAACCCACACCAAGCAGACTAGTCCCAGGCTCTTTTTGCAAGTTCTTTGCAGTTTCTCCCAGCCTCTTGTGTACCATCCTCTAAGTTCACAAATCATTCTCCAACCCTCTTTTGCCCCTTTTACCCCGTGGGCTCCCCGTTAGTGATTACGTGGTAACACTGATTTGTGGTGTTCGCATTGTGTGGCTTATCCAGCGTCACTTTCTTCCTACGATTTCAAGTTTCACCTCCCTCTATCATGTTCTCTCCCATTAACTAGTATTTATAACCCTGGTGGACAGCTACTGGTGCAGAGTCTTTCTTACGGATTCGCTGAAAGTCCTGCAATCTCTTGACATTGAGCTTGGTCATCAGCCAATTTGTGCTCCTTATAGAAGGACCGACCTCCCATTGGAGTTGGAGATCTTTAGCTTCATATGCTTCTTCATCGTGTTAGAATATGCATGTGGTGTTCGTGATGGTGAAGACCGGTCTTGTCTTTTGTATCCTATATTGGTACTTGCGTCTGAATTCACCCCAAACAGAGATCACTAGGTTCCCATCGTACGTATTTTTACAGCTGGTGACTAACTGGACATTCCATTTCGTGTTAATGGGAGGACAGGTCGATATAATATTATTTTATATAAATAAGTAAAGACTTAGATAACGATAGAAGTGTAGAAAAGATGGTAACCCTAATCCTAATCCTAAACTTAATCCTAACCATAACCCTAACCCAAATAATCCATTGCTAAGACGGCCACAAAAAGCATATTCTCTATTCTCGCTGAATGTTTGTCACCCACATTTAAAAAGTCAACTATTCTGTGACGTCACTACCACAAATCCGGTGCTAAAAATATACATTTCTTTTTGTTTGGGTTGAATTAAGATGCAAGTACCCCTATATTTTACATCCTCTTCTGCATGGCATGTCTTGTTCGTGATGTCTCGCATGGGCTCCCTGTGAAGAATGAAGCTACATGGCTCAAACCAATACCGTTACGACAGGAGGCCTTCACGACCCTCTGGCTGTTTAATCCGGTACCATAGTCCTTATTTACTTACTTAGTTAGTTACTTACCTACTTACTTACTTACTTACTTACTTAGTTACTTACCTACTTACTTACTTATTTACTTAGTTACTTACCTACTACCTACTTACTTAGTTAGTTACCTACCTACCTACCTACTTCCCTACTTACTTAGTTAGTTACTTACCTACTTAGTTACTTAGTTACTTACCTACTTACTTACCTACTTACTTACTTAGTTAGTTAGTTACTTACCTACTTACCTACTTACTTACTTACCTACTTACTTAGTTACTTACCTACTTATTCACTAACTTACTTACCTACTTACCTACTTACTTACTTACTTACCTACTTACCTACTTACTTAGTTACTTACCTACCGACCTACTTACTCAATAACTTACTTAGTTACTTACCTACTTACCTACTTACTTACTTACTTACTTACCTACTTACCTACTTACTCGGTAACTTACTTAGTCGCTCCTCTTCTACCGTGAAGAGTAGAGGTTTTTCAGAGAGAACGCCACACTGCTCTATCCGCCGACTTTTGCCTGGCCTCTTTCCAATCCAGCCCTCTATCACTTAGGGTCTGTTGTATGTTGTCTTTCCAACGTACTTTGAGACGTCCTGGGAGTCTGCGTCCTTGACTTTTTATCTCCCATGACCGCTTTGGTATCCGATCTTCTTTCATTCTACAGACATGGCCAAACCACTGTAGCTGGGACTGCTACACTTGTGTCTACAAGGGTTGAACTTCGAGACTTCTACGTATTGTCTGGTTACGGATCTTGTCTCCTTTCGTCACCTGAACTGCCTTTCTTAGGTACCTTATTACTGAAGTTTGTAGTTCCTTTCTTGGGCTGTAGTCATTGCCCATGACTCACATCCATATGTCAGGACAGGCACATTATGTCGAGTGGTATACATCCATTTTTGTTTTCCTGCTTATTTCTCTTCTACTGAGGAAACCTCTGTTTATTGCATGGAACAGTCTACCTTCTGCTGCCCTTAGTGCAGTTAACTCCTCTTTGATTCCTCCCCTGCTGTCTATTACCACTCCTAGACATTTAAAGTTGCTGACCTGCTCCAGTGCTCGTATCCCAGGGTTATCTAATATCTCTTCTCTGGCAATCACTATGGCTCAAACCAATGCCGTCACGACACATGATGTTCAGGAAGCTCTCACGACACTCTGGATGTTTAATTCTGCTCCATTGCCCCACGCCTGGTTATTTTAGTTCTGCCTCTCCATCGCTACGTTTCTGCTGTCCTGGTAATGATAATTCTGGTGATGATATCGGGGGTTAATTTGGATGGTATGGTCGACTCCTCTGTCGTTTCTTTTTCCCAATTCAAATTGCTTTACTATATTATTGTATTTTTATATTCCTGTATTTTTTTCTTCCAATATTGGAGTTGCCATCTCCAGTTGATGTGATTATTGATTAATCAGTTGAGTATTGATTGATTAGTTGAGTATTGGTTGATCAGTTGAGTATTGGTTGATCAGTTGAGTATTGGTTGATCAGTTGAGTATTGATTGATCAGTTGAGTATTGATTGATCAGTTGAGTATTGATTGATCAGTTGCGTGTTGATTGATCAGTTGAGTGTTGATTGATCAGTTGAGTATTGATTGATCAGATGATTGTTGATTGATCAGTTGAGTGTTGATTGATCAGTTAAATGTTGATTGAAAGTCGGGTGTTGATTGACCGTTGGGTATACATATCTTCTCAGTTGCTCCGATTATGCTGTTTTTCGTTCCTAATCGCGTTAGAAATGCGGAAATGAATAGTCTGTTTTATGTTTCTGTCCATTATATTGCATGTTTTGTTCTGACTGCCTTGAAAGATTACAATTTGTAATTTTTATGTCTCTCTATTAATTCATTTTCTCGTCTGCCTTTGGTGGCTCTAGTGCAATTGTTCTGTTAGACACTTTTTTAGGCCTAGTCTCTCTTCAATAATTGTGAGGAGTGATCCTGCAGGTACCCATTCTTTGTGTTGGCATTCCGTGTCACCAATTACTTCCTGGTTGTACTAAATGATGAAAACACGAAAATGTCATATCTAGCTGCACTCTAGCTAACCACACTGTACATAATTCAATTCGAATAACTGCTCTAGAATTATGTAGCTATCTGACTACACAAACTCATTCAATTCTGAATATTGTACGCCTTTGCACGCACTTATTTTTCAGAGGTAAAACTGTCAGATAATATTCCGTACTTGAGACCTAAGAATCTTCAGTAACAGTAAACTTTTAGTGACATATCTTCTATTATGTTAGAAACTTCCGAATTAAATTACATAATACAATGGAATAACGGAACTTCCTATTTTCTGGTGTAGATTCATGAAATGTGAATTATAGTGATATAAATTGTGTGTTTTTTTACTCGCAGGTCAATTATTCAACTTTTACATACCGATTCGTCGAAGACACACTGAGTGAGGTAACACTTCTTTTATTAGTATCTGACGGTACAACTCGTTTAACATTTTACCTGGCACTGGGAAAAGCATTATTCTTCTGTTATTTTTACATTGTTGTAAGTCGCTATTCTTTGGTAGTTTAACTAGATAAGTCCTGCCTTCGTTCTTTTGAAATGCATTCTGAATGCCATAGTTTTTTTCCCAGAAAACTCTAAAGCATATTGGTGAATGGTTCATTGTCTTATTTAATAGTTTCAGCTGGTATCCCATAAGACTCTGCTTGTTAGAAGACTAATTGCTTCTTTGATCTCACAGTTCATTTGACTGGCGTGACCTATTTTTTTTTGTTATTTTTGTTTTGTTTTGGAAAGTGTCAAACAGACATTTCAAATTTGATTAATTTGCAGCTTCTTTGAATGATTTAGCCGGACTATCAATGTGGCATCTCTTGTCCACCATATGCACTTTTTGACTTCTTTGTTTACCTCTTGTGTTTATTATTTAAATCGGGGGTTGGGGGGGGGGCAGAGAGATGAGGGAACGGGGGCTATAGATTTGCTGCTTAACAAAGTCACAGTGGTTTTGGATTGGATCAGTCACTCTTCAAAATTTGTGAGCGTTTTTGCCGTTAACTGTTCTGTGTGAAGGAGGTCCAGTACCTGATATCTACTGCAAAGATAGAGCTCTATCTATTCTAATTTATATAACAAGACATGTCGACTTGAGTTCTTCTGGTTTCTCATAGATTAAACTGAACTTTACCATTCGCTAGATTATGATTTGATGCCACACAGTCCATTGCAGATTCTGATATCCTTCCAAAATCGTCAACATTTCATATTTATACATAATTATATATATTTATACACGAATATTTCATATTTATACATATGTATTAATATTTATACATGAGAAGTTCATATTTATACATATTTATATATATTTTTACATGAACTAGGGATATCATTGTTGGTTTGTGAGTTATCTTGTCTCACAATGTGCTTCCCTCAATGACCAGTTGATTTTTTTCATAAAACGTCTGCAAATATCTCACTATTTAAAAAAAATAAACTCCATAATCAACTAAGCCTCCATTGATCTCCTCTATTTTGGCATATTGGGGGTCTGGTACTGAAATACATGCCACTTCCTCACAGTGTGCGGCATTTTTTTTTTTGGTTTGTTTGTTGTTTGTTTTTGGGTTCGCCTTATTTCTTTATTCATCAAGACGGTTTGCGTTGCACTGCGGTTTTTATTTTGCGCCTGTCGTCCCAGTGCATCCGACTTCGGCATGTATTTTATGTAAGGGTCTGTTTCCTCCTGCATTTTGTAAGGGTTTCTTCTTCTCCGTTCGTTCTCAATCTCCCACTACCAAACCCTGAAAGGGCCTAAGTAGCAGAATGTAGTCTAGAGAACGGAATGCGTTGTGTCGTAGTTTACAGCTTGGCTTCGATATCCGCACCTTTCGTTCCAACACATCCGACTTCAGCAAACATTTTTTGAGTACCGGGTTAGCATTCCCTCTTCGATCCCTTCTCCTTAGCCAGTCTGCCCTGCTGCAGCCTGTTATCCAGGATCACCACGTGGAGGTGTAGAAGGGTCTTGGCAGCTATGGTTCGCTGGCCCTGAAGACAGTAGTCAGCTATGGCTCCCTGACCCCTGCAGCTATTTTGCTGCTCAGCATCTTGATCCCTTCTAAGGGTTTGCTTCCCCGGTGTAACGGCCGGTGGTGTGATGGGCATCGAATCCAGCCCCTTCAAGGCGTTAGCCGTGTTACTTAACCACTAGCCCACGCAGTCTCCTGTACGGCATTGTTTTCTTCGTAACTGAATATATAATTATTTCGTCTGATGTTAGTTGTACTTTACCTGACTACGTCCATTCTGTCCATATCAGTCTAAGAATGCTGATGTATTTTCTCTACCCCACCTCTGTTGCAGTTTGAGTTGTTCTGCTCTATAGTGTCTAGCTGCTCTATTCCTCTGATCTATAATGTCCCGTTTCTCTATTTCTTTGGTCTAAAATGTCCAGTGAAGCTATTGTTTTGGTCTATAATGTCTAGCTGCTCTACTGTTTATCTTTGTCAAAAAATTGATTACGTTGTATATAAAATTATGTTGGATTCCTTAGAGAATCTACTTCATACGCTCTATGCAGACCCAAAGGGGATCAGTCATTCTCGGTGAATGGTGAAGAGTGTAGATAATAATGGATCCTTTAGCTCACTGGTTGCACACACCACTGCTCTCTCGGGCTCTCTGTAGGGTCCTATTCCAAAAGATGGCCGTTAATCAACTTAAAAATGTAATATCTAGCCCCACGGAGACCAGAATGTAAGATCTCTCATTCCTGCAAACCCCACCATGACAAGGACGGTAGGTTCGCACAAAATCCCGAAGGTTCGAGACATCTATATCGGACATACACTCGGGCTATAACCAGTTCTTCTGTACATTCCGAAGTATGAATCAAGTCAGCCAATTGCGATACTTCCTATAAAGGTCTCAGAGCTGAAGTCACTATCTCGATCTATATTTCCAAACCGGAAGCTCTAGTCATGTATGCACCACGCAGCTCATCAACGATACTGCCTCTCACACTAGCAGAGACGCCCCAACCGGTTTTATTGCTCGCAGCATATATTCATTGATACACTCACACATATGTGTGTGTGTATA
Organism: Ariolimax columbianus; assembly: GCA_036924085.1. Classification (NCBI taxonomy): domain Eukaryota; kingdom Metazoa; phylum Mollusca; class Gastropoda; order Stylommatophora; family Arionidae; genus Ariolimax; species Ariolimax columbianus. The sequence goes on from JAVGWX010000016.1 coordinate 55,945,374, forward strand.
TATATATATATATATATATATATATATATATATATATATATATATATATACACACATACATATACAAATATAATAATCATTATCAGTCCTATAACCTAGAAGGTCGTTGAGGCACCGTTATTGCAGTTTATCATACCAGCTCGCGCCATACAACAACGGTTGTCTTGTGCCGCTACACACCTGATGGAGCCCATCTTTTTCCAGGTTACAGTTCATTATAGTTGTATCTAAATTTTATACAACAAAGCTGACACTTTCTTCAGCTAGGGTGAAGGGCGCCAATCGCGTGAAGTTCAGCCGGGTGAACTAGACCGTGAAATATGACACGTTTAAGCGTAGTGCTATTCATATAGCCGATGTCCATTCCAGGATAATCGGACGGAAGGAAACACACAAAACGAACGAATTAACCAGTCCAAATGGAAAACAAGAACAGATTTCCGTGAACACATGTGTATGTCGTCGACTAGTGTGAATTCCTGGCAATTCCATGGTCTGGCGGCATCTATAATGAACTAAAACAGAAGAGCAATGTAGACCCGCAGCCAGTTATGGCGCCATCTTTGCTGCTCCTCGTTAAATGTATATATAAATAAATGAACAAATAATTATTATATTAACTTGTTTTAGCAAACCGATTACGATACTGTACTATAAGCTATAGACATAATTTTGTTTAGGAGTTTCGTGGGGGCCTTAGTATCATCTCAAGTGTACCTGAAGAATATAAAGTTTGAGACAGATTGTGTTGTAGCATTGATCTACTTAACTCATGTAACGAGAGCGCTAAAACCTGCCCCCCTACCATTCATCGATAATCAACATTCGATTACAATAATTCCATTTGGACTAAACTACAGGTGGACCGACTACCAACCTCGTAGTATCGTATTACACGGGTATAACTGCGGATAATTACCCACTATCTTGAACAATGGAACACCAGAGTCCATTTCGATACTTCAACCCGAAATCGCCCACTAGAATCTATTGATTTGAATTGTTTATTCAGTTTCTGTTAGCTAGACCTTTTATTTGGGAACGATGTAGGCACGTCTAAGCTAGTCATTGTGTCTATGCCTGTCTTTGTTCGCTGCGAAAGAACGATTATTATGAGAGTGAGATGGATAGCAAGAGAGTGTAAGAGGGAGAATAAGAGGGAGGATCGCTGGAAAGAGTTTAATTGAGAGTATTGACGAGTGTAATGGGAAAGTAAGAGTAAGAGAGTGAAATGGAGAGCGTAATAGAGAGAGTAAGAGTAAGAGAGTTTGAAATGGAGAGCGTAATGGAGAGAGTAAGAGTAAGAGAGTATGAAATGGAGAGCGTAATGGAGAGAGTAAGAGTAAGAGAGTATGAAATGGAGAGCGTAATGGAGAGAGTAAGAGTAAGAGAGTATGAAATGGAGAGCGTAATGGAGAGAGTAAGAGTAACATATTATGTAATGGAGAAAGTAAGGGTTAAATAGTGTGAAATGAAGAGCATAATAGAGAGTATAATGGGAATAGCAAAAAAGTGTTTATAATGGCGAGAGTAACAGTGAGTGTAATAAAGAGAGTAATATTGCGGCGAAAGAACGTGCAATGAGGATTGCAAAGGAGAGAGAGAGAGAGAGAGAGAGAGAGAGAGAGAGAGCGAAAGTGTAATGAAGAAAGTAAGAAAGAGTGATAGCAAGAAAGCGTGAAATTGACAAGAGTAAAAGACAGGGAAAGCAAGAGAAGGTATAGCGAAGAAAAAGAGGGATATAGTGAGAGAAAGAAATAAGAAAATAGTGCAGAAGAGAACAAAATGAAGAAAGTACAATAGAGAGGGGGGCAAGGAACTGAGAGTATCGTGATGTGAACCTGGTTCGTTTGGATTGTAAGCTGAGCTAATAGGACCTACGCCATCATCAAATCTACATAACATTTATTATACATGAATTATTGTTGACGTATTATTGTTGATGTATTATTGTTGATGGGTTATTGTTGATGTATTATTGTTCATGTTTTATTGTTGATGTATTATTGTTGATGGATTATTCTTGACGTGTTGATGTATTATTGTTGATGGCTTACTGTTGACGTATTATTGTTGATGTATTATTGTTGATGTATTATTGTTGATGGGTTATTGTTGATGGGTTATTGTTGACGTATTATTGTTGATGTATTGATATTGATGTATTATTGTTGATGGGTTATTGTTGATGTATTATTGTTGATGTATTATTGTTGGTGTATTATTGTTGGTATATTATTGTTGATGTATTATTGTTGATGGGTTATTGCTGTTGTCGTTCTCCGTGCCGAAAAGAACTACATGGAGATATTTTTCTTTTATTACGTTTTGAGCAGAATGTATTTTGAAATCTTGTTAAACTTTTAGGTCAACTTTGTGAATTTCGATATTTTGAAATCTTGTTATACCTTAGGTCAATTATGTGAATCTGGAGGATTTGAAATCTTGTTCAACTGTAGGTCGAATTTGTGAATCTAAGTTTTGGAATCTTGTTCAACCGTATGCCAATTTTATGAATCTGTAGGTTTTGAAATCGTGTTCAACTGTAGGCCAACTTTGTGAATCTCGAAGTTTTGAAATCTGTATCAACCCTAGATCAAATATGTGAATTGTGGAGACAAAAATAATAGACCTTCATGATGCTTCCAATTACGTCGTAAGAGGCGACTAAAGAGGAGCTGTGGATGAGGTTAGCATCATAATCATGCATAACACACATTGCTACAGAAACCACTAGTACAAAAACGCACAACCAACATGTATGCAGCAATTCGCGTGGACCGTCGCCGCAGCTTACGTTTGCCACAAATTTGTCACCATACACTGCCTGCAGTCTGCGATGAATGTCAACTAGTCGACTAACATCCTTCAGCTGTTAGAAACCTAATCACCACTCTCTGATCAACTCTGGAGAGATTATGTCCCCCCCCCCCCCCTCCCTCCCCACGCCCCACCCCACACCTCAAGTTTTCAACGATCTACTGAGAAAACAATGAGTTGGAGGATAAAAACATTTTGTAAGCTGTACGGTTGGTATGTGCTGTTTACATCAGAAGTGACGTCATCATGTGCATAGTACGTATGTTCACTTGGTGCAGTTAGATCAGGTGTCATTTAAACACGTCTCCTATTAACTGGTAATATACTTGTAGTTGAAAAATTGCCTCAACATGCATTAACAATATATGTACACGTATTTAAGATGATTGACAGCAATCAATATATTCTGTACCGGATCTTCCTCTAATGGATAAATAAACAAGTGCTGGTCAGTGACACTGGACGTTTTGGCAAGCTCTTGTGTAAGAGCTCTTCTTGTGGTCTTTGCTTGTTAAGAATATCTTCTTCCTTTTCTTCTTCGTTTGCTCATTATCACACAACCGTTACTACGTAGCAGAATGAAATTTAGAGAAAAGAACGTGCTGGGGTTTAGATAACAGCTTTACTGTGATATTATGCACCATTTGGTCCGATATGTCCTACTTCAGCATGGAATTTTTGGGTACTGGGTTGGCCATCCTTTTTCGATCCGTAGCCCGTGGACGGGGAGAAAGGTCTTAGCAGGTCTGTGTCCCTGGCCCTGGTGCTAGCATTCAGCTTTAGCTTGCTGACCGCTACAGCTCATGCACTGGTCATCATTTGATCCCATTAGGAGCATGAACAATCAAGAGGATAAATTATAGGCGATAAGGAAGACAACGTTAAACACTTATTCGGACACATGTAACACTTAACCAAACCTGTTAACACTTATCGAAACCTTAAAACACTTATTGAAACCCTGTAACATTTACTGAAACCTTGTAACACCTATTGAAATCTTGTAACACTTATTGACACCATGTAACACTTAACCAAACCTTTTAACACTTATCCAAACCTTGTAACACTTATAGAAACCTTGTCGCACTTATTAAAACATCATTTATTAAAATCTTGTAACACTTATTCACACCATTGTAACACTTATCCAAACCTTTTAACACTTATCCAAACCTTGTAACACTTATAGAAACCTTGTCGCACTTATTAAAGCATCATTTATTAAAATCTTGTAACACTTATTCACACCATTATAACACTTATCCAAACATATTAACACTTATCCAAACCTCATAACACTTAAATAAGCCTTGTCACGCTTATTGAAACCTTGTAACACTTATTGAAACCTTGTAACACTTATTAAAACATTATCTCCTGACCTCGTCGAATATCAATGTTCTGTTTGTTAATATCTAACGCCACTGTACTTGGGG
>JAVGWX010000016.1:55952132-56077132 GCA_036924085.1 Ariolimax columbianus
TAGTAGTAGTAGTGATAGCAGAATTAGTAGTAGTAGAACAGAATGATTGCTTAAAAGGTTTGGTTGCATGACCGTACAGAGAATCGAAACATCACTTCTAGAAATGAGATAACACAGATCTTTAGATGAAATGCACACATAAATAAATCAAATAAACACTCAGTCATACAAGAAAACATGAGCAAACAGAGAGAAAAACCAATACTTTTTTTAGATTTGCGAGTTGCATGTCTAAACATGTCTGAACTCTCTCTTTAGTCTTTCATCACAGAAGCAGAACTCAACAGTATCCATTTCGACCCGTCGACCGTCATTCCCTGCAGTTCTTGCATGATCCTTAACCCCCATTCCTACATCATCTCTGTCTAAACTATCGATTAGTTAAAGAAGCAGTCAACATCTTCTTCGTTTTGGAGTTACTTTTCTTTCTGACGTAAACACCGTCCTTTCAACTTGGACATATTGGACCAAAATATGTGACATACACCACTGGGAAAACGTTTACATATTTACTTGTGTGTATATATATATATATATATATATAGATATATATATGTCCTACATTTATATGCCCTATTTAGCATTTTGTATCATTACTTATTATTTTAAAATTTATAAAAAAACGTATTTGAAAATTCTTATCTAACATCTTGTTGTCTATTTCGTAACCGACATTTAGACGTTTATTTCCACTTTAACGAGTTCGTATTTAGCAGCTGTTCTTGTGCCAAAAATATTATTTGGTGATTGTTTCCTATTTCATCATTAGCTATTTAGCGATTGCTTGCAATTTAATAATTTCATTATAATTGTGTCCTCTTTTGTAAATCATTATTTATCAACTGTTCTCATGTTCATTAATTATTACTGATCAATTGTGTCCTATTTCATTATTTGTAACAATTGTTTTCTATTTTATTATTTTATGACAATTGTTTCCTATTTCAATGTTGTATTACAATTGCTCTTTTATTCATCATTATTTTGTGACATTTGTTTTCGATTGTATTATTTTATAACAAGTGTATCCTTTTTCATCATTATTTTATATTAATTGTTTCTTATTTTATTATTTGATGATAACTGCTTTCTATTTAATTATTTTATAACACGTGTTTTTTTTCCATTATTTTATAACAATTGCTTCCTATTTAATTATTTTATGATACGTTTTTACTTTTCCATTATTTTATGACAATTGTTTCCTATTTATGGCATTTGTTTATCACTTATTATATTTTTTAAACAATTGTTTCCTATTTTGTGACAATTGTATCAAATCTCATTATTTTATTACAAGTTTTTCCAATTTCAGTATCTGTTATTTAGCGACTGTTTTCTATTTCACTATTTTATTTAAAAAATTGTTTTTTCTTCTGTTTATTAACTGTATGGAGGTTCATTAATTATTACTTAACCATTGCTTCCATTTCATTCACCAAAATTTATTAATATTCTCAGTTTTTGTAAAGTATATGCTGAACCAAAATTACCATTACATTCTATGGTAGTAAAATTCGATATTACATTCTAAAGTCTTAAAAAAATGTCGCCTGTACATTATTATAAAAGTGAATTATTTTTTCTTTCTGTTTGATAACCATGTTGCCCGTATATGTGTCTGCTGGCTTTATCGAGTAAATGACACTTGAGTCTGTGCATTATCATAGGACCACCGCTACAGCTGGCCTCCCTTTAGGAAGCTGGCACAGATGTATTTGTATTGACTTAGAGTTATGGTACTTTGTTCCATACTACGCAGTTGCTAGACTTATACACAACTCTCTTTAATAATCGCATTAAATAATCTTATTTAACAATTGCATTTCATAACTGCATTTTATTATATAAATTTACGATATAAACAGTAGAAACTGGAGAGTGGGTGGTCGAGTGTATATAATATTTGCCTCTTTACCAAAGGGACAAGATGTCAAAATTCCGGTGACTAAAGTTTTCTTTATGGTAGAGTTAAGTAATAGTCCTGCTAGGTCATGACTGTAGGAGTAAGCGGTCTTTATTCTTGAGCATTTTCATTCTAACTTGGTGGACGGAAACAATGAAATTAAACGCATTATGATAGCTGTTAAGCTGGGTGACGTAGATCTGTTCTTTATTCAATAGAAAGAGGACCGGGATCTTCATGTGGATTGTATAATGGTCATCATCACCATCTTTATTATCATCACCATCTTTATTATCATTACCATCACCATCTTTATTATCATTACCATCACCATCTTTATTATCATTACCATCACCATCTTTATTATCATTACCATCACCATCTTTATTATCATTACCATCACCATCTTTATTATCATTATCATCACCATCTTTATTATCATTATCATCACTATCTTTATTATCATTATCTACATAATTTACCTTTGTCCTCCGGGAAGGATAACTAACGTCTAGTTAATCAGGTTCAGGCAAAATATACTGGACAAGACTTTCATCTCGGCTTCCTCGTAATCCTTCCAGGAAACCGGCTGTTTTCATAGCAGCCTGTATAACAAGTTCAGGGATCGACGTGATCCCCGTAGTAGTGAGCGACAAGCAGATGAAGCCAAACGTAGTACAGCCGCCTGGAGGACTCCGGTCCACGTTCGGGATGTGCTACGACAGCTCGCCACATAACATCACTTTTAGGGCGCACAAAAGAGTAATCCTATTCATTGTGGGCACTGAACAATAACAACAACAACAATAACAACAACAACAATAACAACAACAACAACAACAACCGCGTTGTCTACCAGATGGCACAGTTAAGATCTAACTCATTACATTGTTTAACCTAATAAGCTTATAGGTAAACTTGGCACACATTTGTTCGCTATGCAATTTCACTAACAATGGTTGTTAATGGTGAGCTTGCTAGTCTCATGGACAACTTTCCTTTGTCGTCTGACAGGACATACTGAGATTGAAAAGTCGCCTTGTTCTATTTAACACGAAAAATACGTTGGCGTCGAAGCAATTTAGTTGAAGAGCAATCAGCCGCGAGAGCGGACTACAGAGATCTTGATTGTCTGTCGTGCCAAAAAATCTCAATAGTCATTGCTGAGTCAATAGCTTGAAGCGACCGTTGGATGATTAAGCATTTGCTTCTAGATATACTAGCAAAACACACACAATTGAACACGTATATGTACATGTGTTTCATATAATGCAGAAGAGATTTTCTCCGTAGTTCGGTAAATTAACAGAATATATATTTTTTTAATGAAACCGTTTCTCTGGCTTAGAGACATGGCATGTAACTAGGAGTAAAGGTCAGTGTAATCTTAAAGCAGTAACTGGTGTTCGGTAAAAAAAAGTGTTAAAGAGATATCATTCCACTAAGCCAAAGCTTGTTCATGAGACGGTGTGACCAGTTTCTTCTTTTGCCGACTTTTCCTTCCGTAGCCATAAGACAGCTACACGTTTACAGTTGAACCCCGTAGTCATCTCTGAACTTAGCACAATAGAATGAGACACATCTGTTCACCAAATGTAAGATATATACCATCAGCCAATGTTACTATGGCCTGGTAAACATGACATCAATACATATTTCAGAACCGTCCGCTGGCTGCTTCCATCAGGGTCAGTGATCCATAACTGACCAAAACTCTATCGCGCCTCCAATTGGTGACCTTGGAAACAGACTGAAATCGTATAGGGTGACTAGGAGATTATGGTTCGAAGAGCAAAGACAAACCGGTTCCAAAAAGGTCGTTCTGAACGACACATATATCGCAGCCTCGTTGTGATACACACCGTTACAAACGTCCTTTTCAAGACAAATGCCTAAAAATGAACACATCATTGATCTATGTGGTTAATATGGTAAATATATTTATAGAGGCACAACGACAGCCTTGGTGCATATTGTGTTGTTTAACATCAGAGATTTCAAGCTCAACCAAACTCGCCGGCGACATAGAGACAGGGTTGCTGGCCCACTGACCCTACCTCAGTAATGTCTCGGTATTATTCTTCTTCTTTGTCTTCTTCTTCTTTCGTCCTTCTTCCTCCCTCCTTCCTTCTTCCTTCCTTCTGCCTTCTTCCTTCCTCATTCCTTCTGCCTTCCTTCTTTCTCCTCCCTCCTCCTTTCTCCTTCCTCCTTCTTCCTTCTTCTTCATCATCTTCTTCATCTTCTTCTTCTTCTTCTTCATAACCTAAGAGGCCGTTATTGCTACCACATCGAGCTGTATTATGAAATGTATGTTAATGTTCGGTACGCCAGTTTGTTGCTCAACAAATGAGTTGCTTCCCTTCAGAACGTCCTCTGTAACTCTTATCTCTGAAACATCTATTTTCTAGCTATCAGTATGCTCTCTAAGCAGATTTCCTGTTTCAAATAACGTAAGCGTCGAACTTCAATGTTAATCTATGTGCAACTATTTAAATTAAACCATTTATGCAGTGTTAAAAAGCATTTCTAAGTTTGGTGCAGATACCTCGCTTATAAAAAAACCAGAACAACACCGATGTTTTGACCTAATATGTTTCAAGCTACTATTGTTCTAATTTCGGGTACATTAATGTTAGATGTTCACGTCGATGTGGCAGTAAATGAGGCATGTCACAATGTAACAAGGTGCCTTAAGCGAACACCAAAAGGAAAATGTTAGGTGAGCGCTTGTATTACACCACCAGAAATCAGGAGAGGTGTTCCATCAGACGATCGAACGGAAGAAGCAGTCCAACGATCCGAGACACCTCCCTATTGGATATAACCCAGATTTGGATCGACTGAAATCAAGGAGCAGTATCTTACAAACTACAATTAACCGGTCAGAAACAGCACCGAAAAATGACACGAGAGATATGCTGAAGAATGGCTATGGATCAAAGAACTTGCGACAGGGCATAACATGCTATACTCTGTGTGGAGAGTCATAAACAGATTAAGAACTGGAGTGTCCAGGTGTAGATGAAACTTGACAAAATTGGGGGATATAGGGATGACGATGTTAGCAAATGTGGAGCTATCCAGGACCCAAACACCCGTACAACAGTCTAAGAATGCAAGAACCATCCAGGACCCAAACACCCGTACAACAGTCCAAGAATGCAAGAACCATCCAGGACCCAAACAACAGTCCACGAATGCAAGAACCATCCAGGACCCAAACAACAGTCCAAGAATGCAAGAACCATCCAGGACCCAAACAACAGTCCAAGAATGCAAGAACCATCCAGGACCCAAACAACAGTCCAAGAATGCCAGAACCATCTACTGTGATCGATCTCATGGAGACGAATAGAAGAGATCCATTAGCTGCTGATTTCTGGTTCAATACTTCGTGAGGTTGTCGACACGGAAAGTAAGTATTTTAGATGTCAGATTAAAAATACATCAGCACTCTTTCAGACTAAACATTATTTAAAAGTTATAAACTTTTATTAAAAAGCTATACAATGAGCAAGTTACATATATAAACTAAGAGCTGTTGTAATGTAGCCCTTTTCAGTAATGGCAGACAAAAAAGAATATGCAATCTTGGAGTTGTAACACTCTACTGAGTCTTTGGTTTTTTATTTCCTTGCGGCTTATTTCATTTTAACTTCTCCATGCTGCTGCAAAACCCTTTTTTTTAACCACAGCACGGGGTGACTTTTCATGGTAGACTTACAGTTGAATCGGTCTGTAGATTTATCTTACCAGGATGTCAATTCGTGTCCAGTTTCTTTATGTCACGCTTACATACATCATTGGACCTTAGCTGTTGTCGACCGACTCTTCTTTTGTCATCCGCCAACTGCCCATAGGGGTGCGACCGTCTTTCATGCGACGAACATGACCGTGCCATCGTAGTTTCTGCTACATAAATAGTGTAGAGTGTACATGCTTGGGAAATCAATGTGTGAGTTCACCTCTGTATGTGAGTTCACCTCTGTATGTGAGTGCACCTCTGTATGTGAGTTCACCTCTGTATGTGAGTTCACATCTGTATGTGAGTTCACCTCTGTATGTGAGTTCACATCTGTATGTGAGTTCACCTCTGTATGTGAGTTCACCTCTGTATGTGAGTTCACCTCTGTATGTAAGTTCACCTCTGTATGTGAGTGCACCCATGTCTGCGCCCCTCCTTTACCATGTAAATCCAAAAATTGTAGCCTCTTCATAATGTACGTCCTGATTTGCCATTAGCAAAAGTTACTTTAATGATAGAGAATTATTATTTTCCATGGAACAAATATAATGCGATCTTTATCCCTAAATACCACTCAGCTACCACAACAATCGGAAGAAAGTCGGACAACAGCTCGGCATAATCGCAGAATATTAAAGCAAACTAAGCAAAGCGAATTTGTCACTAGACAAACCAAAATAACGCAGATATAATCTTAATTACTCGTACCTTTATCCTTCGCAAAAAACGTTCGTTGGTTGCAATTGGCCGAATATAACAAATTTGGATATGTCGTCATCGGTATCAGTTGAGACTTAAATGTACTTTTCAAGTTTTCTTTTCGTTTGTTCTGTGCCCTGGATACCTTCAGGAACGTGTTATACAAACATTCCTGGTGCCCACATTAAACTCACATTTAATAAATGTCTTATCTCTAGTTAAACTCTGTTTATTTTTTTAGAAAATGTACATTTCATCTATTGTTATGTTAAATAATGCCCTGCATTCTTGACCAAACTGTATTATAAATAATCACAGGCTGGAATGGTAATCAGTTGCCAGCCCCAGAAAACATTTTCGCTGGCCTCAAGCGTCAATACTCTCGATAATATAAGATCCCCGTTTTACCAGTTCAAACATTTTTTAGAACCAGGAAGATTTTATTATTGGGATAGCGTGCTGGATATTTTCGACTGGCATATTGCCGTTTTCTGGTGCCAAACAACGGGCAACAATAAGATCATCCCCAGATAAATGCACAAACTGTATGTAAGAAGGGCAACTATATTTGTTACCTCATGCTCCTGCTTGTTTGAAGAAGGATACATGATTGTGAAGACATTATCTCCAACAACAGTATCTGATAGGATACTACATTATTCAATTATCACATGTATCATCGCTATACCAGTTGAACATAAAAACTATAGCTTATCTGCACCTTGTGACCTTTTCTGATTTGGGTTTTTTTTTGTTTTTTTTTTTTTTTTTGCGTCAACCTAGATTTACCAAAACTGCTCTATCATATTCAGCGTGATCTCTCCTACTCAATTTTCACATTCAGTAACTGCCTGAACTTAACTGGCAAGCCGTTGGAAAGCCAGCCCAGGTTTAAGCGTTATCGCACACACGCTACAATAGGCCAGCCCGACGAGTGACGTGTCTGCTAGGCTCATCAGTAATGTGGCAGGCTCAGAGAACGAGATCGAAGATCGGCCTAGCAACGTTGAGTTAAATAACAGGCAGGGGGAAAAGGCTAACCTATTCAACCCTGTAACGTATCGTTAGGGCTGTTTCATTGTTCTGCTTCATTTTATTTTAACTTTCGCTTGTAACAGCTAGACAAAATGGTGAGAAACATTTTCCATTCTTTTGTGACATATGTTGCTTTTTCGTCCTGTCTTTTTTATTTAGGATTTTATTAATACAGCACCTTCGTCCCTTTGGCCACAAGAGCTATGCTAGTAGCAACATTTCTTATTCTTCTTCTTCTGCATCATTTTGTGATTTAATTTTTGAGGTTTCCACCGTCAAACAAAGAATGGACTGCTTGTTGTCTGAAGCATTTCTTCAGCATTGTTGAATGTCAACAATAGGTAACTTTACTCTTTTGTACGCTTAAAAGTGGCGGATTGTAGTAGCTCTCCGGACATCCCAAGGGAGCTTATGGATGTGGACAGGCGGGTGTACTTTGTTTGGCATTATTTATGTATCGTGCACCACAACAGGGATCACGTCGATCCTCGACCTAGTTATTTAGTGTGTTATAAAAGTTTCCAGGGAATGAGGTGAGGGTCTTGACCAGTATATTTTGCATGACCCTGACTAGCACATCTGATCGGTATGATTTACCTGACCCAGACTAACATGTCTGATCAGTATGATTTACCTGACCCTGACTAACATGTCTGATCAGTATGATTTACCTGACCCTGACTAACATGTCTGATCAGTATATTTTGCATGACCCTGACTAACATGTCTGATCAGTATGATTTACCTGACCCTGACTAACATGTCTGATCAGTATATTTTGCATGACCCTGACTAACATGTCTGATTGGTATGATTTACCTGACCATACGTTAGTCTCCCTTCCCCAAGCCCCATTTTACTGCAGCACAATTTTGAATCTAGTGTTGAATCGCTGTGTCAGTGTACCTTCCTTGACTGGCATTAAATGGGTCTGGTGCTAACCAGCTTTCTTATTACAAGAATCTCGACCGACGTGTGTACACCTGCCACTATGTGCAAAAGAAATAAATTACCCCCCTCTTGGTATAGCAGCAAGTGGTTCAAACTCCATCCCATGCGTTCTTCCTTATGGTGGTTGGTCAACAACCGAGGTACCCATTGTGAACACATCTCCAGGTACTTCAGTTCTTTGCTAACCAACATCTGAACTGCCCCTAGCGACACACCGAATTCGTCTGCTAGCGACGGTCCACCCGAATTGTTTCATCAATTTTAGCGCTGGCATCTTCTGGCGCAACAATATGCGCCTGAACTGGTCTTGGAAGTTCTTTCGTAACTCACGTCTTTCTTTAAACATCGTTTTCCAGTTCTTCACTGTTGTCTTCGACCCCCTTTTGTCACCATACACTGCCTACATTCTGTCATGAATGTCAACTGGTCGACATCCTTCAGCTGTTAGAAGGCGAATCACCGCTCGCTGATCAACTCTGGACGGATTTCGTATTACATCTGTCATGTTTTCAACGGTCTGCTGAAGAAACTATGAATCGGATGCTAATTAAATTTTGCAAACTTGACTGTTGGTATGTAATGTATACACCAGAAGTGACATCATCATCTTGCGCATCGTACGAATGTTCACTTGGTGCAGTTAGGTCCGGGTTCATTTGAACACGCCTCGTAAATATGACCTTGTGCACAGTATTGATTAATTTTGTTAACAAAACACACATTGTTATAACAACCACCTTACGTATCAGCTGTAGGTGAATGCGGCCCTACTTCCGCTGAGTGACAGGGCCTTAGGCCCAGGAAAATGGTTGCTGACCCTGGAACACGGGCACGGTCGATATTAAATGGCATCCTACAGACAGGCCTGTTACCAACGGCATGTCAAATATATACCTGATAGAAAGGCATCTTGGAATTGTCGATTCTACTTTCTAAGTTTAACAAAACATGATGACATATTTATATGAAAATAGATCAAAAAATGGAAGCAGCATTCCATGAATGGCTGTACAACACATATTGGAAAGCTGTACGCTCACACATGAAGTAAAAAACCAAAACTTTGCCTCGTCAGACGGATGTAAAAAAAACCCAGCTATACACATCAAAGTGTAAATTGTTTTGAAAACAACTTGTACTGAATTCTTCTTCTTCTGCTTCGATCAATTGATGCTGTTCTTCTAGTCCGGTGAGGCTTACGAAGGAGACTGCATTTCTTCGCCAGTCCATCACAGCTTTTCGCACATGTTCGCTTTCCCCTCCCCAGATTTTCTTTGGTCTGTATAGTTTGGTTAGGCAGCGTTTCTCTGCACTCAGTGCGACAGACAAGCGCTTTCAGGCTAGGATTGGTTGGAGACGCCACCTACGAACCCACTCGCGGATTGACAGATGACAAGGTGGTCCTCTTCCGAAACGATAGACAAACAACAACAACATAGATTTGTGTTTTATATTAGTAAGTAGCATGTCCTTTTGAGAACGTCGCTTCATCCAGCAGCCAACCAATGTGGCTGTAATAAGTTTCTTTGTAAATCTGCAGTACAGTTGGTTGCCATCACTTTCCCTGCATGGAAGAGGGGGAAAAAAACCATGTCTGCCAAACTGGACACGAGCGTGATTCGAACTGGGTGCGTTGGGATTGTGAAATGGACGCTTCAGCCCTGGCCACACAACTTACATATGGAAGCGTTCTGGAGAAGGTGGACCGGGGGTACTTCTGACTGTAGTGCAATGCGAGGATCTTCTGTAACCTCATCACACTGGTGATTATATTGTCAATCCCCCTGCCCTTCGTTGGCCCGGCTGCTATGACCACAGCCTGTATACAGCCATACCCCAAAGTGAGGTAGTTTCTTGATTTCCATGACCCGAATGTTGTACTTCGCTTCCAAGTTAGTCTATGCCAGTGCCCTCAAATAAGATATATATCTATAAACTTATTCAACTTGGAGACGAGCAACTGGAAGATTAATAAATACAACGAGCATATCGTCATATGGATCGAGTTATCACTTAGTGGGAGCAAAGAATGTTTGTTCATGAAAACGATAAGAAGGCAAGTATTTACCTGCACTCAGGTAACACGTATAACGACCAACTGAAAAGAAAATGGAGTAAGGGGCAGCCTGGAATTCGAACACAGGACTTCCGGATGACGCTAGCGCTTATTTACAAGAGAGAGATGGGTTAGGGTACTACACCAGAGGGTCACCCCAAGAAAGCGGCCACAGTTGGCTAAGCCGTTCGTCGTTCAGCAGATGCGACTATGGAAAGGCCGAGTTCGATCCAGGCATATTTATAGACTGAAACACTTCCTGACCACCGTGTCACCAAGCGCGTGATATACAGGCCTTACATGATTGCGTAGAAGGTGGGAGGGGATCCACTGAATGGGAGGGGATCCACTGAATGGGAGGGGATCGACTGAATGGGAGGGGATCCACTGAATGGGAGATGATCCACTGAAGTGGGGATCCACTGAACGGGATGGGATCTACTGAATGGGAGGGGATCCACTGAATGGGAGATGATCCACTGAAGTGGGGATCCACTGAACGGGATGGGATCCACTGAATGGGAGGGGATCCACTGAATGGGAGATGATCCACTGAAGTAGGGATCCACTGAATGGGAGGGGATCCACTGAATGGGAAATGATCCACTGAAGTGGGGATCCACTGAATGGGAGGGGATCCACTGAAGAGGGGATCCACTGAATGGGAGGGGATCCACTGAAGAGGGGATCCAATGAATGGGATGGGATCGATTGAATGGGAGGGGATCACTGAATGGAAGGGGATCCACTGAATGGGAGAGGATCCACTGAATGGGAGTAGATCCACTGAACGGGAGGGGATCCACTGAATTGGAGGGGATCCACTGAAAAGGGGATCCACTGAATGGGATGGGATCCACTGAATGGGATGGGATCCACTGAGCAGGAGGGGATCCACTGAGTGACTAATCTTGACCGTCGTGAAGAAAGCTGTGTCACTAAGTACGTGCATGTCTCAAGACTTCTATTTTGTTGCTCTTTCATAGCTCCTATTATTGACGAGGCATCAAGTCAATGGTGCAAGGCTTTGTGTGGGAATATCTTCATCTTGGATTTCTGAATATTAATGTTGCTCCTCAGCGATGAATTGAACAAACACACGACACAAAATGTATTGTGTCGGCATTAATATGGCTGCTGGAAAGACTGATACACACTAAATCCATGGAGAGAAACCAAATTGAAGAATTCAGCAAGGAAAACCGTTTAGTAACAATGTTAATAAAACGTTACTTACTGACAGGGTAGACGACGCATTAAATGGTGAGTTGTAAGGTCAACATGTCTGACAATAAGTGGTCAGTCTGGTTAAAATGATCACGTGACAAGTCATGTTGCACCATTTATGCTGCCTCTGAAATTCTCGTCATGTTTCTTCAATTGTGTATTCTTTATTCGCAGCCTAGATTGTGAATGAAGAATAAACAATAGAAGCAACGGGCCGTTCATATCTGACCCCCGGAGTCGGACAGAGTACCGAAATAACAACAAAATTAAAAAATATTGGAGACCACCTATCAACAACAAGAAGGGTGAACAAAGGACATGAAACATTTTTGTTTCAGTGAAACACTAGGCCCATATAGATACATACATGCAAGCACTTGTTTATGAGACCTGATATCGAGCAAATGACTACGGTCTGGGGTGGAAAAAAGCGCGCCTCCGCCAGTAGAAACTAGTGAGGCTCACATCTAAGTAAGAAACAGCCTAGATTACTTAACGGGATCAAGATGCTGAGCAGCGCATGAGCTGCAGTGGTCAGCGACCCATAGCTGACTGCTAGCGTCAGGGCCAGCGAACCATAGCTGCCAAGACCCTTCTACACCTCCATGTGGTGATCCTGGATAACAGGCTGCAGCAGGGCAGACTGGCTAAGAAGAAGGGATCGAAGAGGGAATGCTAACCCGGTACTCAAAAAATGCTTGCTGAAGTCGGATGTGTTGGACCGAAAGGTGCAAATATCGCAGCCAAGCTGTAAACTACGACACAACGCATTCCGTTCTCTGGACTACATTCTGCTACTTAAGCCCTTTCAGGGTTTGGTAGTGGGAGATTGAAAACGAACGAAGAAGAAGAAGAAGAAGAAGAAGAAGAAGAAGAAGAAGAAGAAGAAGAAGAAGAAGAAGAAGAAGAAGAAGAAGAAGAAGAAGAAGAAGATTACTTAACGTTTGGTTAAGGAAAATTGATATCACTGCCCGTCAGAGTCTTAGGTTTCCGGTTTCTTTTAGGAGATAAGGAAGTGTATGGATACTGCTCGCCCGAGTTGCACCCGGGTAGTAACCTTTCGGTCATGGCTGAAGAGAGTTGTATTTAAGGTTTTTTACATCATTACGGGTAATCGCTGCAATTGATCGGATAGAGACTTCATGTTCAGAAACCAGTTGAAGTAGGTGGCCTGATGCATGTATTTGAGCAAACAGTCGAATAATTATGAATACTGTTGGTTTGTGTAGCTCGCTGATTGTACACACTCCTGCTCAATCTTCTCATGCGTAGTTCTGTTCTCGACATACGTTTGATTTAAAACTCATGCATTACTGTTCAGTGCAGTTTAAGTGCCATCTCCGCATCGAAGGTCGGCTGCAATTGATATCCAGCGTACTTTATATCTTGCCGTAATGGTGCAATCTGACAAGCGTTTCCCAGTTCATCTTCTGATGATATCCACCCAATTGTAACGTTATCTGCCTCATGAACGACTGCCTTCCACCCTACCCTCTAGTATGGTTTTCAATAAGTAAGTATGTCTTGTTATAAGACCAAAATAACTTAACTGTATAATCCTGATTTCGGTCATTATTTGTCCAACGCTCACAGCCCCCCCCCTCCCCCCCCCCCCCCCCCCCCCCCCGCCAACGTTGTCAACACCTCCTTATGTGTTTTCTTATCTTTCCAAGAAATGCTACCCACTATTCAATATACCCACATTTCGAAGGCTTCAATAATCTTTTCCATCTTGCTAGTCAGTGTCCATGTTTCGGTGCCATAGAGAGGTAACGAGTATATATAACACCTGACAATTCTCATTTAAAATTTATGATTTATCTGTTTGGATGTCAGAATGTGTTGCATGGGAGTGAATACCATCTTGACCATACCTTTTCTCTTTATGATTTATATTTCGCAGCTGCCTTTTCCCGTTATTATATGACCTAGACAGAAGAAACTCTGTACCTATTCCAGTGGCTGATTTTATATTTGCATCTGTATACATGATTTCTTGTCCCTTTTCCAAAGTATCATAGCCCATCTTTTCTTTATGTTTATGTCTATCTGCATTTCTTTGTACATATCTTTTATTCATATTATATGTACATATTAAATATATACATTTATATCTGCACTACACATATTGTCTATTCAATATGGCTACCTACTCGATATATAATGCATTTAATGTTAGAAGTTACTGAGACCAGCATAACAGCTGCGTTTATTGTAGGATAGATACTATGAAATATACGTTTAGTCAGAGATTGGTGAATGCTTGGAATGCATTTCCAAAGAAAATAATGAAGGCAGGGCCAATTAATGTATCAATACAAAATTGGATTCGTATAGTTATGTTTAGATCAAGGGAAGTAAAACAAACTGGTTGTATACAGACAATGTAGAGTCTTCTAAACAAGTATAAAGAAGTTAAGTATGACGTACCAGGTCAGCAGAATATGAATGTAGTCAAAACACATACATTGCTATCGTCCGTGAATTGTCAGAGATTTCATTGTAATAGACCACATATTCTGTTGATAATGTGGGATGGTTAGCTTCTTCACTCACTGCCTTTCCTCCTCAAACATTCAGCATGGTACCCATTTACGGCTAGATTGATTGCAGCGTTTTGAAAACCGAGACAGAACAGAACCGAGGCAAATCTGTCGCAAGAAGCGAGTGCTCTGCCACTCTGCCACTCAGGTGTGCCGTGAATTGTTTGGTCTTTTAGTTTAATGTGAGGCTTGCGACTCGAACTACAACAGACTGCTTGAAAGAAAGCCCCTATAGCGTATTTGCAGCGGCAGTTTCTCTTTGTTCACTTCTTCTTCTTCTTCTTCTTCTTCTTCTTCTTCTTCTTTAGCTTCCTCTTATTCTTCTTCTTCTACTCCTTCTCTGTGGAGGAGGACTAACGTCTGGTCAGGCAAAATATACTGGTCAGACATCTTAGTCAGTGTCAGGCAAAGCATACTGTGGCCAAGACACTCACCTCGGCTTCCTAGTAGCCTTTCCTGGAAACGGACTGTTTTCATGGCAGCTTGGCTAACGAGGGGAGGATCGACGTGATCCCTGTGTTAGTGAGTGACATGCAGATGACACCAATCATAGCACAACCGGTCCACCTTCCTCAGCACGCTCGGGATGTGAGGAAAGCTACTGCAACCCGCCACTAACCGTCCTTTTCATAGCGCTCAAAAGAGTAACTTACTCATTGTGGGCATCGCAAACAACAACAATACTCCTTCCCTACTTCATCCTTCTTCTTCCTCTTTTTTCATACTCTTATTATTCTTTCTCTTCTTCTTCTTCTTCTTCTTCTTCTTCTTCTTCTTCTTCTTTTTCTTTTTCTTATTCTTCCTCGCTCAGCTTCATATGAAAGATCATATTTCAATTGACGTGTAATAGCCAGATATCAGTGGATAGTAGCCAAGTCCTCAAACATTAAGTCTTAGGTTTGTTTACTGTTAAGGACAGGTTGGGTTTGAAAGCAATTCGTCTTCTTCTTCTACTTCTTCTTCTTCTTCTTCTTCTTCTTCTTCTTCTTCTTCCTCTTCTTCTTCTTCTTCTTATTATTATTATTATTATTATTATTATTATTTTTATTATTATTATTATTATTATTATTACTCGCTACTTCTTCTTCTTCTTCTTCTTCTTCTTCTTCTTCTTCTTCTTCTTTCTTTTTCTTCTTCTTCTTCTTCTTCGGCGTTCATCATGAAAAAGATGTTTATGACTTTCTGCGCTAATTTACAGAGAGGCTCCAATATTTGCGCCAATCAGCCAGACATAACCGATATTAGCATGGCTTTTCTTTATCATTCCTATACATAATCTTACAGCCAGGCTGCTCGGTTGCAGTCTGTTTCCAGGATCGCCCCTTGCAGCCGAAATAAGGTCAGCTGTGATTTACTAACCCTGATGCAAGTAGCCAGCTATGAGTAGATGGCAAAATGTCAGCTCATTCACTGCTGCATCTTCGGCCTTTGTTGCGGTTTCCGTAGAAGTTGTTTTAGAAGACAATGTCGTTATTACCATGCCATTAGTCCACTTCTACAAAATGCTTGGTAGGTTACAGTGATCATATTCTTGTCCACCCGAGAAGTGCACGTGTTAGCCAGGACAATTATCCCACACATCTTGTATGTATGTCCTAATCGTGTCGTCCATATGGCTTTTGGGCAGTAGTTTCACTACAATCCTAATCGTGTCGTCCATATGGCTTTTGGGCAGTAGTTTTACTACAATCCTAATCGTGTCGTACATATGACTTTTGGGCAGTAGTTTCACTACAATCCTAATCGTGTCTTCTATATGACTTTTGGGCAGTAGTTTCACTACAATCCTAATCGTATCGTCCATATGGCTTTTGGGCAGTAGTTTTACTACAATCCTAATCGTGTCGTCCATATGGCTTTTGGGCAGTAGTTTTACTACAATCCTAATCGTGTCGTCCATATGACTTTTGGGCAGTAGTTTTACTACAATCCTAATCGTGTCGTCCATATGACTTTTGGGCAGTAGTTTTACTACAATCCTAATCGTGTCGTCCATATGGCTTTTGGGCAGTAGTTTTACTACAATCCTAATCGTGTCGTCCATTTGACTTTTGGGCAGTAGTTTTACTACAATCCTAATCGTGTCGTCCATATGGCTTTTGGACAGTAGTTCCACATAAATCTCCGTTGGGTTGTATCTTTTCCTTTTAGGCAGTAATTCTCATCAAATCCATATCATGTTGTATCTCTTCCTTCTAGGCAGTAATTCCCATCAAATCCCTATTATGTCGTATCTCTTCCTTCTAGGCAGTAATTCCCATGAAATCCCCATTGTGTCGTATCTCTTACTTTCGGACCTGCCGAAGTACAGGCTGTTAGTCCAACAGTTAACAAAAGCGAACTCCCAAGTTGAAGCTACCATACAAAAGACGTACATCAATCGTATGCTTCATCTACCTATATCGTCGCGGCATTTATCCTGCTAGAAAGGCTATACGGCTGAGGAATAAATGTCACATACCCCTTTAACGTCACGCAGTGTGCATGATAGATTATTATTGTTCCTATATATTGTCTCTACGTTCTTCTACGGCACTACATGAACATCAATTACGGATTCGGGGGGCTAAACGAAAACAGAAAGCAGAAAAGAAAGAAATATTTCCGCTTTGGAATTTGGAACTCATTACGCCTGTGTGGTATTATCCCAACGTTGTGAGGTTGAGCCGTTTTGGGGAATTTAACGCACTGAACACCCTCAAACGTATTTCTATTGTCCCATCCTTGCGTACACCCTACCCTACAACACTGGAATATTACACATGCTTATATGGCATAATGTCCACATAGACTACTACATCACATCCTAGACTTACTGTTAAAGGAAAAGTTTCATATATCTTTAACGCTTTCATTACCTATTTGTAATTATATGTGTGTGGAAAGATGAAAGACAGAACGATAGTGTTGTGTAGTTCAGATAACGTTTGTAATCGCCAATGGAATGCGGATGGTATGTGTTCTGTCCCAAATGCTTTCTTCTTCTTCTTCTTCTTCATCGTACGCAATCAGACAGACCCCATTATTTATTCGAAAAAAGCAGCGGTCATCCTGAGGCTGTCGACACTGCCATAGAGCTTGTCTAGTGTTGCCACTGGTGATGGCCGCATCTGCTCTCTCTGATCCTCGTATGGCGGGCAGTCTTGCAGCAAATGCTCAGCTGTCATTTTCCCGGTACCGCACTGGCATTCGTCAGTGCCCCCTATCTTCAATTTGTTGAATAGGTGGTACCTCAGTCTATTCTGGCCATTGCCAAGTCTGAAGACCACGACCTGCTCTCTTCTGTTCAACTGGTAATAGGCATCGTTTTTTGTGTAGCCAGCATGTTCGGTTTCCCATTTGGTCATGTATCTAGCTCTAATAAGCCGTGTTGACTCTTCGTAGGTCATACTAGTATCTGGTTGTGGTAGTTTTGCACCTTCTTTTGCTTTCTAATATTTATATCGACCCAATTGATTCAGAGGCCTCTCAGGCTGCTGCATACTATCCAGATCATAATTCCATCTCAGGAGTGCCTTTCTAATGCCTCACATATACAGACGAACAGAGACTTAAAAATCACTTAGCCGTAGTGGAAACATAGCAAGCTTGGAATGTGAGTAAAGCTACTGCGAGCCTCCATCTAACGCCATGTTAAGGAATGTGAGTAAAGCTAATGCGAGCATCCATCTAACTCCATGTTCAGGAATGTGAGTAAAGCTACTGCGAGCCTCCATCTAACGCCATGTTAAGGAATGTGAGTAAAGCTACTGCGAGCCTCCATCTAACTCCATGTTCAGGAATGTGAGTAAAGCTACTGCGAGCCTCCATCTAACTCCATGTTCAGGAATGTGAGTAAAGCTACTTCGAGCCTCCATCTAACGCCATGTTCAGGAATGTGAGTAAAGCTACTTCGAGCCTCCATCTAACGCCATGTTCAGGAATGTGAGAAAAGTTACTGCGAGCCTCCATCTAAATCCATGTTCAGGGACACACACAAAAGTAAACTTCCCAAACATGGGTATTTAACAACTTTACAATAGAAGAGTGGCTAAAAAGAAGGGAACGAAGAGGGAAGGCAACCTTGTACTAAAAAATGTCTGCTGAAGTCGGATGTGTTGGACCGAAAGTTGCAAATATCGCAGTCGAGCTGTCAACTACGACACAACGCTTTCCGTTTACCAGACTACATCCTGCTACGCGTAAAGCCATTGTTGGGATTGTTAAGGAACAAAGAAGATGAAGAAGAAAAAACAATTTCGGTATTTAATAATTAACGAAACTGTTTCTGTCTTCCTATCGTCCAATAACAACACTAGATGATTATATATATATATATCGTCAATTGATAAACACCTATAACTTTAGATGTATGTAAAAGTAATTTGGCAGCATTTACTACAATAATTTTTCAGAACAACAGAAATAGCAACATTAGCAACAACACAACAGCCTCAGTCGATAGATTATAAAAGTTAACAGCAACAACAGCCTCAGTCGATAGATTCTAGCAGTTAACAGCAACAGCAGCTTCAGTCGATAGATTCTAACAGTTAACAGCAACAACCGCCTCAGTCGATAGATTCTCACAGTTAACAGCAACAACAGCCTCAGTCGATAGATTCTCACAGTTAACAGCAACAACAGCATCAGTCGATAGATTCTCACAGTTAACAGCAACAACAGCCTCAGTCGATAGATTCTCACAGTTAACAGCAACAACAGCCTCAGTCGATAGATTATAACAGTTAACAGCAACAACAGCCTCAGTCGATAGATTATAACAGTTAACAGCAACAACAGCCTCAGTCGATAGATTATAACAGTTAACAGCAACAACAGCCTCAGTCGATAGATTATAACAGTTACCAGCAACAACCTAAATAGCAAAATCAACAACAATAACCTTTGTGGATGAATTCTAACAGTTGACAACAACAACAGCAACAACAGAAATAATAACACCAACTACAATAAAAACAGCCTAAGTGGACGAAATCTAACAGTTAGCAACACCAACAACCAAAGGGGATGAGATCTAACAGTGCAGCAACAACAACACAAATAACATCATCAACAACCGAAGTGGATTAAATCTAGAAGTATAAAGTACAATTGCAAGCACACAAATCACACAACGCCCTCGAATGAAGAGAATGGATCAACTATATCCTTCCAAGCTAATCGTAAAGGTCTTGAAAGAAGTTTGCGTTAATGGACCAGCAGCTTCCTCGTGTAAAACCACTGATGCTGACACGGAAAATAAACAATTTGGATACAGACTTCCTGCCATGTGCCCATTTGTAATGATGACCCTCTGATTCCCATAGAGCAGGAAAGTGATCAGAGAAAGCAGAAACAAAAAAAAACAATCAAATGAAACATCCAGAAGCTTCGGCAGTGTAAAAGAGCCGACAAACAAGTACAGATGAGTATGCAGGACAAGAAATGTTACCTGACGAGTCTAAATCCGTATTGCTCATAACAAAATGCAGGATTACAACCGGATTTCAAACTCAAATTTTGGGGATGCTTTTAGGTAGCAAGTTGAAAATAGGAGACACAGATTAGAAACATATCGACATAAAGAATAACAAAGATATAAAATACAAAGAAAAGATAGTAATAAAGCATATAAATAACAACACGATTGTTGAGTCCTTATCGTAGAGGAGATGTAAACATGCTGGAAAGGATGCAACAAAGAGCGACGAAGCTGATAGTGAGATTCCATAATTACAGTTACGAGGAAAGACTCAGAAATGCCGGTCTAAAGTGTCTTAAAAAGAGAAGAAATCGAGGTTAATAAAGGTTAAGATAATCACAGGAAATGATAAATTAGATAACAAGTTGTTTTTTTCAAAATGCAACCACCTACAAGACCAAGAGAGCATAGCTACACATTAACTAAAGAAAGGTCTATGCTAAATATTAGGTAATATATTTTTAGCCAGAGAGTCGAAAATTCGTGGAATGCATTGCCACCGTAAGTAGTGGGGGCAAGGACAGTTAATGCATTATATGCATTGGTTGTATACAGACTCTGCAGTATTCTAAACCAGTATACCGACGTTCAGTTAAGTGTAGAAAGAATGAAACAAAGGATGCAAAAGTGAAAAGAAAAGAAAACGAATAAAACAGACATATATAAATCAAGAAAAAAGCAGAAAGAAAAATATCGAAAAGTTTGAAAAACTACAGAGAAGAAGACAAGTCAGACGAACATGCTTGACGCTGAATGAGGACCCAGAAAATTATGATATGAGAATAAAAGAAATACATACATTTGATCTAATCAAACATGTAAGCCAATATCGATACAGCAAATGGTGGCAACCCGTATTTATTGTTTACCATCAGGGTACAATCACAAGTAGGGATCTGGCTCCCTACTATGCATGTTGTAGTTGTGCACAAATCTGATTACGTCAGCATATTAGGGAAAGTGTCACAAATCCTCTGTTTTGTCACAGGTTGGCTTCACGGGGGCCAACTAAAACGGGGAGTACAGTAAATATACCTGCATCGTTCTCGTGGTCTTGTTGCCATCACAAATATTGTATTCATAACCACCTTAACCAACAGGCAACATCACTTAGGCAAGTTAGGGTTTAGAGGAATACGTGATCTCGTGGTAAGTCGTCCTCTGGTGCTGGAGGTCGCTGGTTCAAATCACAGTGGAGACCGGCGTTTTTTTACGTGGACTTTCTGGCATTTTTCCCTATAGTATTGTAGTGTAGTATAGATCGGATACCCACGTACAGTGTCGCGCAGGTTAAAAACCACTCGGCAGTTGGAGATGGGCAAAAGTAGGCTTAACGGTCGTTGTCCGGGCAATTTGGGGACGGCGTGGCCTAGTGGTTAAGTGGCACGGCTCACGATCCGAAGGTGCTGGGTTTTGTCTAATATGAGGTTACTACATTTACGTTGTTTTATCTAAGATAGTGTTTTGGCATTTATGTGATTTTGTCTAAGAGGGGTTACTGGTATTTACGTGGTTTTGTCTAAGAGGGGGGTTATGAGCATTTACTTGGTTTTGTCTAAGAAGGCTTCCCCCATGGACATCTGCCATCTGTCTCAATCCTCATTTTGTTATGACGATGATGACCCTTGAGTCTGTTATGTCGTGTTCTCAGTCTGAAGATGATGACTTGCTCTTCTCTAGATAAATTAAAGTAGCTGTCTTATTTTCACTTTTGAATTCCACCGCACCTTCGCTTTATTTCTACGTAATGGTTTTCTTAGAGTACATCGTTTATTTTAGGGCTAAACGCACAACTGCACATGGTTAGTGCATTGGCTTCCTAGCCGAGCGATCTGGGCTCAATCCGCAATTGATGCAAGATAGGTTTTTGATCGAATTTGGTTCTGTGGGGGGGGGGGGGGGTGGAATGGTCAACACAGCCGCACATACTGGGTACCATAGAAGTCTGGAAAGTAGAGGCGGTCGGTGTGAGACAGACCACAATATCCTATTGTGCGGTTATTAAATTAAAAAAATGGGCCACACACCATATTCTCAACAGGCCACATTGGATGTAAACTGGATCTTTTACCTGAATTGTTTGAAATTGGCCTCCTGGTTCACCTTTGGATACAGAGCTGCGTTGCATGCTTGGCGCCAATTCATTTTTGGGTCGTCTTCTTAGCTCCGCTAATGAGACTCCAATTGGCGGTCTCATCGCTGTTCCTTGAAATATGTTATTTGTTCTTAAAACCGTTGGAGAGAAAGGCTTGCTCGATCATGGGAGAGCAGATCTACTCCATCATGGGAGAGAGGCAGGCTTGCTCGATAATGGGAGAGAGGCAGGCCTGCTCGATTATGGGGAGATAGGCAGGCTTGCTCGATCATGGAGAGAGAGGGAGGCTTGCTCGATCATGGGGAGAGAGGGAGGCTTGCTCTATCATGGGGAGAGAGGCAGGATTGCCCGATTATGGGAAGAGAGGCAGGCTTGCTCGATCATGGGGAGAGAGGGAGGCTTGCTCGATTATGGGGGAGAGACAGGCTTGCTCGATCATAGGGAGAGAGGGAGGCTTGCTCGATCATGGGGAGAGAGGGAGGCTTGCTCGATCATGGGGGAGAGACAGGCTTGCTCGATCATGGGGAGAGAAGCAGGCTTGCTCGATCATGGGGAGAGAGGGAGGCTTGCTCGATCATGGGGGAGAGGCAGGATTGCTCGATCATGGGGAGAGAAGCAGGCTTGCTCGATCATGGGGAGAGAGGGAGGCTTGCTCGATCATGGGGGAGAGGCAGGCTTGCTCGATCATGGGAGAGAGGCAGGATTACTCGATCAAGTGGATAGAGGGAGGCTTGCTCGATCATGGGGGAGAGGCAGGCTTGCTCGATCATTGGGTGAGGCAGGCCTACTCAATCATGGGAGAGCAGATCTACTCAATCATGGGAGAGAGGCAGGCCCACTCAATCTTCGGAGAGCAGATCGACTCAATCATGGGAGATAGGAATGCCTACTCAATTATGGGAGAGAGACATGCCTGCTCAATCATGGAAGAGAGGCAAGCCTGCTCAATCATGGCGTAGTGGCAGGCTTACTCAATTATGGTGAAGAGGCAGAGCTACTCAATCATGGCGAAGAGACAGACCTACTCAATTAATGGGGAGATGCAGGTCTACTCAATCATGTCAAAGAGGGAGTCTTACTCAATCATGGCGAAGAGACAGGCCTACTCAGTTATGGGGAGATGTAGGTCTACTCAATCATGGCGCAGAGACATACCTGCTCAATCATGGCGGAGAGAACGTGGCAAATACCAAAGAGAATTTGAAGACGTGAATTCATCTGGTACAGATGGCTAATGACAAGAAGGCTTGGCATGTATTTGTTTAAGACCTATACCCCACAGAGGTGGGTGCAATTATTTTATCGATTGATTTATTAAGGATCAAAGATAAAAGTAATCCTATAAAAAAGTATGTCGACAAGATTCTTAGACAATAGCCGGTGCCTAGATCAGACCAACAGGAAATCAATATTCCAACACAGACAGTTTTCGTCAAATCGATGCCAAAACAGCCATCATACCTCACAGTCACCAAAACTTGCTAGTAAAAGCTATGCGCATCCAATCTATTTTTGAATGCATTAATTGTCCTTGCCTCCACTACTTCCTGCGTCAATGTATTCCAAGCCTTCACCACTGTCTGGCTAAAGAAATATTTCTTAATATCTAATCTGGACCCTTCTTTAGTTAATGTACAGCTATGCCGTCTTGTTCGTGTAGGTGATTGAATTTTGAAGAAAAAAAACGTATTGTAGTCTAATTTATTCTTTCCTTTGATTATCTTTCAAACCTTTATTAAATAACCTAGAATTCTTCTGTGTTCTTGACACAGTAGGCCGGTTTTTGTTAGTCTTTCCTCATACCTGTAATTCTGAAATATATGC
The DNA here is from genome assembly GCA_036924085.1 of Ariolimax columbianus. NCBI lineage: Eukaryota > Metazoa > Mollusca > Gastropoda > Stylommatophora > Arionidae > Ariolimax > Ariolimax columbianus. Next base: position 55,975,678 of record JAVGWX010000016.1, read on the forward strand.
CACTATCCGCTTTGTCGCTCCTCTATATTGTTCCCTTTCCAACATGCTTTTATTTCCTCTACATTAAGGACTCAACAATCTTTCTGTCTTTTCTGTGTTTTATTGCTGTCTTTCTTCGGAATTTTATGTTTTTCTTGTTATTCTTTCTGTCGATACGTTTCTAATCTATCTGTGTCATTCGTTTCCTTTCCTTTTGGTTATTCTCTCTTTTCTGACCTGTTTCTCTTTCTGATTTAGTTTAAAAAGAGTATTTCCTTTCCGGTATTTTTATCTTGTTCTCCCATTTTCATCTTCCTACCTAAAACTTGTATTTAAAATTGGTAAAACCTTAACCACATGTAACTTTTGTAGTCTATAAAGAACATATTAATCATGTTTTTATTCTTCTGTGTATTTTTCTCCGGTTCATTTATTTTGCTTATACCGAATTTTGCTTCGTTTGTTCCGATGTTTGTCAAATTACAAATTGTTCATCCAGAAACGTTTTGTCTTTTCATGCCTAATTTCCTCCTGCATAATGTTGAGCACAATCTTTATGGCGAGGCTCATAATTCTGAGCATTCCGTTTCGCTAGGCTTCTTGAGTAATTAAAAAAAAGTAAAGATCCCGTCACGCAGTGCGGCGCATAGAACATATGATGTTAGGCCAATATTATCTTGTAATCAATAGAACTTAGTGGATGATGCGGTCAGTATCTTGTAATCAATAGAACTTAGTGGATGATGCGGTCAGTATCTTGTAATCAATAGAACTTAGTGGATGATGCGGTCAGTATCTTGTAATCAATAGAACTTAGTGGATGATGCGGTCAGTATCTTGTAATCAATAGAACTTAGTGGATGATGCGGTCAGTATCTTGTAATCAATAGAACTTAGTGGATGATGCGGTCAGTATCTTGTAATCAATAGAACTTAGTGGATGATGCGGTCAGTATCTTGTAATCAATAGAACTTAGTGGATGATGCGGTCAGTATCTTGTAATCAATAGAACTTAGTGGATGATGCGGTCAGTATCTTGTAATCAATAGAACTTAGTGGATGATGCGGTCAGTATCTTGTAATCAATAGAACTTAGTGGATGATGCGGTCAGTATCTTGTAATCAATAGAACTTAGTGGATGATGCGGTCAGTATCTTGTAATCAATAGAACTTAGTGGATGATGCGGTCAGTATCTTGTAATCAATAGAACTTAGTGGATGATGCGGTCAGTATCTTGTAATCAATAGAACTTAGTGGATGATGCGGTCAGTTCTTGTAATCAATAGAACTTAGTGGATGATGCGGTCAGTATCTTGTAATCAATAGAACTTAGTGGATGATGCGGTCAGTATCTTGTAATCAATAGAACTTAGTGGATGATGCGGTCAGTATCTTGTAATCAATAGAACTTAGTGGATGATGCGGTCAGTATCTTGTAATCAATAGAACTTAGTGGATGATGCGGTCAGTATCTTGTAATCAATAGAACTTAGTGGATGATGCGGTCAGTATCTTGTATACAATAGAACTTAGTGGATGATGCGGTCAGTATCTTGTAATCAATAGAACTTAGTGGATGATGCGGTCAGTATCTTGTAATCAATAGAACTTAGTGGATGATGCGGTCAGTATCTTGTAATCAATAGAACTTAGTGGATGATGCGGTCAGTATCTTGTAATCAATAGAACTTAGTGGATGATGCGGTCAGTATCTTGTAATCAATAGAACTTAGTGGATGATGCGGTCAGTATCTTGTAATCAATAGAACTTAGTGGATGATGCGGTCAGTATCTTGTAATCAATAGAACTTAGTGGATGATGCGGTCAGTATCTTGTAATCAATAGAACTTAGTGGATGATGCGGTCAGTATCTTGTAATCAATAGAACTTAGTGGATGATGCGGTCAGTATCTTGTAATCAATAGAACTTAGTGGATGATGCGGTCAGTATCTTGTAATCAATAGAACTTAGTGGATGATGCGGTCAGTATCTTGTAATCAATAGAACTTAGTGGATGATGCGGTCAGTATCTTGTAATCAATAGAACTTAGTGGATGATGCGGTCAGTATCTTGTAATCAATAGAACTTAGTGGATGATGCGGTCAGTATCTTGTAATCAATAGAACTTAGTGGATGATGCGGTCAGTATCTTGTAATCAATAGAACTTAGTGGATGATGCGGTCAGTATCTTGTAATCAATAGAACTTAGTGGATGATGCGGTCAGTATCTTGTAATCAATAGAACTTAGTGGATGATGCGGTCAGTATCTTGTAATCAATAGAACTTAGTGGATGATGCGGTCAGTATCTTGTAATCAATAGAACTTAGTGGATGATGCGGTCAGTATCTTGTAATCAATAGAACTTAGTGGATGATGCGGTCAGTATCTTGTAATCAATAGAACTTAGTGGATGATGCGGTCAGTATCTTGTAATCAATAGAACTTAGTGGATGATGCGGTCAGTATCTTGTAATCAATAGAACTTAGTGGATGATGCGGTCAGTATCTTGTAATCAATAGAACTTAGTGGATGATGCGGTCAGTATCTTGTAATCAATAGAACTTAGTGGATGATGCGGTCAGTATCTTGTAATCAATAGAACTTAGTGGATGATGCGGTCAGTATCTTGTAATCAATAGAACTTAGTGGATGATGCGGTCAGTATCTTGTAATCAATAGAACTTAGTGGATGATGCGGTCAGTATCTTGTAATCAATAGAACTTAGTGGATGATGCGGTCAGTATCTTGTAATCAATAGAACTTAGTGGATGATGCGGTCAGTATCTTGTAATCAATAGAACTTAGTGGATGATGCGGTCAGTATCTTGTAATCAATAGAACTTAGTGGATGATGCGGTCAGTATCTTGTAATCAATAGAACTTAGTGGATGATGCGGTCAGTATCTTGTAATCAATAGAACTTAGTGGATGATGCGTTCAGTATCTTGTAATCAATAGAACTTAGTGGATGATGCGGTCAGTATCTTGTAATCAATAGAACTTAGTGGATGATGCGGTCAGTATCTTGTAATCAATAGAACTTAGTGGATGATGCGGTCAGTATCTTGTAATCAATAGAACTTAGTGGATGATGCGGTCAGTATCTTGTAATCAATAGAACTTAGTGGATGATGCGGTCAGTATCTTGTAATCAATAGAACTTAGTGGATGATGCGGTCAGTATCTTGTAATCAATAGAACTTAGTGGATGATGCGGTCAGTATCTTGTAATCAATAGAACTTAGTGGATGATGCGGTCAGTATCACGCCAGCAAACTTCACTTCCCAGATTTTTCTTGTACCCAATTTCTGTTGTTGGGTCGACCACAGGGATTCGTTTTATGATAAGGAAAAACATATCTCACCAACTGGGGCTTGAACCCTGATCGCCTGACTGGAAAGTCAGTGCGCTAACTACTTAAGTAATAGTAACAATATATTCCCATCACAAGTGAAGATGGCAACAGCACCATACTATTGCGACGAAATGTGTTCTTTGATGGTTGTAAAGACTAATCCGGGAACGGAGCACCCTGCCACATTCAGGACATGCGTGCGTGGAGCTGGCAGTGGAATCGTTGTGAGTTGTTTCTTTCTTCGGGCAGCGCGCTTTCGCTGAGCCTCCGAGATGGCTGTACTCTCTGTGATCTCAGCACCTATGGCGATACTAGCTCGCCAGGTGGTGCGGACTTGTGCAAGCATCTCCCATTGAGGTGATATCAATATTGAAGGTTTACTCCACTTTCAATGAGTCTCTGTAGCGTTTCTTCTGCCCCCCCCCCCTCACTCTCATCCCTGGTGAGCGTCCGCCTGTTTTGGGGTCACCATTTAACAGCTGCTTCTGGAAGCTCTCATCTAGTCTCCCTTCCCTGGAAGTCGTCTGCCTGTTATGAGCTGACCGTCTAGCAGCTGCTTGTGGAAGCTCGTATCTAATATCCCCTCCCTGGGAGTCGTAAGCCTGTTGTGAGCTGACCGTCTAAAAGCTGCTTGTGGAAGCTCTCGTCTAGTCTCCCCTCCCTGGGAGTCGTCTGCCTGTTGTGAGCTGACCATCTAACAGCTGCTTGTGGAAGCGCTCATCTGACATGCGAACATGTCGTAGCTGAGTCAATTTCAGAAGTGTACGAATAATCACATGTTAGTACTGCTCAGAATTTCAGAGGCAGACCCTGTTTCATGCCACCTGATATTATAAAGTATGCACAGCCATCTCACGTGCAAACGATTGAGTTATATGGTATGTCTGCAAACACTGTCCATGTTTCACGGGCTTGTAACAGAGTAGATAAAATCACTGCATGATAAACATTTTTCTTTGCGGCAACAATGATGCCTTGTCGATTCCAGACGAATATTCTGCAGTAATATCTTCTGGATATTACAGTTATGAGGAAAGACTAAAAAAAACCGGCTCACAGAAAAAATAAATATATCGAGGTGACTTAATACAGGTGTATAAGATAATCACTGGCACGGACACATTAGACTATGACACGTTTTTCAATATATAAACACCTGCAAGGACAAGAGGGCATAGCTACAAATTAACTAAAGAAAGGTCCAGATTAGATATTAGGAAATCATATTTTTTTTTTAGTCAGAGAGTCGTGAATGCTTGGAATGCACTGCCACAGGAAGTAGTAGAGACAGGGACAATTAATTCATTTAGGAATAGATTGGAAGAGCATAGCTTTTAGGGCAAGGAAATGTAAATGAAACTGGTTATTTACAGTATCTACACAGTCTTCTAAACCAGTATAAAAACGTTAAGTTAAGTTGAATTGTGTTATAAAGACTGATGTAATCAGAGCTCACGGTATAAATCCTGTATTGTGGATCTCATTACACAGATCAGTGATTTTATCTACACTGAATTCCGCCATAGCCTGTATCATTATCATATTTATTGTCCCAGTGACTGCTCCTTTCCCCTTGCTCATATCTTTTATTGCGTTCACCGCTTCTGATCTGAGAATGCTGGAGCTATCATTATTAAATGTTGATGGTTTGTTAACAGTTATCGTTGAGAAGTTCACTTACACAGTTCACCATCTGTTTCATGAATCTTTCTGATCACGCAGGATATCTTCATACATGTTTTTCATCCATCCTGCTTCTTGAGCTAACCTTGACGTGTTTTAAAGATGCTTAACTTCTGTTGTGCTTCATTTTCATATCTTCTATTGCCTCTTTTTTTCTTCAACTGTTCTTTTGCATGTTGAAACATATACCGCATCGCATTTTCCGGTTCCGTAAGTCTTCGAGTGTTTTTTTTTTAACGCTTTTTCTTTCTTTCATTTTGTTTACGATCGAGCGAAATAAGAAGACAAATATGTTTGTTTTAATAACTTTTAAAAATCTTTTTCCTGATCTCTTAGTAGTGAGATCAGATACCCATCGTGCAGTGGCTCGCACGTTAAAAATCCCTTAGCAGTTGGAAATCGAAAAGAGTAGGCCTAACGGCCGCTGCTCGGGCAAAATTCAAGTTAAAAATATACTCAAATTATTCTAGGGATATTCGCACAACAAAGAATATGTCGCACAAAAGGTGACTGTGTGGCCAAAACAACAGGTCTTGGTTATGTGATTAGCGGAGCGGCTTAGATGGCGCCTGACAGCCTGCGGGTCTACCTTGCTCTAACTTACAATTCCACCTCCACCAGGCTAAAAAATAGGCGGTCGTATATTCCAGGGGCTAACAGATGCTGAGATTTACCTGGCAAGTCACCAGTGGATTTTCACCTACCAAATAAATATGATAGAAAGGAGGTGGCACCTCCCCACGAAGTCTAACGACATAAGTGGACTGAAGATAGATAGATAGAATAACTTTTAATTGATGACTCAGACCATTGCTACTCTTAATTAACTACATTGTTGTTTTCTTAATAAATTTCTAATTTCTCTCATATCTTACGACGTTGAAGGGTTTTGAGAGCTTCTATCTGTGTTGTGTTATCTGCGCGCTTTTATTTTCAATATTCGTTAAATGATATTTGTCAATATTTTTATATATTATAATTTAGTTATTTTCTTTAAATATTAAGCACGAGCATATCAGTGTTAGGGCACTTACTTATAACGGTGAAGGTACATGGTACTTATCCCGTTGTTAACATGCTCTAGTTAACCCAGCTGTAAATGTGTACCTTGCTTAAGAGTCTAATAACTAACCCACCCGAAGTCATAACATTGGAGGCTAAGTACAACTAAGTTTCTAACACTTAATCCCCGGCTGTGTACATGCATTTGGTGAGCCGTGTCTCAGCCGACTGTGAACATGCAGCCGACTATGTACATGCATTTGGCTAGGCGTGTCTCAGCCGACTGTGTACATATATTTAGTGAGCCTGGTCTCAGCCGACTATGTACATGCATTTCGTGAGCCTCGTCTCAACGGACTGTGTACATAAATTTGATATACGTTCTTCAATCACAGACTAAAATGTTATACGTTCTCCACCACAGACAAGTAGAATTAAAATGGTATAATTGATCTATTACCACTGGTATGAATGAAATAATATACTTTCATCAACCACTGACTAATATGGCTAAAACGGTATACTTTCTTTAAACACAGACTCTTCTTCTTATTCTTCTTCTTGTTCTTCTTCTTCTTCTTCTTCTTCTTCTTCTTCGTACGCTGTCATACGTCAACTTGAATTTGTTCAAAAAAAAGCAGCTGTCATCCTGAGGCTGTCGACACTGCCATAGAGCTTGTCTAGTGTTGGCACTGGTGATGGTCAGATGTGCTTTCTCTGGTCCTCGTATGTTGGGCAATTTTGGAGCAGATGTTCAGTGGTCATTTTCCCTGTACCAAAGGTGCATTCGTCAGTGCCACCTATCTTCAGTTTATTGAACAGGTGGTACCTCAGTCTGTTGTGGCCTGTGCGGAGTTTGAAGACCACGACCTGCTCTCTTCTGTTCAACTGGTAGTAGGCATCATTTATTGTGTATCCAGCATGTTCTGTTTCCCATTTGACCCTAATAAATCTTTTGGACTCTTCGTAGGTCACACTAGAATCTGGTAGTTGTAGTCTTGCAACTTCTTTTGCCAGTCTGTCTGCCTCCTCGTTGCCTTGGATGTTACAAAACACAGACTCAAATGACTAGGACTATATATTTTCTTCAGTCACAAACAAATTTAACTAAACCACATATATTTTATCTTCCAGGTACGGCATGGCGATGGGCGGAATGGGGATGTACGCAGACCAATACGGAGCCATGGCACGTCCTTCTCCATACGGACCATATGGAGGCCACCACCCACACCATCCGGTCAAAGAAATGGTAAAGCCGCCCTACTCTTACATAGCGCTAATAGCCATGGCTATTCAGTCAGCGCCGGACAGGAAGGTCACTCTTAACGGTATCTACCAGTTCATAATGGAGAAGTTCCCTTTCTATAGAGAGAACAAGTGAGTACCTGAAGATCTATGTGGTTCTGTATGGTGTTCATCGTTGTTATAGTCACTATTGTTTCAATAACCAATGTTTCAATCCCTAATGTTTCAACCATCAATGTTTCAACCATCAATGTTTCAACCATCAATGTTACAATCACCAGTGTTACAATCATCAATGTTATAGTCACCAATGTTACAATCACCAGTGTTACAATCATCAATGTTATAGTCACCAATGTTACAATCACCAGTGTTACAATCATCAATGTTATAGTCACCAATGTTACAATCACCAGTGTTTTAGTCACCAATGTTACAATCACCAGTGTTACAATCATCAATGTTATAGTCACCAATGTTACAATCACCAGTGTTACAATCATCAATGTTATAGTCACCAATGTTACAATCGCCAGTGTTACAATCATCAATGTTATAGTCACCAATGTTACAATCACCAGTGTTACAATCATCAATGTTATAGTCGCCAATGTTACAATCACCAGTGTTACAATCATCAATGTTATAGTCACCAATGTTACAATCACCAGTGTTACAATCATCAATGTTATAGTCACCAATGTTACAATCACCAGTGTTACAATCATCAATCTTGCTACAGATTAAGTTTTAGGCCATTACTGTAAAGCAAGAAGTCAACCTAAGACGAGGGATATCTATTTCCTTTGCAAATACAGATTTGAAAACTCCAATAACAGGATCTGCCTTTCAGTCTTCTTGCTTCAGTGTAAAATCTAGATCAGCACATCAGCTGATCCCGTTGGAAAGGAGCTATTTTTACAGCATTAACAAGCACACACATTTCCCATGTTATTGTTACTGTTGATGCTGTTGCTGAGGATGTTGTAGCTGCAGTTGATGTTATTTCGATGCTGTTGTTGTTATTGATAATGTTGTTGTTAATGTTGATGTTTGTGCTGATGTTGTTATTGTTGATGTTGTTGTTGTTGATTATGTTGTTGCTGCTGTTGTTGTTATTTATGTTGTTGTTGCTGTTGTTGTTAATGTTGCTGAAGCTGTTATTATTGTTGTCGCTGCTGGTGTTGTTATTGTTGATATTGTTGCTGATATTGTTATTTTTTATCATTTTGTTATTGTTAATGTTGTTGCTGATGTTGTTGTTATTGGTATTGATGATTTTGTTATTCTTAATGTTGCTGCAGCTGTTATTGTTATTGTTGATGATGTTGTGTTATTGTTGTTGTTGCTGCTGTTGTTGATGATGTTGTTATTGTTGCTGTTATTGTTGATGATGTTGTGTTATTGTTGTTGTTGCTGTTATTGTTGATGATGTTGTTATTGTTGCTGTTATTGTTGATGATGTTGTGTTATTGTTGTTGTTTGCTGCTGTTGTTGATGATGTTGTTATTGTTGATGTTATCGTTGCTTCTGTTGTTGCTGTTCTTGTTGTCGTTGCTGTTGTTGTGGATGTTGTTATGTCGGTTGTTGTTCGAATCTACTGGTGCTGAGCTAAGTAAAATCTTTCGTAATTGGTTACAATGACCACTCTTACATCTCGATGTTTACATGATAAGGGAGGCTGTTGTCTTCCTAACTTTAGTGCAATGGGATCACCTTTGTAAGCGCACCACTATAGGGATTACAGTGTCAATGCCCACCTCGCTGGCCAGACTTATATGACACAGATTGCTTCCAGGAGCACGAATGATCACATAAGGTGTGGGAGGGGGCGGGGGGGGGGGGGGGCTCTGATCAGTATCTTTCACTTGACCATGGCTACTCTTCGCTCCTTGACCTGGCGTGGGCAGTTACACTTCACACTCTCTTCAATACACTCTCTTCAATATACTCTCTTCAATACACTCTCTTCAATATACTCTCTTCAATATACTCTCTTCAATATACTCTCTTCAATATACTCTCTTCAATACACTCTCTTCAATATACTCTCTTCAATACACTCTCTTCAATACACTCTCTTCAATATACTTTATGTAATGGGATATTGTTAAGTGGTCAGTGACCCACTGATGACTGTTAGCGTCAGATTCATCGACCCTGAGCTGCCAAGACTCTTCTACACCTCCACGCGGTGATCCTGGATAACAGGCTGCAACAGAGCAGACTGGCTAAGGATAAGGGATCTTCTTCTTCTTCTTCTTCTTCATCGTACGCAGTCAGACAGTAACCATTATTTTTTCGAAAAAGGCAGCGGTCATCCTGAGGCTGTCGACACTGCCAAAGAGCTTGTCTAGTGTTGCCACTGGTGATGGCCACATCTGCTGTCTCTGATCCTCGTATGTCGGGCAGTTTTGAAGCAAATGCTCAGCGGTCATTTTCCCGGTACCACACGAGCATTCGTCGGTGCCACCTATCCTCAATTTGTTGAATAGGTGGTACCTGAGTCTATTGGGGCCAGTGCGAAGTCTGAAGACCACGACCTGCTCTCTTCTGTTCAACTGGTAATAGGCATCGTTTTTTGTGTAGGATAAGGGATCGAAGAGTGAAGGCTAACCCGGTACCCAGACTGGCTAATGAGAAGGGATCGTAGAGTGAAGGCTAACCCGGTACCCAGACTGGCTAAGGAAAAGGGATCGTAAAGTTAACCTAACCTGGTACCCAGACTGGCTAATGAGAAGGGATCGTAGAGTGAAGGCTAACCCGGTACCCAGACTGGCTAAGGATAAGGGATCGTAGAGTTAACCTAACCTGGTACCCAGACTGGCTAAGGATAAGGGATCGTAGAGTGAAGGCTAACCCGGCACCCAGACTGGCTAAGGATAAGGGATCGTAGAGTTAACCTAACCTGGTACCCAGACTGGCTAAGGATAAGGGATCGTAGAGTGAAGGCTAACCCGGCACCCAGACTGGCTAAGGGTAAGCGATCGAAGAGTGAAGGCTAACCCGGTACCCAGACTGGCTAAGGGTAAGCGATCGAAGAGTGAAGGCTAACCCGGTAGCCACAAATATCATGCTGAAGTCGAATGTTTTTGACCGAAAAGGTGCAAATATCGCAGTCAATCTGTAAACTACGGAGCAACGTATTCCGTTCTACGGACTACATCGTGCTTCTTGCAAAGCTATTTTCCTGACTTGGTAGAGGGAGTTTCTTCTTAGTCATCCGCTCTGAACTCCAGCTACCAGCCCTGAAGCATTTGCTCTTGCTCCGTAGTGGAAGTTTGAGAACGGACGACGAAGAACGAACAGACGCACTCCCAATAAGATCTTAGAAGTACAGAAAAATCGTTTCCTGCATAAGAGTAAAGACAGGAGATACAAATCATAACCGCATTGGCTTGTTTGGATCGTATGGCTTTGTCCGCATTGGTTGATGTTATAGTGAAAATATACCTTCTAACCAAGGTAGGCACACGTGATTAGGCCATTGGTTATGTTTGACAGAATAAGCGAAGTGCTTAACATCTTTAATTAAGTAAGCACTCGATGTTTGAGGTAAAGGTACGCGTTCAACTTCTGCTACCTGCACGCTTCAGTGGATCCAGCTGTATAGCAGGTTCATATGTAAATGGGAACCTGGCATAATGTTATGGGAAGAAATACAATAAGGAAAGGAACTGGCCACTCCAACTCACATGCGTTTTGTCTTAGTGTGACGATGTCTCAAACACTTCATCCCCTGCCGCAATATCTGATATGTTATCTATTTGAAAGTAACAGAAAAGCCATCATTTGCATAAGTAGCCCAGAGTTGTATATTCAGCCTCCCTTGGGCGATTTCATATTTCCTTATGAGACATAATCTGCGTGTAGTTCTGATGAAAAATTTGAGTTTCAATTACCTGCTCCAAGGTAAGGAGTTTTCCATGACAGACAAACGTGTCTAACATTTTACTATATAGATTAGTTAAACTGCTTACAAAATGAAGTGATAAGCTATTTAACATCATCGAATATTATGCAGCATCAAACAAGTATAGTGTAGATTATATTTACATAACACAACTTTTCACTAATTTTTACATACCGTAGAAATTATGTTTTTTTACGTTTCCCATGCATGCAATTTATGTTCTTCTAATAACATAACTCGCGAAAACGTCGCTCAGAAATGGTTTACAGCAGCACGTGCCAGGATATCAGTGGACATTTTGATAGGTTCAACGCATGGGCGTATTAATATTAACAATGATATAACAGACCATAACGTCCAACCCACATTTGGTGAAATACAGTTTTTCTAGGAAAATCTTTGGCAGATGTCTTCTTGTAATCGTTTCCTGCAATGCGCCGTCAACGGATAGTCAGTGGATAATGTACGAGACATGTGGATAAATGTTTGCTTACTGCTTCTCTTAAGCCCATGATGCATACATTTTATGGTCTTAAATATCATAGTTTGTTTGCGTACACTAATAATTACCAGAAAATATGTTGGACACGTTTCCATGATGCGGAAAGCAGACTTCTGATCAAAATGACACGACGGCCATCTGGAGATTGTCACTTTGGTTGTTGGAGAGTTATTAGTGGAAAATTTTAATATGTTGTTTCCCAAGAGAATCGTAAATTTGTGAGAACCGGAGCACTAGTCTTAGATTGATTTTTGCAACATTAAAGCCATTGACAGGTTTGAAGAAAACAATGTACTATCTTCTTCTTTTTTTAACCAATAACCTTGGAAATTGCTGTAACTCCATATTTCATTGTATTATGTAACGTCTGTTCACAATGTTATCTGTTCATCACAAGTATTGTTTGCTTTTCGTTTTCCTGTGTCGATTTATGAACACTAACTCATCTACGGACCCTGGATATTCCACTCTTTCTTCATGTTTCCTATACTATTTCTTTGAGGATAACGCCGAAAGTTGATTTGATTACGACATAAGACAGTAACTATACGAGTGATCGGGCTTCTACAACAGTCAATATGGATTTTTGTTCAATACAATGCGACTCCTACGTTACGGCCATTAAGGCCTTCATCAAGGACAAAGAATATACGAGTTATAAAATTGAATGTGCCAAATAAGAAATGGTCAATAAGACTAAACACAGACTTGATTTATTGATTTCTGACCATAATTATGTCTGTACAATATGCCAACATTCTGTGGCTTCTATAACCTCATTTGGTGATTAGTGTGACTGTTTGTTTTCCTTCTTCTTCTTTTTTCTCCCTCAAACTCTTTAACTTTTCGAATTTTTAAAAACTTCTTCTCTCACCTGCTGTCGCACCTGATCTGTCACCTGCTCTCTCACCTGCTCTCTCACCTGTTCTCTCACCTGCTGTCGCACCTGATCTGTCATCTGCTCTCTTACCTGCTCTCTAACCTGTTCTCTCACCTGCTCTCTCACCTGTTCTCTCACCTGCTGTCGCACCTGATCTGTCACCTGCTCTCTCACCTGCTCTCTCACCTGTTCTCTCACCTGCTGTCGCACCTGATCTGTCATCTGCTCTCTTACCTGCTCTCTAACCTGTTCTCTCACCTGCTCTCTCACCTGTTCTCTCACCTGCTGTCGCACCTGATCTGTCACCTGCTCTCTCACCTGCTCTCTCACCTGTTCTCTCACCTGCTGTCGCACCTGATCTGTCATCTGCTCTCTTACCTGTTCTCTCACCTGTTCTCTCACCTGCTCTCTCACCTGTTCTCTCACCTGCTGTCGCACCTGATCTGTCATCTGCTCTCTTACCTGCTGTCGCACCTGATCTGTCACCTGCTCTCTCACCTGCTGTCGCACCTGATCTGCCATCTGCTCTCTTACCTGCTCTCTGACCTGTTCTCTCACCTGCTCTCTCACCTGTTCTCTCACCTGCTGTCGCACCTGATCTGTCATCTGCTGTCTTACCTGCTGTCGCACCTGATCTGTCACCTGCTCTCTCACCTGCTGTCGCACCTGATCTGTCACCTGCTCTCTCACCTGCTGTCGCACCTGATCTGTCACCTGCTATCTCACCTGCTCTCTCACCTGTTCTCTAACCTGCTGTCGCACCTGATCTGTCATCTGCTCTCTTACCTGCTGTCGCACCTGATCTGTCACCTGCTCTCTCACCTGCTCTCTCACCTGCTGTCGCACCTGATCTGTCACCTGCTCTCTCACCTGCTCTCTCACCTGTTCTCTCACCTGCTGTCGCACCTGATCTGTCATCTGCTCTCTTACCTGCTCTCTAACCTGTTCTCTCACCTGCTCTCTCACCTGTTCTCTCACCTGCTGTCGCACCTGATCTGTCACCTGCTCTCTCACCTGCTCTCTCACCTGTTCTCTCACCTGCTGTCGCACCTGATCTGTCATCTGCTCTCTTACCTGCTCTCTAACCTGTTCTCTCACCTGCTCTCTCACCTGTTCTCTCACCTGCTGTCGCACCTGATCTGTCACCTGCTCTCTCACCTGCTCTCTCACCTGTTCTCTCACCTGCTGTCGCACCTGATCTGTCATCTGCTCTCTTACCTGTTCTCTCACCTGTTCTCTCACCTGCTCTCTCACCTGTTCTCTCACCTGCTGTCGCACCTGATCTGTCATCTGCTCTCTTACCTGCTGTCGCACCTGATCTGTCACCTGCTCTCTCACCTGCTGTCGCACCGGATCTGCCATCTGCTCTCTTACCTGCTCTCTGACCTGTTCTCTCACCTGCTCTCTCACCTGTTCTCTCACCTGCTGTCGCACCTGATCTGTCATCTGCTGTCTTACCTGCTGTCGCACCTGATCTGTCACCTGCTCTCTCACCTGCTGTCGCACCTGATCTGTCACCTGCTCTCTCACCTGCTCTCTCACCTGCTGTCGCACCTGATCTGTCACCTGCTATCTCACCTGCTCTCTCACATGTTCTCTAACCTGCTGTCGCACCTGATCTGTCATCTGCTCTCTTACCTGCTGTCGCACCTGATCTATCACCTGCTCTCTCACCTGCTCTCTCACCTGCCGTCGCACCTGATCTGTCACCTGCTCTCTCACCTGCTCTCTCACCTGTTCTCTCACCTGCTGTCGCACCTGATCTGTCACCTGCTCTCTCACCTGCTGTCGCACCTGATCTGTCACCTGCTCTCTCACCTGCTCTCTCACCTGTTCTCTCACCTGCTGTCGCACCTGATCTGTCATCTGCTCTCTTACCTGCTGTCGCACCTGATCTGTCACCTGCTCTCTCACCTGCTGTCGCACCTGATCTGTCACCTGCTCTCTCACCTGTTCTCTCACCTGCTGTCGCACCTGATCTGTCATCTGCTCTCTTACCTGCTCTCTCAGCTGTTATCTCACCTGCTCTCTTATCTGTTATCTCACCTGCTCTCTCACGTTTTCTCTCGCTGCTCTCTCTAACTGCTCTGTCACTGCTATCTCACTGCTGTCTCACCTGTTCTCTCGATTGTTCTCTCCCTGTTAATTAAACTGTTCTCTCACCTGCTTTCTCACCTGCTCTCTCACCTGTTCTCTCATTTGCTCTCTCACCTGTTCTCTCACCTGCACTCTAGCCTGCTCTCTATCTCGTTCTCTCACTTGTTCTCGCATTGCTCTCTCACCTGTTCACTCCATGCTCTCTCACCTTCTCTCTCACCTGCTTTCTCACTTGCTCTCTCACCTGCTGTCGCACCTGATCTGTCATCTGCTCTCTTACCTGCTCTCTGACCTGTTCTCTCACCTGCTCTCTCACCTGTTATCTCACCTGTTTTCGCACCTGATCTGTCATCTGCTCTCTTACCTGCTGTCGCACCTGATCTGTCACCTGCTCTCTCACCTGCTGTCGCACCTGATCTGTCACCTGCTCTCTCACCTGCTCTCTCACCTGCTGTCGCACCTGATCTGTCACCTGCTATCTCACCTGCTCTCTCACCTGTTCTCTCACCTGCTGTCGCACCTGATTTGTCATCTGCTCTCTTACCTGCTGTCGCACCTGATCTGTCACCTGCTCTCTCACCTGCTCTCTCACCTGCTGTCGCACCTGATCTGTCACCTGCTCTCTCACCTGCTCTCTCACCTGTTCTCTCACCTGCTGTCGCACCTGATCTGACACCTGCTCTCTCACCTGCTCTCTCACCTGCTGTCGCACCTGATCTGTCACCTGCTCTCTCACCTGCTCTCTCACCTGTTCTCTTACCTGCTTTCGCACCTGATCTGTCATCTGCTCTCTTACCTGCTGTCGCACCTGATCTGTCACCTGCTCTCTCACCTGCTGTCGCACCTGATCTGTCACCTGCTCTCTCACCTGTTCTCTCACCTGCTGTTGCACCTGATCTGTCATCTGCTCTCTTACCTGCTCTCTCAGCTGTTATCTCACCTGCTCTCTTATCTGTTATCTCACCTGCTCTCTCACGTTTTCTCTCACTGCTCTCTCTAACTGCTCTGTCACTGCTATCTCACTGCTGTCTCACCTGTTCTCTCGATTGTTCTCTCCCTGTTCACTAACCTGTTCTCTCACCTGCTTTCTCACCTGCTCTCTCACCTGTTCTCTCATTTGCTCTCTCACCTGTTCTCTCACCTGCACTCTAGCCTGCTCTCTATCTCGTTCTCTCACTTGTTCTCTCATTGCTCTCTCACCTGTTCACTCCATGCTCTCTCCCCTTCTCTCTCACCTGCTTTCTCACCTGTTCTCTCACCTGTTCTCTCATTTGCTCTCTCACCTGTTCTCTCACCTGCACTCTAGCCTGCTCTCTATCTCGTTCTCTCACTTGTTCTCTCATTGCTCTCTCACCTGTTCACTCCATGCTCTCTCACCTTCTCTCTCACCTGCTTTCTCACCTGCTCTCTCACCTGTTCTCTCATCTGCTCTCTCATCTGTTTTCACATTTGAACCTACCCTGAACATTAGCTATCACAAGAAAGACAATGCACTGGTTTCCATCTGTTTGATTTGTGCTCCTCTTTCGGTAGTAAGGATTGTCTGACACACCCTATGAGAGCATAGAGCAATTAGGGCCAGGTGAGGCATACTGATAAAGACCTCACATCACTTCCGTGATTGGGGCCAAAGATACTGCCATGATTTCTTCTACTTCTTATTCTTCTTCTTCTTCTTCTTCTTCTTCTTCTTCTTCTCCTTCTTCTTGTTATTTCTCTTCGGACTGAAAATTACTTAGCGACGATGTGTCAATTAACAACATGGGACGGCGTGGACTAATGGATAAGTGACACGGCTCACAACACTGAAGGTGATGGATTCGATCCGCATCACAGCACCGGCCGTTACACAGGGGAAGTAAACTCTTTAAAAATGTAGGAGGAAACAGACTACATAAAATGATTGCTAAAGTCGGATGCACTGGGCCGACAGGCGCAAAATAAAAACCACAGTACAACGCACATCGCCTTGGGGATTAGAAAAATAAGGCGAACGCAAAAAATAACAATTTAAAAAAAAAAATAAATAAAACACTCTTCAAACAGTTCACACACATTTAATACAGTGCTCATACGTTTTGTTTTTTCGGCGTTAAGAGTCTGCAGTAAGCACACCATGTAAGCATTTACTAACATGTTCTTGCTGTTAACAATAGCATTATGCTCAGTTTATCACAGCTTCCCAGTACCGGTTACTAGCAAACTCGTTTAATAGGAAGAAATGTATAGAGAAATGTAAGCAAGCATTTACAACAACATTGATAAATACAGCTTCAATTACGCTGCATTCGGAACTGAGGTTGATAATGTATCCTGACTTTTACTTCTCTGGTCATCTTCGTGCAGATCAGACATGTACATATTTACATGTGTGTATTATTTGGTGTTGAACAAAATAATGCACGGTGACAGGTTTCACAGAATTAACTGAAATGGGTTCAGTTTTCAAACTAGTCGTGTAAACAATATGCGAATTCTAACTGTAAATTTTATTCGCTCCATCCCCATTTTCCGATCTCTCTTTCTCTCTCACTTTTTTCTCTCACTATCTCTTTTGTGTTGTTTTTTTCTCTCTATCCCTTCCGTTGCATCTATACTTGTCTTTGTCTCTTCCTTTACATACTTGACTGTTTTAGTTTGTCCTTATATCAAACGAGCGGACCTTATAATCAAATATTTATTTTCTGTCCGTTTCAACCACCATTTCGTCCCTTCCTTCCTCTCTCCAACTCTCTCTCTCCAATCTGAACCCCACCTCCATATACCCCCCTCTCTCAACGTGTACGCCACCCACTCTTTCATTCTCAATCTCTCCCAAATTCACTTCCCCAACTCCCCAACCCTCCTCGACCTCTCATCTCCATAGTATAAAACCAACTCTGGCAGGGAACCGCCCTAGAGATCGCTTATGTAACACAGAATCCAATTGATGCTAGAGGGATGTCCTAATTCCGCGATAAATTGATCCTCTCGGGGCTTAACATTCCGCGATTCAAATAACAGCCAAATATGATTGCATAATATAAAACCCTGGACCTTATTCCTCAACTGGTTCTCCTAGGAACTATAAAGAGACCATAATTATTGTTCAATTCATGCCGTTTCTGAAGTGTCTGACTATCGATGTTATTTCCTCTCTCAAATCGTCACTGTAATTACACGCTATATCTGGGTGTACAGTTATGATCCATTACGCCAGGCATTATAATCAAACTTACACTAATTTAAATATTATACGAGTATAAGAAATATGACAAAAAAACATAATAATAAAGGACATTAACTAGGCAAATCGATTCATTTAATTTTAAAGACGATCTATGTCTCCTACCACATTTACAACTATAACGCAAACGAAAATACAACTGGTTAATAGTAGAAAAGCAAAATCTAGGATTTAGATCGAAACAAAAGAACAATGGAGAGAAGATGTAATAGACAGCATAACCACAAAGCGTGTAATGACCAGATTATTGAAGGACATCGTAGATTTCAGTGTTCTAAAGTCTTCAAACATTTAGAGAGGTTGGGTTTAATATCAATTCTTGTTCTTCTTTACATAAATGTAAAGAAAAGTTGAAAGGAACAGATGACCGAGCTATCGGAGTATTGTCCAAGCGGACATGGGTTACAAGCCTTGATGCAGTTGTCTATGGTTTGTTCAATGATGAGGAAAAACATCTATCCTGCACACTGCTTGAGGACTGTAGAAGCAAGCAGCATGTGTACTGCACCTAAATACAACCTTTCGTTGGACACTTGATAATGCTACGTGGAACCAAAAGATAGATTTAGTAAAAAGTAAAGTATCCCATAGCATTACTGCCGTAGTGGTGTAAGGTGTTAGCGATCTCACATTTCAAAGGCTCGGCTATATGAGGGGGGTAGCCATCTCCTCTCCCTCGCCGCTTTTACTTCCCGGACTGAACCGGTACCCATTTAAGGCTGGGTCGACCCGGGAGCCATTGCGGTTAGTATATATACATAGTGATATTTTAAGCTTTCGTAAATTTCTCATTTTTTAATTCTGTTCTTTTTTGTTGTTGCAGGCAAGGATGGCAGAACTCTATACGTCATAACTTGAGCCTAAACGAGTGTTTTGTCAAAATTCCAAGGGATGACAAGAAGCCAGGCAAGGGGAGCTACTGGACGCTTCATCCAGAAAGTTATAACATGTTTGACAATGGGAGTTATCTCAGGAGACGAAGACGTTTCAAAAGAAGCCCAGCTGAGAAGGAAAAAGAAGAGAGAATGAAACGGATGGATGAAAATAAGGAAGGAATAAAAGAAGGTCTGGAAGAAGGAGAAATACAACATAACAGCTCGCGAGGGGATTCAGGCTCTGTTTCCAACGGGAATCCCAGCAGTAACACCTCCGGTTCAATGTCGGATACTGCTTCGGAAACCCCAGTGAAGCTAGAAAAGGACTCGTACCGTCCTCGCAATTCAACGTCTCCAGGTGAGCTCACAAGGAGCACGAAGATGGAGCCATCAGACCCTCCACAATCAGAATGTATAGTAGGGAGCAATCTGTCAGAGCATCACCACCAAATGGCGGACAGGATGGCCGGGGCTAGAATAGGATCGCATCATTCTTCGCATTTGTCACACGCCCATCTGCAAGGTCATGGGCTCAGCCTTCAAGGGCAAGGTCTCTGTGGGGTATCGAGTAGCTCCTTACCCTTACCACCTGACTCTATGTCACCAATAGAATCGTCAGTGAGCAATTTTTCAGTAGAAAACTTCTTGTCTCCCTCACATCTGGCAAATGGAAGCGAGATGGGAGCTGCCACAAGTACTCCTCTTTCCTCTCGGCCGCCTCCACTGATCTCCCCGCATCTTCTCCCCTACTCCCGTTCATCTGAACTATACCGGCCGAGTACAGCCTGCAGCCAAGCAGCCTCCCCGCCAGCAACCTCCTACAACTACCATTGTGGTAATGGTTCTGGTTCGGCAAACACTGGCTACCCATCAGCAGGTACGCCTCACATCTCTTTAGGGCACGGTCTGCAGCCTACCAACGGGCTTTCCGTGCATCACCACCATCACGGAGGAGTCATGAACATGTCCACTAGCAACTCAAACAGTAGCAGCAGCAATGCCGGAGGAGGCAACCACGGATGCTCGGAAGACAACACAGGCAGCCCACACGCAACGCCACATAGTCATGGTGGACATAACAGCCATCTGTCACCACATGCGTCATCTCTACATCAGGCCAACGGTCTCAGCTCCAGTGTCTTCTCCTCCATGTCCCAGCACAAGGACTATGGTTACCCACGCGCCAACGGCTGGTACATGAATCCAGCATCTGCAGCGGATTTGAACCCTGGACCTTCAGATTTCAGCTCGTTTCCTGGTATGAGTATGAGAGACATGTTCCAAAATTCTGCCAGTTGCCAATTGGCGGCTTTCCGCGCGCCATCTTACAAGTCATCAGCCGCGTCATATTACGACTGCACTAAATACTAAAATATCAGGGACAACTATTTGCAGAAAGGTATTCATGAAACATTATGTAGAAGATTCCACAGGAGAATTCTGAACAATCCAGTAAAACCATTCTATCGTTTGGCGATGTGAGTTTTGGTGTTGCGGGCAACTGATAGCTTGTAATACTGTGTTTTTTTCCTCGATCCTTCTCTCACCCGAGCTTATCACAGTTGATAAATGAATTGTTTCTGGTAGCGAGTTTGCAATGGCTCTTATCATTTTCTGGGACAAGTTGTAGAATGTTGGCCAGGGCACAGCTTTCTTGTGTACTTTGTAAGACTTATCAGACTCGCTCTGATCGCAATGCCACGTTGGCCAGGCTGCTGTAACATAATATGTTTCCAGTGGCCCAACGTAGATATACGGTGGTATTGTGAACACTAAACTTCACCTGACCACCCCTGGAGTCTGTTCCCATTGGATACATTGAAAACACATTTTGTAAACTACTTGCAAGCACTTTCCCGTTGGTGATTGGTGCACGATGTAGATACTGTGCCAATTAGTTGTGTTTCTATACATATGTGTTTATTATTAGTGTCATTGTCAGTGCTACAATTTGTGTGGTATTAAAATTGTTGACTAACTTTGGGCATTTTTAAATATCGTATGTCACTGGGTTCTAATTGTACGTCTGATCTAATAGACACTGGTGACCTGCGATTCATAGATCACACGTGAACATATGTTATATATATATATATACACATGTATTTATATGTGCACGTGTCTGCTGTTGCTGATGTGCAAAATATGAATTTTTCTTTGGTTTTTTTATATTTCACTCCAATGGAGTATAGGACAACCATTACTTCTAGCCTCCTTTGGGAAGCCTGCACCAAGCGTGCTTTTACAGTGGTGGTTTATGAAGAAATTTGTTTTACACGATTTGCTGAATAGCTCCATACACAACTCTCTGTAGTCGTCGTATACGAGATGCTGGAAGGTATCCATTCCTTTCTTTGCACTGTAAGGGTCTCTGTGTCCCCTTTAGCTTAAACCTATTATTGAAACGTATTACCTTGGTCAGCTAGGAGATTATTGGTTTTATTAAATGCTTTTATTGGTCTGTGTTTTGTAGAACTAACTGAAAACAATATGTGTCTGATAACAATTATCTCAACCCAGCGAGTCTCACTTTATCTCATCTCATATCATCTCATCTCACTTCACCTTATCTAATCTTATCTTACCTCATATCATTGATATATCCAATCCATTCCCCTGTAGTAGTTCTCTATTACTATCAATTCATCAATTCCTTGCATCAATCCATCAATCTGGTGTTTATCTTGCCCAGAATCGCTATTGTATAGTGTTATAGCCTCAATCGGCTGAAAGATTTGGTAACATTCGATTCCAGTACTTGCCTCTTAATTCACCCCAAACAGAGTTTCCTGAGTTCTCACCGTACGCCTTTGACAGCTGATGACTGTAACGGGACATTCCATTTCGGGTTAAAGGTAGGACAGGTCGATACAATTTCATTTTAAATGAATAAATACAGACTCCCTTCACTCAGCTCGACAGGAGCCTCTTTGGGTGGCTTTTTCTTGACATTCGAGAAAAATGGCTAACCCATCTCAGTTGGAATTGTTGTCTGGCTTGTTCGTTCTGAATAACAGTTCTTTAACTGTGATATGGTCCTACCAAAGAATATAGTTTGCGTCTCAGACAAGTCACTGAAAGTGATTTAGCCTCCTGGTGTCTTCATCATATACAGTCCAACTCTTATGTGCGTTATGTCTTCATTTGTCATTATATTTTTTCTAGTAACACTGACCCCTTTTGTGGAACATCTCCTTCCACTGGTAGTGATTTGCCTGTTTTGCATCTTTGTTAGAGTTCATTGTTTGATACGAAGAATAGAAAGTTGTTTTGAATTTATTGTTCATCATTTTTCTGCTTGACTTGATTGGAATGGCTAGATGTTCTATTAATTGTTATAGCTAAATTGTCATCATAAAATATAAGAATAAAGGAAAATACACTGGAACAAGTGTGAACATTCATATATTGTGCATTTATTTTAGATTAGAAATAATGAAAATAAGAGTTTGTTTAAAGTGAATTCTTCTTCTTCTTCTTCTTCTTCTTCTTCTTCTTCTTCTTCTTCTTCTTCTTCTTCTTCTTCGTTCGTTCTAAATCTCTCGCTGCCAAACCATGAAAGGGCTTAAGTAGCAGAATGTAGTCCAGAGAACGGAATGCGTTGTGTCGTAGCTTACAGCTTGGCTGCGATATTTGCACCTTTCGGTCAAACACATCCGACTTCAGCAATCATTTTGTTAGTACCGGGTTAGCATTCCCTCTTCGATCCCTTCTCCTTAGCCAGTCTGCTCTGCTGCAGTCTGTTATCCAGGATCACCGTGTGGAGGTGTAGAAGGGTCTTGGCCGCTATGGTTCGCGGGCCGCTGCAGCTCATGTGCTGCTCAACATCTTGATCCCTATCAATGGTTCTGATTTGCAATTGTCCATCACAAATCTAAGATCAAGTTGCAAGCTCAGGATCAACAAATCATTCACACTTCCCAGAAGCAGAACTCGATAAAATGTTTTTCATCATTGATGTAAAGTGAATTCAAATCACTTTTGAAATTCTTAAAAAACACTCATTTGGAAATGAGATTTGTCAATCTTTCTTGACTAGTTGACTTGCATTGGAAACACTATGAGCAATGGCAAACAAGAAATACTGGCAAGTAAGATAAACTGACAGGCAAGCGACAATGGAAGGAAGAGATATTCCCAACAGGCATTGGCAGGCAAGATATACTGACACGTAATAAACATCGACACGTAATAGACATCGACAGGTAAGAGACATTGACAAGTAATATACATTGACAGGTAAGAGATATTGACAAGTAATAGACATTGACAGGTAAGAGATATTGACAAGTAATAGACATTGACAGGTAAGAGATATTCACAAGTAATTTACATTAACAGGTAAGAGATATTCACAAGTAATAGACATTGATATGTAAAAGATATTGACACGTAATAGACATTGACAAGTAATAGACATTGACAGGTAGGGGGAGACATTGAGAAGTAAAAGATAGTGACAGGTAAGAGATATTGACAGGTAGGAGACACTGACAGGTAGGATGAGACATTGAGAAGTAAAAGATATTGACAATTAAAAGACACTGAAATGTAAAAGACACGGACAATTAAGAGGCGATGGCAAGTGAGACACACTGGCAATAACAAAAGAACACAATCTAAAGAAAAACAATTAATAAAAGTGAGAAAAATGTTTGCAAATTTTTTTTGGTATCAGCCTATCAAGAAGTATGTAGACTTGTAATTAGAGAGATCGTTTTGAGTACACACAAGAAGACAACATTCAGACATGTGCATTCAAACACCTGCTCCACCTGGATCATCAAGTTATCTGATAGATCGTGATGGGGATTCATTACTTCTATCCACTGATGTAAAGATGGCAACGTCTAAAATTTGCTGGCTTCCATCAAAACATCCTCATCTTAACATCTCCATCCAATTATCCACTTATTTACACTTCTTTCAAAACATTATAATATTCTCTCCATCAAAACATGCACACATCAACTCCTCCATCAAAACATGGACACATTAACTCCTCCATCAAAACATGCACAAATCAACCCCTCCATCCAAACATGCACACATCAACTCCTCCATCAAAACATGTTCAAATCAACCCCTCCATCAAAACATGTACACATCAACCCCTTCATCAAAACATGCACAGATTAACCCCTCCATCAAAACATGCACACATTAACTCCTCCATCAAAACATGCGCAAATCAACCCCTCCATCAAAACATGCACACATTAACTCCTCCATCAAAACATGCACAAATCAACCCCTCCCTCAAAACATGCACACATTAACTCCTCCATCAAAACATGCACAAATCAACCCCTCTATCCAAACATGCACACATCAACCCCTCCATCAAAACAAACTTTCTTCGTGTCAATAGTGTTATATGATTATTGTCACAAACAAACTTTCTTTGTGTCAATAGTGTTATATGATCATTGTCACGAACAAACTTTCTTCGTGCCAATAGTGTTATATGATCATTGTCACGAACACACTTTCTTCGTGTCAATAGGGTTATATGAGCATCGTCACGAACAACCTTTCATTGTGTCAATAGTGTTAAATGATCGTCGTCACGAATAAACTTTCTTTCCGTCAATAGTGTCACATGATCGTTGTCAACGAACAACTTTCTTCGTGGCAATAGTGTTTAAATGATCGGTGTCGCGAACAACCTTTCTTGTGTTAATAGTGTCATATGATCGTTGTCACGAGAACACTTTCTTCGTATCAATAGCAACAAACGACAACCAATGTTTCCACAGAAAGAAATACATCAAGCTCTGGAGAAACAAAAACAGTAAAAACTGGAAATACATTTTTTCAGCTAAACGAACGGATGTTTTGTTTTGGAGGAGGTCTCCAGTTTTGTCTGTCTGAAGCATTTATCGATCTTAGTTGCAGTCTTTTGTTTCAAGCTGTACCTCTCATCTCTTGTGATGATTGCTTATTCAGTTCGTTGCTCTGTGTAGAATATGCTAGCCCTATAGACCATTCAAAATTAGACGAAACTGCGGCGATGATAGAGAATAAAATAGATGTGGAAACATTAATCAGTATGATGCCGATTCTGTGTTGGATCAACAGCAGGAACGAAATCTTCGTTACGATCGAAAGGTATTCAGCAGCGATAAGAGACAACCCAAGTGAGAACAGTTAACAATCCTTGAGATTAATAATTATAACATTACAAAGATATTTGGCAGGAATGAATTAACTTAGAGAGACCCCAGCGTCTCATAGCTGACTGCAAAACATAGGGTCAGCGACCAATACCATTATCCGTCTCGACAACCCTAGAAACAGGCTGCAACCATGAAGTCCGGCCAAAAAAATTGGGATAAAAAATGGAAGGCAAACCAGGTTTCCGAAATGGCGTACTGAAACCGAGTGTGTTGGGAAGAAAGGCGCAGACATTGCAATCTTTCTGTGAACGTCACAACGTACATTTTAGGACGAAGCAAGAAAACAAGAACAACAAAGGAACCTTTTACTTTGGCTCTCTTATCTTCTTTATCCTTTATCTTTCTCTCCATTTGCCTTTTTTCTCCATCCTTCTCTCCATTTGCCTTTTTTCACCCTGCCTACATATCTTTGTATTTTCTTCTATTACGGTTGTAGAAACACGTATCATAAGTTATTGTTTCCCGTTTGGGTCTTAACAGCGGTTGCGTCCATTGGTCCTTTATTTCAATTTATTCCCTTATATATTCTTCAACAGCCTCATCACTTTCGTTTCCACCTGTCATGTCAGGATGGTTCTCAAAGACGATCCTCACTTTAACATTGGTGTATGTGTACATCATTGTTCTAACTATTTGTTAGTTGTTTCTAATGGCAATTGTCCGTTGCAACTGATGAAGACACTTTCGTCGTAACGTTGTTCTTGTACGTGTTCCGACCTAGTATCTGAACCATGTTTGTCGATGTTTTTATACTTCCTAAGAACTGTGCTCTTTAGTCTCTTTAATCTCTTAAGACATAACTCGCGTTCTAGTTACTCCATAATCGTCACTCAAACAGAACAATTATCATTTGGTAGCAAAACTTCAAAAATCCGCATATAAAATAACATATAAAGTGTACTTAACATCAGAACATGATAGGTATAGGTTATGAATATGTCATCAGTGAGTTCAATCTGGCCACGCATTGGCGAGGACAGACCGTGACAGAGAGTAGACTGAACTATCGAACTGATCGTGTAAAACAAAATGGTACAGAATCCATCCCCAAAAAAGTGCTTTGTTGTAGACTCTGGTAAAGTGGTAAATTGTTTTGGGGGGTCCTACGCTTCGTTATAAACTGAATTATAAATAACAATACACTACTTATACTAGATCAGTCATAGATTATATAGAATCATCACTGATCGGAGATTACGTGCGTGACACATAATAATTCGTGAAATGCGGAATTGTATACTGTGCGCAGATGTACTAGCGCGCAGCTTAGAACAAACAATGTTGCAGCCTTCGTGCACGTTTGCCTTTTACGTTATGAATAAAGGTGAGTTTATTCTTTCTTCATTCAAAAATGGACCCAAGGCTTCACACAGAGTGCAAATGTCGTAGGTGGATGTGAATTCTAAAACACAGATGTCGCTATGACAACATGAAATGTCCGTTTTGTTAGAAAAGTGACAGGCGCAGAATTGTTCAAGCTTACACCTATTGGTTTCCTGTGGCCTAGTCACGTGGTGCATTGTACAGGTGTGTTCTGTGTAATTGGAATAAAGAACCCCAGGCAAAAGGCTCCTTGCTGGTCTGAACACGCGAATGTTGCTTCAAAAGGTCGTCACTGTCAGTACTTATGGTCACAGATG
Source organism: Ariolimax columbianus (assembly GCA_036924085.1). NCBI lineage: Eukaryota > Metazoa > Mollusca > Gastropoda > Stylommatophora > Arionidae > Ariolimax > Ariolimax columbianus. The sequence goes on from JAVGWX010000016.1 coordinate 56,002,269, forward strand.
GTTGGATTTTCAGTTTTATTTGGCAAAGGCGAAGCGAGCATGGGGATGAGCACAATATATGTATGCTCTAGATATGTCCAACCGCGTAAAGGAGAGAACAGGCAGTATTAATCGAGCGCAGTTACAGATGGGCGTGGCCAACATGCGCTGATGTTAAGTAAGGTTAGAATAAACAGATCATATCTCACTTCAGTTACCTGATTCTCATTCTCACTCGAGGTAAGGCACACGACCAATACACTACATAAGCTGGTCGGTTTACAAGTAGCATCTGTCCGAGTATTTTCTATTGTTGGTTTCAAGGCGATTGTTTGACATGATGGGGTTGCTAACACCATTTACAGCCCCCTTCAGTCGTCTTTAACGACATATTTAGAAAGTTACGTCTTGCCTGTTTTTTTTCAACGTAGGTAATTTTCGGGCTGCATTATAGATATGTGTTGTTGTTGTTGTTGTTTCATTGTTTTGAATGTCCACAATTAGTAGGTTTACTCTTTTGTGCGCCCTGAACTGGACGTTAAGTGTGACGGGTTGCAGTAACTTTCCTTACATCCCGAGCATGCTGGTGAAGGTGGACCGGGGTCTTCCATGTGGTTTTGCTATGCTTGGCTCTATCTGTGTGTCGTTCACTACTACGGGGATCGCATCATTTCCTCCCCTCTTTATCCAGGCTGCCATTAATACAGCAGGGAGGGCTGGGCGAAGTAGAGCTGAGTGTCTTGGCCAGTATATTTTGCTTGACCCTGAATAACATATCTGACCAGTATGTTGTGCTTGACCAGACGTTAGTTTTCGTCCCCTTAAATATTCGCTAATCGTAATAAATGACTCATAAATATGGAGGTCTATAAATAATTAGATACAAACATATGCACAGCTTCATTGGAATTGCTCAAGTGCTTTACTACACGAGGAACAACTTCTATCTTCTTGATTCCTCTACCGATGGAAGGTAATTAGTCCGAGACCTCTTACACCTGAAGGCGTCTTTAAGTGCAGCAACACACTTCCCCCACATCGCTACGTCTCCGGTAATCTTTCGTACGGTGTCCCAATTAATGTTCATAATTTTAACTCATATACCAACTGCCGGTTTTGTTAGACTAAGCGAGTCGAGACAGCAAGCTACTATCACGAGAAGAAAGCACCTTATACTACTCTGCTACTCAAGCAATGATAAGATATGCGAATGTAATTGGAGTATTTTATACTAGTCTTGGCTCCAAAACTTATGTGGACGTCAAATATGTGTATGTTCTGTGCCAGATATTGTGATAAGTCATTGTTTTGTGAAATGAATCTTTTTTTTTTTTTAAATTTACCATTTTATGCGATTTTGATTTTTTTTTTCTCAAAAGAATGTTGACATACAATTAAAGCAATGGACTTCACAATTATGACAATAGACTTCACAATTAGGACAATGGACTTTACAATTATTACTATGGACTTTACAATGATGACAATAATTTTACAATTATGCCAATAGACATATTTCTAGGCCTTCTTTTTCTTCGTGTTGATCGTATCCTCTTCTGCTTCCGATGACCAGGAAAGTCGGTCAGCCATTCTTGTGTGCATGTATCATATTGTTCTAGAGGTTTCTTTTAAACCGAGAAGACCAAGTCACAATCAACAAGCTTTTTGACTGTGAGAATGACTGCGAATGCAAAGTCATGTTCTATGTGTTCCACCTTGCAGCTGTTTGAACGCACCTTAGTCGCCTCCAACGACACGATGTCCGAGTGACGGTTTAAGCTGACAGCAGACTTTACACTTAGGATAATTGCCTATCACATTGGCTGTTCTATTTGCACGTAGGGTAACGTAGAATTGTTGCAGACAGCGAGAATAAATAACGTTATCAGCATCATAATGACATAGTCTCAACAACGAGAAAGAAGAGAAGACCTCAGTAGCAGTGGATAGATAAAGTGAAACATTCGGGAAACATTGATAGAGTCAGAAACGGTGGTGATAGACTTATAGAGATGGAAACAGTGGGTATAGACTTATAGAGATGGAAGTGAGGATATAATTATAGAGATGGAAATGGGGATAGACTTATAGAGAAGTAAACAGTGGGGATAGACTTATAGAGATGGAAGTGTGGATAGACTTATAGAGATGGAAGCAGTGAGGATAGTCCTATAGAGATGGAAACGGTGGGGATAGACTTATAGAGCTGGAAACGGTGGGGATAGACTTATAGAGAAGTAAACAGTGGGGATAGACTTATAGAGATAGAAACAGTGGGGATAGACTTATAGAGATAGAAACAGTGGGGATAGACTTAAAGATATGGAAACAATGGGGATAGACTTATAGAGAAGTAAACAGCGGGGATAGACTTATAGAGATAGAAATAGTGGGGATAGACTTATAGAGATAGAAACAGTGGGGATAGACTTATAGAGATGGAAACAGTGGGGATAGACTTATAGAGATGGAAACGGTGGGGATAGACTTGTAGAGATGGAAACAGTGGGGATAGACTTATAGAGATGGAAACAGTGGGGATAGACTTATAGAGATAGAAACAGTGGGGATAGACTTATAGAGATGGAAACAGTGGGGATAGACTTATAGAGATGGAAACGGTGGGGATAGACTTATAGAGATATATAAACTGCGGGCATAGTCGCGCAGAGATAGAAACAGCGGATATTCGCACAGGGATAGAAACAGCGGATATTCGCACAGAGAAAGAAACAGCAGCTATTCACACAGAGATAGAATCAGAGGGGAAAGATATAAAAGATGGAAACAGGGGGGAGGAAATGAGAGAAATACAGAGATTACAGAGATAGAAATAGAGGGGGGTGGAGAGAGATACTGAGTTAGAAACAGCGGAGATAGACTTACAGAGATAGAAACATTGAGGATATGCATACATATAAACATTAGGGATATACATAGAGATGTATAAGAATTGGAGATATTCGTACAGAGATAGAAACAGCGGAGATAGACACACAGAGAAACAAACAGTGGGTGTACACAGAAACAGACTGTTCATAGTATGTTATACGATGCCTGGACCATGTCCTATGTTGCAGTGAAGAAGACTTGTTACAGTATAATTTTGATCAACGGAATTAGAAATGTGGTGTTTTAACTGCCGACTTTTGTATGGTGTTTTAACTGCCGACTTTTGTATGGTGTTTTAACTGCCGACTTTTGTATGGTGTTTTAACTGCCGACTTTTGAATGGTGTTTTAACTGCCGACTTTTGTATGGTGTTTTAACTGCCGACTTTTGTATGGTGTTTTAACTGCCGAATTTTGTATGGTGTTTTAACTGCCGACTTTTGTATGGTGTTTTAACTGCCGACTTTTGTATGGTGTTTTAACTGCCGACTTTTGTATGGTGTTTTAACTGCCGACTTTTGTATGGTGTTTTAACTGCCGACTTTTGTATGGTGTCTTAACTGCCGACTTTTGTATGGTGTTTTAACTGCCGACTTTTGACAATAAAAGTGCCACAACCGCTCGAAATTGTAACATTTCGCTCCTGAATATGGAAATCGTCTGTAAAATTGCAGAATTGTGAAAATAGACACCTGCCTTTATCAGTGTGATAATTATGAAAGCGGGCTCATAGTAATAATATGTAGAATTTTGGCAATTAAAATATTATTTTGAAAGTAGTTTTATAACATATGGCTAAAAAAAACGTGACAATTTATTGTAGAATTTTGCAATTAGAATATAGTTTACAACAGTACATTTATAAAGACTGAGTTTAGAATTGGGCAATTTATTGCAACAAAATGGCAATTAAATAGAGGTAAATTGCTTTCAGAACTATGACAATTAACTTCAGACGTATTACAGTAGAATGGCTTCAGATTTGTGATAATTAATAAGAATTATGACAGTAGAATTTTGATAAATTGATTTGGAATTGTGACAATTATCTGAGTGGCAGCAGAAAGACAACAACTGGCTCTAGGCTTGTGGCATAAAAATAACATAATGGAAATGAACAGCAGAATTCTGACGATTGTCTGTAGAATTCTGACAAGAACTGTTGAAACTATGACGTTGTCTTGTGCCAGGAAACTGTTCATGTGAACGGGTGTTAAATATATCAGCTGTTGATGACGTAATGTTCGCTATTATTATTAGTGCAACTATTTTATTTCTCATGTGGTTGTTGATATTGTTGGGGTAACAGGAATTATGATAGAATGTCATGTTTATGAAATTATTTTGTTATTTGAACTTCATGTTATGTTCATTTTTGTATCCACTTTATCCCCATCCTTTCGTGTGTGTTTTTCTTTAAAGAAGTAACATCAAACGCAATAACCATACTTTGTTCAGTACTGGAAAAGTGTGCTTGAATGTAAGCACCTCAGCTTTTTGTACTGTTTAGCAAAACTAATGAACTAAATTGTTGGTATTGTGTACTGATATCACACGTTTCTAGAGCCTTTTTCAAAGCAAGAAAGGTTTCCTCAAATTAATTCCCACTACATACTCATGAATAACACACATTCATGTCTTTCCCACATTCATACTTATTCCACACTAAACCCCTACCCAACACTCATGCCTACCTCACATGCATGCCTACCAAACACGCATTCCTACTCCACACACATACCTATCCCACACACATATCTACTCCACACACATACCTACCCCACACACATACATACCCCACACACATACATACCCCACACACATACCAACACCTCACACATTCCTACTACCCAACCAACACGATTGTGTCCTCTCTTAGTGATAGTGAACGCAATATAACAATTCAAAGATTCCTACAGCGGGTTTCCACCACAAAGTCACTTGTCTGTTACATCACACTTGCAGTATACCACCGAACCTATTCTCGATCTTCACACATACCTACCCCCCCCCCACCCCCGCCGCCACCCCCCCCCCCCCCTACATACTCATCCCACACACATAGAGCTCTCAATAAATACACTCGGACAGAGTAGACATCTAAACTGAACTACAAAAAAGAAAGTAAAGATATAGTCAACTGGGAATGACGCCTGTTTGTGTTCTCGTCTCGGTGCGGTATCTGACCATACCCATTTTTAAATTTTGATTAAGCTCAACCTTAATCAACTTTTACTAGTTTTTTTTCATGTTTTTTTCCCATTGTTACTTTAACCCATCAACACAGCAAAGAGATGAGACTCGACTGTCTGGCCACCACTAACATACTCGTCTTTGCGATTGTTGTCGAAACCTTATTTTTAATTTAGTAGTCTCAGAGTTTCTTCTCTTTTGTTACACATTTCTAAGTACTTTCACTAGCACTTGCACATAGCTTGTTGTTTAGCTTATACAGTGCTTTTTTTCTACAAAAAAATGTATGCACGTGAATTTGTAAAATATAGCACAATCGGTTTTCCATAGTAATCATGTCTCCCAAAATCCCATTTATGTAATGTCAATTCTGTAAAATGTTTTAGTTTCTCTGAGTTTGAATGAAGCAAAAATGAATTTGTAACAAGCCCTAACGCTTGGACTTTGTTTCTTTCATTGACATATAAATAAAGATATTGATAAGAACTCACACACGAAGATATTATTGTTATTAAATGATTATCTGAGATGTCTTTGGGATTACAGGGAACGAGAAAGGTAATGCACTGTCCAGAGTTGGTAACAAAGTGGAGCAATTACTACAGACAGTACCAGACCAAATCTGTCGTTCACAGACATTACAACAATCTATGCAAGAAATATATTGATGTGAAAGATAGTTCTTCTTAATTCTTAGTTGACCTGTACTTCTACGGGGGCAAATGCCACTGTACAGGTGCCAGCTCTGATATTAGCTGGATATAGCCGGGAGAAGGATTTCCTGCTTAGCGGGCATGGCTTGAGCAGTTTAATACGCTCCTGCGTTTGGTGGGTAACCGATGCACATGTTCACCTTAATAAACTCAAACACTAGAGCAAAGCAGACCCGCATCCGGTTAGGCACCATCTATGGTGCTCTAAACAAACCACCTAACTATGGCCGGTGTTATGCCATGTTTTACGGCATGCTCTCTGTGAGGCAGTGGTGCTATTCTTGTCCATGTCATACACAAAGACCCCGGCAGACCACTCGAAGTGAAAGATAGACCTGGCACAATCCACCAATCTTAAAGACATCAGTAAACTACTCTGTTCCGTCTGAGAATAGGACACTGTTGATTATTAGATCACATCTGCTGGTTCAAGATATTCTACACAAATCAATGTCCATGTGAAACCGGAGTCCACATCCCTAAACAAAATTGCTCAACCCAGAAAGATCTACACCGTCAAACCTGGTCAAAGGGAGCCGAGCTGAGGCAGAAACCATGGGGCTGCCAACAAGACCTGGAAAAAACTGAACGTCGTTCTGGCGATCTACCATTACCAAATACATGAACATAGTGAAAAGGGGTCTGTCGGGGTCTTTGTGTATGACACGGACAAGAATTGCACAACAGAGAACATGTCGTAAGATGCTACGAACTGTGTAACATGATAAAACACCGGTCATGGTTAGGTTGTCTGTTCAGAGCATCATAGATGGCGCCTAACAAGATGCGGTCTACTTTGCTCTCATGTTTGAGTTTATTAAGATGGACTCGCACATCGGTTAACTACCCTCCAAGAAACGGGTTGTATACAGACTCTACAGAATCTTCTAAACCAGTATACAGGCGTTAAGTTAAGTTCAGAATAAGCTATCATTACTCGGTATAATTGTAGTAGACTCTCTGTGACGATTCGTACTGAATTAGAAAACATTAGAATGACATTAAAATGTAGGGCAATTAACTGCACGATTGAAACAATAAATTGCTTCTGGAATTGTGACGGGTAACTAGATGGACACCATCTTCCTACCATCGATGTGCTGTCAGAGTCAAAACAAGATCCATGGCCATGACAGAGAGCAAAATTACCACCTTAATGATGTCTACGAATTTCGGCCAGTGCCCCAGGTGAGACAGATTAAGGAATGAAGACATTCGGTGAGAGGATCTGTTCCCTACTCTGTGTCGAATACATGTGCGGGCAGATGGTGCGGTGGTTCCGTTATCTCACAAGAATGTTCCCTGAGTTGCTTCCCACTCGCCTGCTGGTTTACAATGTCTGAAGTTCCTATTTCTGAGCAAGATGGCAACCGAATGGAAGGTGGACAGACGACCTGAATGTTTTTCAGCGACGCGTGTTGACTACGTCAGGCGAGACTCACCTGGCTGAGCAGAGACGACAAAGATTCCCCCCACGTCGTCCACAATGGTTCATAGCTTTACATCCAAACCAGAAGTCTACACATTGTATACTGTTTCTATATAGCTTTACATCCAAACCAGAAGTCTACTCATTGTACACAATTTCTATATAGCTTTACATTCAAACCAGAAGTCTATTCTTTGAATACTATTTATATATAGCTTTACACCCAAACCAAAAGTCCACTCATTGTATACTATTTATATAGATTTGCATCCAAACAAGAAGCCAATGAACGAGAACTGTTGTTTCAATCAATCAATCAATCAATCAATCCTTTAACTCCATGAGAAGCACAGATACTCAACAAATACTCGTCAAGTTGTCCTATCATTTCCAGCTCACTGCCCCTCCTACCCCTCCCTGACCCCAACCTCACTTTTATACTGCCGTTTTTAAATGTGTCTCGACTTCCCTTCTCTTTGACTGTTTAGGTCTACCCCTACATCTCTTGCCCTGATGATCCCAGATCAGTGACTGCCTTGTAATGATATCAGCTGGTTTCTGTAATGTGTGTCCTTCTTCTTGTTCTTCGTTCGTTCTCAATCTCCCGCTACCAAACTACGAAAGGGTAAGTAGCAGAATGTAGTCCAGAGAACGAATGCGTTGTGTTGTAGTTTACAGCTTGGCTGAGATATTTGCACCTTTTGGTCCAACACATCCGACTTCAGCAATCATTTTTTGAGTACCGGGTTAGCATTCCCTCTTCGATCCCTTCTCCTTAGCCAGTCTGCCCTACTGCAGCCTGTTATCCAGTATCACTACGTGGAGGTCTAGAAGGGTCTTCGAAGCTATGGTTCGCTGTCCCAGACGCTAGCAGTCAGCTATGGGTCGCTAACCACTGCAGCTCATGCGCTGCTCAGCATCTTGATCCCTAATGTGTGTTTAATCCCTCGTGAACGTCCTCTTCTCACGGCTTATCCAATTGGCACATGTTCGGTTCTTTCCCACAGTTCTATATTAGTGTCTTTATCATACCATTTTATTTTCTCAATTCGGAGCATGCATCCATTGATGAAAGCTTGAGCCTTTTTAGTTGTACTTTTCTTTGTTCCCTAAGTCACAAATGTGAATTGTATTACGCACGATGGTGAATATCACATGTATGTATTTTCGTGACGGACTTATTTTGTATTTACATTTCCACCAAATCCCTAAAGCGAATAAAATCCCGTTCTCGTCTTTTGAATTGTTCATTTGATATCACTATCAGTATCTCCGACCTTGTCTATATTATTACTAACATGTACTAACAACAAAATGACAAAGGTAAAAGTCTTGAGAACCGGTGTTTTTCCTGTGGCAGCTTATGGCTGTGAATCATGGACGATTACCAAAACTTCCTGACAAAGAATCGAATCCTTCGAGTCAAAATGTTACAGAAAAATCCTCAGAATACCCTGGAGAGAGAAAAGAACAAATGTAGACATTCGGCAAGAGTTGAGCATAGAGGAGAACTGGTTTATCAATTCCATTTCGGCTAGAAAATGCAAATACTTTGGTCACATCAAGAGACACAACGGTCTTGAGAGAACAGTGATGGAAGGTATGGTGCCAGGCAAAAGAGGAAGGGGTAGAACAAGAAGACGATGGCACCAAGATATCCAAGAATGCTTGAGTATGACTATGACGGAGGCTGGAGTTTTGGAAAGAGAACGAGTTTCTTTTAGACAGACTGTGATGGGAGCGACGTTCTAGAAATTACTAACATCTACAAATGAGGATATCCGACCCCGTTTATATTATTACTAACATGTACAAATGAGGATCTACGACCCCGTCTATATTATTACTAACATGTACAAATGAGGATCTCCGACCCTGTCTATATTATTACTAACATGTACAAATGAGGATCTCCGACCCTGTCTATATTATTACTGTACAAATGAATCCGTGTCTTCTATTATAATCAGATTATCGTAGGTGCTTTTATTGTCATAGTCCGTTTTTGTGTGTGTGCACTCACATATATAATTTCAGTGACTATTCAGTAAATATATTGGGTTGCAATTGTGAGACAAGGACCTAGAGATTATAATAGATCATGCAGTTAACGTAAGTGAGCAAGACCAGTTAGCAGTGAACAAAGACAAATGCAATGTTAGGTATGATAAAAAGAAATATTAAACATAAGGAGCAAGGAAGTGATTGTCAAACTGTATAAAACATTAGTTAGACCTAGATTGGATGTATTATTGTACAAGTGTGAAGTCTTTATTGCAGAGGAGCTATAGACATGCTGGATAAGATACAAAGAAGAGCGACAAAACTGATAGTTGGATTCCAGAATTACAGTTATGAGGAAAGACTAAAAAAACCGGTCTACAGTGTCTAGAAAAGAGAAGAATTCGATGTGACAATACAGATTTATAAGATGATTGGAGGAATGGATATATTAGAATATAATTTTTTTTTTAATACGTCCGCCTACAAGAACAAGAGAGCATAGCTACACATGAAATAAAGGAAGGTCATGTTTAGATATTAGGAACTATTTTTTTAGCCAGAGAGTGGTGAATGCTTGGAGCTTGGAATACATTGCCACACGAAGTAGTGCAGGCAGGGACAATTAATGCATTTATGAATAGATTGGATGCACATAGCTTTCAGACTCTGCAGAGTCTTCTAAACCAGTACACAGACGTTAAGCTAAGTTATGTAGAGCCAAGTTATAGTGTTGTATGGCTGTCTAATATTCTACTACATCATTCACACACTTAATGTCAAGCAAGCTTGTCAGAAGCTGGATCGAATGTAATTATACGTCTTAAACCATTGGTCCCTTTGTTAACTCTAATACTCTCAGCAAGACATAATAGTTGCAGCAAACAAGATAACTGGACGTGTCACGCCTAGTTCGGAAAACTTCGTCTACAATAAGGAGGTGTCACTGTCCGATTTACTTGTATAGTGTATGTGTTGTCCAATCCCCGTCGTTCGTACAGAGCAAGGGCGTGATCAGTGTTGTGACGGTAGTTCATTAACACGCACTGATGTCAGCGATGATGTTTTAGAGACTAAATTGTAGAGGGTTAGTGAGGTGAGGGGGTGGGGGTTGTTCGGTCCTTTTATTGTTGCCATAGTCTATAACAATAAGCTAGGTAATCAGTTAAAGCTGGGTTGACTAGAGCGTAACTGTAACGGGATTTCAATTCCTTACCTTTAGCGCGTGGCAGAATGGTTTCGATGTCTGCCTGACGACAAGGAGGCCCGGGGTTCGAATCCCCGGTATAGAATATGTTGTTTTTCTCTTAGGAGTGAAACAAACTTACATAGCCAGCACGACGTGGCGAAGCGGCATGTATTCCTCAGCCTAAAAACCCCTTAACTACCCCAGCAATGAGGAAAAAGTCGTATGGCAGATAACAGTTTAATGCTGGTATCAGTCAATACAGTTTTTTTTCAATGCAGTAGCCCTGAACATCGAGTTCCCATATCACCATCAGGTGGTCTGCTAGTTGGTGTTGGCGACCATTGACCTCCTACCGTTTCTGTGACAGCTGTTGTTTACCAACTCTGTTGTTGATTGTCGCCTATACCATTCTCCTGTCCAACATCGTATCTCTCCGCCTTCCTCGTCTCTCTTTCTTGCTATCTAAACCTCTATCACAACGTGCTCCAAGCCGCCTCATCCCATAACATGCCGGAAAAAGGCTGACTGTCTTGCTCTGATCTGTGCTTTGAGTTGTCTTTGTGCGTCTTTGAGTACTGTATGATTAGTCTCCCTTGTAGTCCGTGGATTCCGCTGGATTGTTCTGGCCCTGCTCGTAAATCGGCCGTTCGTATTACTTTAAAATGTGGATTCAATCCATAATTTATCTGGGATATTTTTATATTTCAAACGGATCTTACGTCAACCCAGCTTTAAAGTTTGGGTACCAGAGCAAGTCTGTGGAATCAACGGCAAACGGTGCGCTTCTGCCTAGCGTGCCTTTCATCAAGACAATATAACTGTTTGTGTAACACCGCATTTTCAATATGGTGTGCCAACGGGTTATAACTCATTTCTTTTACACAAAAAGTTTCTTTACAAATTGTAAACATGCATAATACATGCCAATGAAAGAGACGCGGGTTACCGGGGAACTGCTGAGTGAGAAGTAGTCTTCTAAGTTTTAATGAAAGCTATCTAAACAAAATGTAGTTCTCTATTGCTTGGAGAGGCAAAAATTATGTGTTTATGTTTGTTATTGTAACGTAGCATATGCAAGGCTATGTGATAGTTTAATTGTAGATGATGTGCTGTCACAGACCGGCTGATATGCTAGTGTGAATGTGTGTGGTGTGTGCATATATATATATATATATATATATATATATATATATATATATATATACCTTCACACTAGGCACTAGGTCGGATACATTTGCGGTTATATATAAATAAAATAATAATTCCACTAAACGCTTCAAATGAAACATAGGTCCACCACTTCATTGCAAAATAACACACCACCTTTTCCGATCGACTCTGGCATTGAAATGTCCAAGTTTTAACAAGAGAACTAGGGTACCTTATACAGGAGCAAGCATGATATAGACTCCAGGGGAAAAATTGAAGGGAGACAGTCAAAGAGAGACTATCAAAGAGAGACAACCAATGAAAGACAACAATGAGAGATTATCAAAGAAAGACATCAATGAGAGATTAACAAAGAGAGCCAAACAATGAGAGACTATCAAAGAGACACAAGGAAAGAGAGTCAACCAATGAAAGACAAACAAAGAGAGAAGAAAGAGAGACTAGCAAAGAGAGACAACCAATTGGAGACAACCAATGAGAGACCATCAAAGATAGATAACCGATGATAGATTATGAAAGAGAGACAAATAAAGAGAGACTATCGAAGAGCGACAATCAAAGAGAGACAACCAATGAGAGACAACCAATGACAGACAAGCAAAGAGAGACAACCAATGAGAGACAATCAAAGAGAAACAACCAATGAGCGACTGCCAAAGAAATACAACCAAAGAGAGATAACAAATACGAGACTATCAACGACAAGCAGACAAAGAGAGACAACAAAGGCAGATAAAGAAATATAAACAGTCAAAGAGAGCTTGACGAAGAACTTCAGAAGCATATCAATGACGACCAAGAACCAAATCTCGGACATCGAATAAAGGACGATCGCTGACCAGGTGAAGTGGAGGTAATGTGTGCCATGCGACGATACTGTTGTTCCCATAGTTACATTTAGTATCCGGTTTTGTTTATGTATTGTGCTGTCGTGGACATTATTTCCATTTGGGATCAAGATGCTGAGCAGCGCATGAGCTGCAGTGGTCAGCGACCCAAAGCTGCCAAGACCCTTCTATACCTCCACGCGGTGATCCAGGATAATATTCTGCAACAGGGCAGACTGGCTAAGGAGAAGGTATCGAATAGGAAATGCTAACCATGGTACTCAAAAAAATGCTTGCTGAAGTCGGATGAGTTGGGCCGAAAGGTGCAAATATCGCAGTTAAGCTGTAAACTACCATACAACGCATTCCGTTCTCTGGACTACATTCTGCTACTTAAGCCCTTTCAGGGTTTGTTCGCAGAAGAGTGAGAACGAATAAAGCCAAGCCAAGCTATTCCCATTTAACTAATTAACAAGTCCTTGTAAATCAAAAACACTAAGAAAAAAGGGTTGTTTAACTCCAACGCAATGGCAGCATTATCCCACGAATGTGAAAACTGGAACATAACATAAGAAACTCAGTAGGGACCTCTCTGCGATGAGCATCATCGTGAATGACAACACTGTTGCAGTGTCCGATGACTTCGTACACCTGGGCAGCAGGCAGTCCTCTGACGCACCCAGTAGTCACGACATCACCCGTAAGATAGACTTAACGGCTTCATCCATGCACTCGCTCCGCAGAGTATGGTCCCATCGAAAGCTCTCCCTGGAGACCAGGCTTCGTATTTAATGCTCTTGTACTGTCCTTATTTTCCTGTACGGCTTCGAGTCCTGATATGGCCATCTTAATCTAGTAAATCTTAGTAAAGATGGCCATGGTCCTGTATACTACTACAGCAGGACGGGCAGCGTCTTGAGGTCTTCCACCTGGGGATCGTCTGGCATGACATGATTTCCAACCGTGAAGTAGTTAGACGTACTCAACTTGCAGGCATTGTCTTAATGATTGGTTGCCGTCGTCTCTCTCTCTCTCTCTCTCTCTCTCCCTATCCCTCTTTCTCTCTTCGGTCACGTCGCTTGCCTTAAAAATTGGATGTATGCATTTGGAAATGAATGTCTTTTGAAAATATTAAACATTGGCTGTAAATAATTTTAGACAAACAAACAAACAAGACTAGAAACAAACAGCAATGCGTTTCAACTATTTGAGGGACAAGATGTTGGGGAAAGACGTACATGGAATGAATGGCAATGGACTTCCAGTCTAAGGGATTATTCGAAGACCAAGAGCGACCAGAAAAGAAAGGAGGCCAACATAGGTACCTCTCAGCACATTCACTTGATAAGCCACTATGGTAGGTGCTATCTTCCCTCCCTTCTCACCCTATTCCTCTCTCACACTTTCCCCCTCTGATACTCGTGTTCACACTTCTCTCACTCTCTCTTCCTCTTATTCTTCTTTCTTCTCTCTCTCTCTCTAAAACTGTTTCTCAACCATATCACTCAATTACTTACTCATTAACAAACCACTATCTCTCTCTCCTCTATAACCCGACCTATCCTTGTCTCTCTCACCTCTTCTCTCTCTGAAAGTCTTTCTTCCACTCTCTTTGTCTTCTTCTTCTTCTTCTTCTTTTTCTTCTTCTTCTTCTCTCTCTCTCTCTCTCTCTATCTCTCTCTTTCTCTCTCTCTCTCTCTCGCTGTCAATTTTTTGTCTTAACCATATCACCACCCGTCCACCCAATCATCAATTTACTCATTAACTAGTCACTCTCTCCCCTTCTCCTTATCCCCCCCCCCTTCTCCTAAACACATACCCACATACAAAAAACATACAATTTAACCAGTGTTTCGCCCATGCAAGTCTGCTCTCACATAATAACACATATTGACGCTAACAGCAGAACAGCGCCAGTATGGATGAACGCGTGCACCGCACGAGAGATGTACTCATTGTTTGAGCTACTTCTGCTACGGTCTATAACCCAAGTTAGCCCAAATATTGCGTCCGTGCCCGCCATCAATTTACCGCCAAATTCTCTCTGACTAAAAGTGTTAGATTAAAACATTACAGAAGAGTGGATCAGTTACCGAACCAGGACATGACATTTATGGACACATTCGTTTTATAATGGCTCCACATCATCACCTCTGGTTTCCCAATATGGTTCAGTCTCTCTCAGAAGAAAGGTATCCTGCACAGAACATCACACAAAGTACGAACTCCGTAGCTCCAGCGATGAACCCAGGGATCTCCAGTGATGAACCCAGGGATCTCCAGCGATGAACCCAGTGATCACCAACGAGGAGCCCAGGGATCTCGAAAAAAATTGATATCTTGAATTCGAACCCCGACCGTCTGAACACAAGACAAACGGCTTGACCACTTCGCCTCAGAGACCCCCCAGTCGTTGTATATTGTGTTGAACTCTTCAGTGTAACATAGGAAATATGGCGTTAGGACCGTATTATGTTGTAAACCACGGCACATACTGGATGAAGTGGTCAGCATCAAGCCAACTCCCATTTCCTATGCGCCACATGACGTGACGGGATGTATACTTTTTTTTCTTGTTCACTCTTCGGTGTAGATTCCATCCATGGAAAAATGCTGCTGAAATATGAATTTACAACCGGTACAAATTGTAGTGTGTCTTCCTGAAATTGGTGCAAGATGTTAGTTACTGTGATTTCTTCGTGCAGCAAATGAGAGATAGGGAAGAGAAAGTCTTGATTTGTAAGACGCACTCTCAGAAGGAAGCTGGACATTATAACTAGGCATGCACTTGATTGGAACCCGCAGGATAAGCGACCATCTGGAGGGTCAAGAAACACCAAGCAACGAGCGGACGAGGAGCAAGTTCGTTCAATCGGGTCTCGTACGTCGAACTCAAGAAGACGGCACAAAATATAAATAAATGGAGAGAATTTGGTGGAGCCCTTTGTACCAAGAGAAAGCTGCAGAGAAACGGGGATGATATTACCGTAGTTGTTCATGTACTCTACCTTCTCCCAAAATTGAGCTCATTCATTCTTTATTTTTCACTCTCTCAAACAGTAACAAATGAAATATGCTCAACAGAAATTAACATCGGGAGATACTGTAAAACGTCAATGCCGAAGATGCGGCGCTGAGTCAAGTAGCCGAAATCCCTCATAAGCTGTAATGAGCGGGCGGAAATACAAGGGGTTGCTCCCACAAATATCTTTCAGTGTTAACAGCCAACAAGAATTAGTTAGTACAAAAATGAACTCTGCCTCCTGGGAAACTCACTCGAACGATTGGACCATAGCTACGAAAGAAGTACAATCCAGTGAATACCAACCAGTTTACTGAAACATTCAAGTGGAGAACATTCAGACTCGTAAAAGAGGGAGGAATACTGCAACAAAGTGATACAGCAACATTTGACGGGACAAAAACAAACATCTAGACCAGGTGCAGATCACGATGAAAAAGAGACCACGCTGGTAATATAGAAAATGAGGCAAACCAACAATTCTCTAGACGAGAGAATCATCTTGCCTCTGAGGACACAATTGACTAGGATGTCATTATTAAATTCAAGGTTGGGGCTATGACCTTTGAACCCGCTGCACAGCTCCCATGACATCGGAACACCTATTGCTGTGCTGCTAATCACGCACCAGTGAAAGGCGTGTCAGGTGGCAACAACCAGTGTCCTTCCATGAAAAAACTGTACGGAAGTGTACATCGAGTTGACTGGCACCATTGTTGTTGTTGTTGTTGTTGTTGTTGCTGTTGTTGTTGTTGTTGAATGCCCACAATGAGTAGGTTACTCTTTAGTGTGCCCTGAAATGAACATTTAGTGGTGGGTTGTTGTAGCTGAACTCACATCCCGAGCCCGCTGATGAAGGTGGACTGTGGTCCTGCATGCAGATGTGCTATGCTTGGCTTCATCTGTTTGTCGCTCACTACTACTGGGATCCCGTCGATCACCCACATCGTTAGCCAGGCTACCTCGAAAACAGCCCGTTTCTAGGGAGGACTTGGGAAAGTCGAGGTTGGGGTCTTGGCCAGTATATTTGTTTGCCTGACCTTAACATGTCTGATCAGTATTTTGTTCCTGGCTAGACGTTAGTCTTCCTTCTCCGCCATTTTTGTTAGATTCATTGAGGTCGAAGTATAAAAACGGACGAAAAAGCATAAGAACATACTTTCTCTCTCTCTCTCTCTCTCTATATATATATATATATATATATATATTTCTCCCTCTTTTCCCTCTCACGCTTTCTTTTTTCTCTCTTTATTTATCTCTCTCACTCTCCTTTCTCTCTTTCTATCTCTCTTATTCTCTACATATAAATATATATATAAATATATATATATATATATATATATATATATATATATATATATATATATATATATATATATACATAAATGTTTGTCTGTTTCGTGGTAGATAGGTTGCAAAAATCTCAATTGAGATGCGCTGGCCACATTGCCCAAATGACAAACGAAAGACTTCCAAAAAAGACTCCTGTATAGCGTACTAATTGAAGAAAGTGTTCAGAAGGACTTCCAAAATAGTTTTAAGAACTGTCTAAAGGTGACACTAAAGTGCAATTAGACATTAACACCTGAGAGAACCTGGCTAAAAATGGAAGAGCACGGTCACAGACGGCGTTGAACTCAGCGAGGGTCTGCGTATTTAGGCAGCACATTATTGACGAGCAATCAAGAAATCAAGAACAGAGAAAATATCAGAGACAACTGTTTGACTACGTTCTCCAGTCGTGTCACAGACTTTTCCAGGCTCGAATTGGCTTGATCAGCCATGAGCGCACATACATACTCAAGGTTGCACTAGGACATGTGATGATGTTGGTGGTCCTCATGATCAGCCATGAGCCCACATACTCAAGGTTGCACTAGGACATGTGATGATGTTGGTGGTCCTCATGATCAGCCATGAGCCCACGTACTCAAGGTTGCACTAGGACATGTGATGATGTTGGTGGTCCTCATGATCAGCCATGAGCCCACATACTCAAGGTTGCACTCGGACATGTGATGAATTTGGTGGTCCTCATCGACGACTATGGACGAATTATTAGGCTGCCGTTACATTCCGTGCGCGGAGGAGTGATCGCACTGAGAGCAAAATCCAGTGTCTGCCAAACTGGATAGGGCGGGATTCGAGCCCTATTCGCTGGGATTGTGAAACGCACATACATACACACATACACACATAAATACGTACACACATATTCAAGGTAGCTTCAAATAGTTTCAGGAATAGTCGACTTGTAGTTGAATGAAAGCTGATATTATGGAGAATATATATTTATAAGTTGGTAGTGAGCTTGACAAAATTACATGCAGACGTGACTTTCACATATAATCTCAAACGGAAGTTACAGAGTTGTGTGTTGCGCTTGTTGCATCGTCGGAGTTTAAAATGTGCTTGATTGAACAGCGTACAAATATCAAATTCTGTTTTTTGCTTGAGAAGCTACTATCAGAGAAACACAAACATTGCTTTATAAAGCATATGATGATACCGCAATGAAGAAATCGCTAGTATTTGAGTGGCACAAGCGTTTCCGTGAAGTGTCGAGGATGATGCACGTAGTGGACGACCGTCAACCTCGATCAACAATGAAAAGATTGAGCGTGTTCGAAACGTTGTGTGTACTGACAGAAGACTTAGTGTCTAGAAAATAGTCTCAGAAGTTGGAATATCAGTTGGACGTTGCCACAGTATTCTCCACAATGAACTACACATGCACCGTATTTGTCAACACATGTTTCCCAAAATGTTATCTCCTGAACAGAAAGAAGCGAGATTAGGCCTGGCAGGAGATCTAATCACAAAGACTGATCAAGACGTGAATTTTCTCAAAAACATTATCACAGGAGATGAGACCTGGTGTGTTTTGTACGATCCTCAGACGAAATGTCAGTCCTCCGACATCTTCCCTTACACATACATTTCGTTTGGATAAGAGCAAAGCAAAAGTGATGTTGGAAGTTTATTTCAAAATTCCCAGGGTATTGTCTACCATGATTTCATTCCTAAAGGCCGAATGGCTGACAAGGAACTGTACGTTGATATCCTCCGTCATCAAAGAGATATAATCAGAAGAAAACGACCAGAAAAATGGAGAAAAAACGGTTGGATTTTGTTGCATGACAGTGCGTCAGCACATCAATCCCTACTGGTGAAGCAGTACCCCGCAACATTCTCCATATTTTCCCGACATGGCACCTGCTGATTGTCTCTGGTTCCCACGACTGAAATCGGCACTGAAAGGACAGCGATTCAAGGATGCTGAGGACGTAATCACCAATGCGACAAGACAGCTGAGAGAATAGTCAAAGAATGGGTTCCACGAATGTTTCCAGCAGATGTATACCCATTCCCAAAAGTGTGTAACTGCCGAAGGAAACTACTTTAAAGGAAATGTAATGTAGATAATTCTATTGTAACTTATGTATGTACAATCTACTAATTCCGTGAACTTTTTGAAGCTACCTCGTATATAGGGTGTGTAGATAAGGAATAATCCATCTGCTGTGAGAAGTGAGCATTTTACCACTCCGTTTCTCAGACGATCAAATACCTGTATACCACAAAGAAGTGAGCGAAGAGTTATCAGGGTCAGGTGAATAATTTTGATCACAAACCTACCTTACGTCCACGACTTTGCTAATCGAAATCCGGCACAGCCGTTGGCACTTGAATTGGAGCTTGGCACTGTGATTCCCATAGTGGTCAACTTACCAAAAGGGGGGTGGGGGGGCTTGCTTTGGACTACAGATAGGAGGACCCCAGTTCCTCTTCTTATGTACCTCATGGGTATCCGATGTACCCAGTCTTCAAGAGTTTCCTCATCCCAGCACGATTAGCTTCCAACAGCAACGACAAAAACCCACTTAGAAGACCCGTCGTTCTTTTCTTCTTCATGTTAATCTTGTTCTTGTTCTGTTTGTTGTTACTCGTCTTCTTCTTTTCCTTCTTTTTCTTATTCTTCTTCTTCATTCTCCGCTTCTGTATCTTCTTCTACTTTTTCTTTCTTTTTTTTCTTCTTCCTCTTTTTCTTTCTCTTCTTCTTCTACTTCTTCTTCTTTTTCAATTGAGTTCAGATACAATGGTTATGATAGATCTGTAATCAGTCGTTTCTAGGTCTAGCCGATAGCTCTTTCCCCACCTGCCCCCTCCCCCGTCTCCTGCATCAGAAATGCCCACGCTCGCATTTCACTTTGTGCTCCGCAGTTATGTAGCATATGTACAAAGGTCTAACTGAATGCCAGTCCCACATGGCTGATTTATAGCTGGAAATATTTCTAGTCGTTAGAGATAACTTGTCCAACTCTGCAGCGACTAGGTCCTAAGGGTTAAAGTGCAGGCTTATATTGTTTGAAGTTGTTGTTCAAACCGTCACGTGCTCTTTGTTTCATTCTTCTCGATGTTTTTCCTGTAGCCTTTTACAGTGACTTTTCGTACATCCCGATATGTGCTAACGTAAATGGGCTTGGGTCCTCCTAGCTGTAGTGCAATGTCAAGCTTCTCAGTATTTTCACCACAATTTGAAATCACAATATCATTCACCACCCCGTTGACCAAACTGCTGTAACACAATCTGTTTCCAAGAGAACGACAAAGATTGATGTCTTCTCTTGACCCAGATGTTTCACCGTATCCTTACGCAAGGTCTGTTTCCAATTACTGTTTATAAACTACATTGATTGACTTTTCCAACGCGAAGAGGTAAAACAGACCAGAATCATCTTTTTCACCCTCTGTTTCTCTTTCTGTCTTTCTCCCTCTCTCTCTATCTCCACCCTTTTTCCTTTAATCAGTCACTACGTCAAGTTGTACAACATTGGTCCTTATAGCACAGACTGAACTACCAAATGCCTTTAATGAAAAGCTTTACGGACAAATAGCCAGTTGGGTCAAGAAACTAGAGTAGTCCTTGCTTATAAATAGTTGTCAAGCAAACGTAAAGTCTATCATTCTGGACGCGGCAATTGTGTTGCAGTTCAGATAATTCTACAACCCACATGCTTACAAATTCGATCCAAACTTACCACAGTAAAAGTGAAATTCTAAAACTCTACAACCTCTGACTACTTGGCAAATTTTTGTTTTTAGCCACGCTGGCAACTCAGCGCACGCAGGAAAGTTGCGTAATGATTTCCACAGAAGTCTACCGAGAGCATGTATGAAAGTTAGCGAATGTGATTTGTAAACTTGAAGCAAGAAAACCAAATGTAAAGTAAGTAGTTTATGTGTGTTTGAGGGGAGGAATACGTTTACCTACACCAGCTATCAATTTGACTAAACTGCAGAAAAATCCTATTACCATGGTGATGACATTGTTGAGGTTGCTGCTCAACCAATATATTCATGAATCTATCACATAAGTTGGTGGGAGAAATTTGTTTTTTGTATGCAGGGGTGATTTATTTAATTTAATGATTTTGTGATCTCAATGCCTTTCACTAGAAGAATGACGTACATAAAAGGGGTCTTCAAACGGATTGAAATTACCACAACAATCTGGCGACCCTTGGAAACGAGATAAATTAACATAAATAATGGTGATGATGATCAATTTAACGATGGCGGTGATTTTGATGATTCTGATAATGGTGACGGTAGTGATAATGGTGATGTAGGTTATGATGATGATGACACCTGTCATCATTATCAGTACATCAGACTGACCTTGGAACCTAGGGAGCATTTCGTGATGTTTTCTGTGCTCTTTCCCTCTCAGTAAGTAGGCCAAGATTTCCATAGGAACATGTATAAAACGTAGCCGTATTGTGTGTATATTAACAGAAGATGTCATTTTAAAGTACACGTATATAAAAGGCAGACAGAGAGTTAAAAGGACGGAGAATAAGGCGGGCGAACATAGTCTTCTTGATTATATTGGTGCACGTAAATAAATATTCGATATCCATGGTGTTCTGTACATTCGTTTTTACCGTATGGTGTAGATACTTAAACATTGGACAAATGATTTGAGAAGATAGTCGATACTTCTGAAGTGTAAATAATCTGTTCGTCCATCGTAATCAATGTGGATCACTTTGTTAACATTCACTGTTTGCACGAGTTCGAAGCTGGCTTAATAAGTTAATCTGAGTCCTGAAATGTGTGGTGCATTTAGTACAAGGAAATAGAAGACATCCATTTCCACCAGGGTGGAGGCTCTTCTGCACATAATCCTTGATGGTGCGAATGTTCCTTGCCCCAAATATCAAAGCTACTTCCATTGTGCATTTAATAGTAGAAAGTGGTGTAACGTACGTGAAATTATAACAAAGTGGCATACTCATGAAGTTCATAATAGTGAAGGAAAGTTTCCCACGTCGGCCTCACTCTCTCGTCACCAACTACCCTGATTCTGTAGCAAAATTGAGTCAAGAGAAGGGCAGTAGAAGAAGCGTATTTTTCTGATCATCTTTTCCTGAAGCTTTTCCAATTATCAGACATCACAAGGTAGTGGGGGTAGAAATGAAACCGCTCGGTTATATGTTTCCACTCAATTGTATCAAACATACATAATCGGCATTACTTAGACATACAGGAGGCAGCTGGGGGATTCTAACCAAATTGTGATCATGTACGTGAACCAAAGACAAAGTTAGAAGTAGTTTTGTCTATGGACAAGTACTAGACATCAACAATTCATAACTAAATTTGAAATGTGGAATACGTCATGAGAATGCACATATCGTTATATGGTCAGAGATGGCCACTACGATGACGTCATTAATTTTTTGAACAGAAAGTACACAATTCTGGAGGGATCTTTGTGAGATCTTTACATTATCTGGTTTCCGACAGGGCTGCGGCCACGTCTCTGCACTTTTCTGGTGCGCCACGGACTGGATTCTCACACAGTCTTCTGCACACAATCAAGAGGTCCTTGTTGGAGACTCCCAGGTAACCACGATGCTCGGGTCCTGGTAGGCCCACTAGAGCCACTGAATCGATCAGCTACCCACTAAGGCTTGCACATCTCCTGAACAAAGACAAAAATAAAAAAACTCAGCAGGGACCTCTCTGCGATGAGCATCATCGTGAATGACAACCCTGTTGCAGTGTCCGAGGACTTCGTACACCTTGGCAGCAGGCAGTCCTCTGACGCACCTAGTGGTCACGACATCACCTGTAAGCGTATGGTCCCATCGAAGGCTCTCCCTGGAGACCAGGCTTCGTATTTAATGCTCTTGTACTGTCCTGATTTTCCTGTACGGCTTCGAGTCCTGACATGGCCATCTTAATCTAGTAAATCTTAGTAAAGATGGCCATGGTCCTGTATACTACTACAGCAGGACGGGCAACGTCTTGAGGTCTTCCACCTGGGGATCGTCTGGCATGACATGATTTCCAACAGTGAAGTAGTTAGACGTACTCAACTTGCAGGCATTGTCTTAACGTCGTCTCTCTCTATCTCTCTCTCTCTCTCTCTCTCTCTCTCTCTCTCTCTCTCTCTCTCTCTCCCTCTTTCTCTCTTCGGTCACGTCGCTTGCCTTTCACGGGAAGTCCCAATCCACGAGTTGCTCCAGCTGTGGGGCGAGTTACGGAAAGAAGACTTGCTCATCTTGGAGGCGACCTAAGGGCCGCCATTGCAACACCTGGGCTAAAACAGATCGCCGCTTCCCCGACAGAACTGCAGGCCACCTGGGACGCGGCCATCAGACGTGGTCAAGGATATGGTCATTCGAAACGACGGGCCCTAGTATATAAGCGTACTATTGTATTGTATTGTAATGTATTGTATTGTATTGTATTGAATTGTATTGTATTGTATTGTATTGTATTGTATTGTATTGTATTGTATTGTATTGAATTGGATTGTATTGTATTGCACATATCTTCACAATAAGTAAGGAAGTACTTACCAGACGCGATGTGAAATATGTATTGTTCCTCTAATTGACCATTGGTGCGGAATATAGCAATAATTCGTGTCCGAAACCAACCATAGTCATAGCGAAGTCTATAATTGGCCCATCCAAAATGCAGAAGGAAACCGGGAGCTGCCATTGTACTGACGCCATCATGTAAATATATCAGATTAACCTGTACCTCAGTTATTGTTGCCGTTTGCCTCGTGTTCAGACGGTCGGGGTTCGATTTCGAGCTGCGTCGGTCGGTCCATGAGGTCAATTTTTTCCGGAGATCCCTGGGTTCATTGCTGGAGCTACGGAGTTCGTGCTTTGTGCGATGCTCTCGATAGATCCATCTGTCGGGAGAGACCGAGCTAAAATGGGGGAAAAAACCCGAGGCAATGAAGTCGAGCCCCCGCTTAAAGTTTTTTTGTTTTTGTTTTATTGTTGTACATAGCTGATAAGCCCTTCACTCTGAATAGGGATTTAGCAAGAGCCAACGACTGGACTCATTCCAGCAGCCTCGTAACCAAGAGGACGAGAAGCGATGCCTAAATGTAGATGTAGTTGTGAGCTACTCACGTTGCATTTCTTACATCCCCATACACCCCATACAGTAAATTTACCCTGGCCATGAGTATTCCTCTCTCCCATACCTAAACGGTCAAATGTATATGCATACAACTCAAGACATAGACATTTGCACAAATAGAACTTACATCTGGATACCGTAAAATAAACACGAACACGCATACCCAAACATGAACAAATACGCACATACATGCATACATACCAGCATAAGTACCCTTGAACATATGTTTAGCCGAAAACACACACACACACACACAAACATATGCACACTAATAGACACACTAACACACAAACATATGCACACTAATATACACACTAACACACCAACTTATTTTCCAATGGTCCCCAATCTCTGTACACGAGAACAAGAATATCTACAGATCTACGGGCACAGATTGCCTACATATCTACAGGCACATATTGCCTACAGATCTACGGGCACAGATTGCCTACAGATCTATGGGCACAGATTGCCTACAGATCTACGGGCACATACTGCCTACAGATCTACGGGCACAGATTGCCTACAGTTTTACGGGCACAGATTGCCTACAGTTCTAGGGGCACAGATTGCCTACAGTTCTACGGGCACAGATTGCCTACAGTTCTACGGGCACAGATTGCCTACAGTTCTACGGAAACAGATTGCCTACAGCTCTACGGGTACAGACTGCCTACAGTTTTACGGGCACAGATTGCCTACAGATCTACGGGCACAGATTACTTACAGTTCTACGGGCATAGATTGCCTTACCAAGACAATTTACACGTTAAAAAACTTACGCGAATGATATACTTTGGTCATCGTCAATTCTAATCGTGGGACCTTTTCTCTTTCTTATAGGCTGTAGTGTCTACAGGATGTAGTAGCGAGCTGCTTGGTTGTTTAAACAAAAATAGATCTGCAGGTTACAAGGTTGGAAATACAATGACATTACCATTTATAGCTTTAGAAACATGCAAGCAGTACTTGGGAAGGAACAGAAGGGGTGGCTGAGGTGAGGTACGAGTGGATAAAGGCTATTGAGGTATCAAACTCTCAAAGGTCGATATGGATCCATTTTTCTGCTCATGCTGGTGTTCAGGGCAAAGAATGAGCGGACATCGTTGTTTCCCAAGCTTCCATCATGGGCACCAATAGATTGATCAGCATTAACAGACTGCATATCTTCGACATTAAACGAGGTTCGAGCAGAGTAGGGCGCATTAGAGACGGAACCGGAGCGTGTACAACCAGCGAGCTACAGATACCATCAGCATCCAGACTCTGTGCCACTTGCTGAGAGAGTGATCCTCTTTGGGATAACCTCAGTGCAGTGACATCCGTTCTCAGAAACAGCTATAGAAAAACCATTGAGTTGAGTGGACGTTAACTGCTCCGAGACCTGGACATTACTAAAACTGGACACGGGACATATCAACACTAGAGCCTTTTCACATGCGTAAACAGGGGCGTATTCTGGACATACTATGGCAAAACTACGTCCTCAACGTTGAGATCTCTGCTAAGAAAGGTCTCCAACAAATTTCGAAAACACTGAACCCCACTGGGGGGTTTCTTTGCTCGGTCATGCCATACATCTGGGCCATCAAACCATGGCCTACAAGATGCTTCACAGATATCTCCTCAACGCCAAAGGGCTTCGAGCGCCTGCACAGTTTTCCTTCAGAAGATAGCAGCCTCTCTCTCAGCTCCGATTAGGCATGGCGCCGTACCGTAGCAGAAGGCCATTGATAGACACGGCAGACTTAAGAAAGTTAAGGGAATTTATTACAAAAATGCAAGAGATACAAGGTCAGCGTCTAGGTAGTGTGAGTACCGTTTTAAAATAGAGAAAAAAACGAGGCTGCCGTAGGTGTAATGTCATATACATACTATGAACATCTAGAGATAGAATTTAGCTGAATAAAAGAGTGATGTCCATTTCCGTGTTCTTCGGTTTTTGTCTTGAAAAAAAAGAATGTTGTGGCGTGATGTCGAAGATTACAGCGAGGCTGCGGTATCTGCGACTTTCGGCATTTTTTGTTTTGTTTCTGAGTACAGAATTTGACTTCCTATTACGATCATTATACTCTTAGCCAGACGACAATAGCGCAGCCATTTCTGGTTCGCTGGCCCTGATGTAAGCAGCCAGCTATGAGGTGCTGACCCTGATGCAATCAGCCAGCTATGATTTGCTGACCCTGATGCAATCAGCCAGCTATGAGGTGCTGACACTGATGCAATCAGCCAGCTATGAGGTGCTGACCCTGATGCAATCAGCCAGCTATGAGGTGCTGACCCTGATGCAGTCAGCCAGCTATGAGGTGCTGGCTCATTTCAGCACACTCATAGTACCGCATCTTTTGCTCTTATTCCTTCATGGTCCACCTCATGCACTTCTCTGACAAGCCTTTTCACTTCCTCTCATAATGGCCGATAGCCCATGCGTATTCTGTAGTTAAGCATCTTTTCACGAGTTAATATATCTTTTTAGTGTGATCATTTCTCCTTTCCTGATGTGTTAGTTCTTATGTATGTTTTCAGTTATCTCAGATAAAGGCGGATTAGTCGTAACGTAGAATTTTTCTTTAATTTCCAAACCAGCACAATGTTTAGAACATATCTATCTAAATGTGTACAAACTGTACCATTTTAAGAAAAGGTAAGGCTGGTATATAACCAAAAAAATGGTCTGCGGGCGCAATGTAGCCCACAGGCATATGGTTGGGGACCACTGATCTATCCTATCAGCACTTCCCACATACTACAGACCTGGCACCCGGGCACTGTTAAAGTCATCAGGAGCCATGAGTACAGGCTAGGCCATCTGACACGATGGCACACGACGATATGTGGAGGACATGTTTACATCTAGCCCTTCGCTGAATACGTGTAAACTAGCAACGGGCATAGCTCTCGCCTCGAAGCTCAGTGGGTGCCCGGGTGCACGAGATGTAATCCCCATATTGTTGTTTTCCCGTCTGTTCGCATTTTATGTGCAACATTATCCAGTGCCGGCGACTTTCACACGAGGGTATGTAGCTGAGGGATTTGTTATATTCCTTGCATTTGACGAACGCTAAAACGAGGCAATTTTTATTGTTTAACAGCACATATGTTGAAGAGAATCTGGGTGGCAAAGTGGTTAGATCTCTTGCTTCTTGTCACAAAGGTACGGGTTCGCTTTTCAGAACCAGCAAGATTCAATGCATTCAGCTGTTTATGGGTACCTGGAGTACTGTTAGGGAGTGTAAGTCGTCGACGAACAAGACTGGCCGTTCCACTTCACAGAAAGGTCGTTCGAATAGATTCGATAATCCAGTACGACGTCTTTCCTCGGAAGACACTTATGGCCAACAAACAATTGATGTCTTAGAATGGCTATAGAATCAATCAGAAACAATTGTTGTATTAGAGACAGTCAAGGGCTTTAGAATCAATCAGAAACAATTGTTGTCTTAGGGATAATCAAGGGCTATAGAATCAATCAGAAACAATTGTTGTCTTATGGATAATCAAGGGCTATAGAATCAATCAGAAACAATTGTTGTCTTTGGGATAGTCAAAGGTTATAGAATCAATCAGAAACAATTGTTGTCTTTGGGATAGTCAAGGGCTATAGAATCAATCAGAAACAATTGTTGTCTTAGAGATAGTCAAAGGTTATAGAATCAATCAGAAACAATTGTTGTCTTTGGGATAGTCAAGGGCTATAGAATCAATCAGAAACAATTGTTGTCTTAGGGATAATCAAGGGCTGTAGAATCAATCAGAAACAATTGCATAAGAACGACGACGATTGAAACGTTTGAATTCAAAGCGCACCAACAGTGTGGCGCACCAATGCAAATCTTCTTTTTCTGCGTTAAGGCTTTTTAGATATTCAGTTCCGTCTCAATTGGCTCTCCAGGTCTGGTTGGCAACCCCACAGCTTCTGCGTCATTTTAGCTCAGTTTGATCGGCTTTGACATTATAGATCTCTGTATGCTGGGCAGGTGACTGAATGCGCTGTCGTGTTCAGAAGTCTGGACTCCGGTTCCATATCGGCAGTTTCTTGTGTGTGATATCGTGAGCCGATGTAGGTGACCCAATTGTCTGTAGTGGCCTGTTCTCAGCCGAAAGATGGTGGTTTGTTTGTGTCTGAGGAGCTGGTGGTGTGTTGGTGTTTGTGGAGCTGGAGGATTGTTGGTGTCTGTGGAACTGGTGGATTGTTGGTGTTTGTGGAGCTGGATTATTGTTGGTGTCTGTGGAGCTGGTGGTTTGTTGGTGTTTGTGGAGCTGGAGGATTGTTGGTGTCTGTGGAACTGGTGGTTTGTTAGTGTTTGTGGAGCTGGTGGATCGTTGGTGTCTGTGGCTCACGTCCAAGACCTTTTTCCATTTTGAGTTGTACTGATTCTGAATGACAGTTTTGGCCTCTCGATAAGACAATATTTAGATAAGCTGCTCCATTTCGCCACCTGCTTTAGACATGGCATTAGCTCTCTCATTCCCTGTGATTCCACAATGGGAGGGTACCAACTGAGGAGCAACTGTAGATGCTTTTTGAATTTTGTTGAACTCAGTTATGATTTCCAGCAGCATTTGATCTCCACTGTTGTTCTGTTTTGCTTCTAGTAGGGATCTGTAATCTGTAAATATTACAATCTGAGTTGGAGGGTGTTCGTCCGATCTGGTAAACATTCTTATTGCCTGTAGGAGAACGATATACTCTGCTCAAGGACTGAATGAAATCTTCCCAGTAGGGAAAGCCTTATAGGTTATTTTCCAATTGGTGTATCTTACACAGATGCGTCCACCACATTCCATAACTGCGGCCTTTGCAGATCCATATGTGTATATGTTGCGAGTCCAGTCATTTGGGGTTGTTATTTTCTTCAATCATCACCTGATCTAGGTTTTTTAGGTAGATAGCCCGGCAATTTTCCTTTTTTATTCCTGGGATCTCTGGGGTTATTAAGATGTTAAGCGTCTCATACATATCAACACATACATGACTTCATGAAAACCGCTAATGCGGATGTCTGATGGCGGCGTACGAAGAGAAGAAAATAAATTGAGTAAAACTTTCTGATGTGGATGTTTGACGTATAATGAGAAAGTTTATGTTTCGAAGAATCGACGTCATTGCATTATGGGCATACCCATGGGTGCTCAGTCTCTCTCTCGTCAAATGGCGTAAGGTATGGATGCTGATAGTCCCTGTAACTCGCTGGTTGTACACGCTCCTGGGCCGTCCTCTCATGCGCCCCACTCCGCTCGAACCTCGTTGAATGTCGAAACCTTGCAGTCTGGATTACTGCTTCATCTATTGCGGTGTCCTCATCCAGCAGGCAGCCATTGATTGATTTCAAAATGAATAATGAGAAAGTAGAACACAAGTTTGAATTCTTCTTCTTCTTCTTCATTCGTTCTCAATCTCCCACTACCAAATCCTGAAAGGGCTTAAGTAGCAGAATGTAGTCCAGAGAACGGAATGCGTTGTGTCGTAGTTTACAGCTTGACTGCGATATTTGCACCTTTCGGTCCAACACATCTGACTTCAGCAAGCATTTTTTGAGTACCGGGTTAGCATTCCCTCTTCGATCCCTTCTCCAAAGCCAGTCTGCCCTTTTGCAGCCTGTTATCCAGGATCACCGCGTGGAGGTGTAGAAGGGTCTTGGCAGCTATGGTTCGCTCAGCCTGATGCTAGCAGTCAGCTATGGGTCGCTGACCACTGCAACGCATGCGCTGCTCAGCGTCTTGATCCCAAGTCTTTATTCAATTGGACACGATGGCTATGTTCCGTTCGCGTGGACTTCTATTCCTCCTATTTTATCTAATCTCCCTGTAACCAAGAGAGTGGAAATCTTGTACACAGCATCTACTAGTGCGATCTTTTAATCATTCAAATGTCTTCGTATGAACAAAAGCCTGCACCCAAAAAAACACAGCTTGTATATTTGATGTTGCTGTTGCCTTTATTTCTTCACATGTATCGTTGTCTCCAGCTTGGGCTATCCTTGCTCCATCTTTGGCGTGTCTATGTGTGCGTCACCATATCACTTAGTATGTTGCTGGCACACATATCCACGTAGTAAAGCCCTTATGATGGTACCTGGGATGACCAAGAATAGCGTCTGTCTCCTTCCAAGTATATTGCGCTGATTAACTAAAGAGGGTTGTGCTTGGAAGTATCAGATTCAGTTAAAACCTATGTTTCACATTGTACAGAAAAGCTGAAGTACAAAGAAGATTAAGAAAGTGATGTCTATTATCAGCGATCGTTTTCCTTTTGGCGATATACTGGGTCATGTTCAAGTCAACGTCAGGGGAGAGAACCGGTATACAAACTGGTCACAGTTAAAGAACTTGACTCTGCAGACAAGTTGGTACTGCTGTCACATAGCCAAATTCAGACGCTAGAAAAACTAAATAAGGCGTGGGAGCATTCAGGCAAACTAGGACTAAGTATAAACATGAACAAGATCAAGCTGTTCTAAATCAACACCTTAAGCAAAGGTCCAGTCATGCTTGGATGTGAGGAATTGGAAAAGGTGAACACCACATATATTAACAGCAGCATCAATACTTAAAGGGGCAAAGAGGCAGATACAAGGGCTGGACTTGTAAAGACAAAGACAGCATTTCTGTTGGTGAATAATATAAAGAAATCAGGGAAATAAATACTAATATCAGGTTCAGATTGTTTATTTCCAATATCAAGTCAGTACTCGTGCACGGAACATAAGCATGGAGAACGATAAAGTCAATGCAGAGGACACGTCAGTCGTTCCTCAACAAATGTCTACGGAGGATCATGGACATATGATGGCAAGACAGTGTTTCGAATAAAGATATACGTGAAAGGAGCCAACACAAACTAGTAGAACAACAGAGCAAAAGTAGGAAATGGAGTTGGATAGGACACACACCTTACAGAAATCACCATCTAACGTGGACAGACATGACATGGGGTTCACATGTGAAAAGAGGTAGACTAAGAAACAGATGAAGACGAAAATGGGAAAATGAACTATGATCCCTGGACCTCAACTGGGGGGAGGTAGAAAGGGCAGATCAAGACCGAACCTGCTGATCAGGGTTGTCCAGATACACAAGACCGAATCTGCCGGATCAGGGTTGCCCAGATACACAAGATCCAATCTGCTGGATGAGGGTTATCCAGATACACAAGACCGAATCTGCTGGATCAGGGTTGTCCAGATACATAAGACCGAATCTGCTGGATCAAGGTTGTCCAGATACACAAGACCGAATCTGCCAGATCAGGGTTTATCAGAAACACAAGACCGAATCTGCCGGATCAGGGTTTATCAGATACACAAGATCCAATCTGATGGATCAGGGTTGCCCAGATACACAAGATCCAATCTGCTGGATGAGGGTTGTCCAGATACACAAGACCGAATCTGCTGGATGAGGGTTGTCCAGATACACAAGACCGAATCTGCTGGATCAGGGTTGTCCAGATACACAAGACCGAATCTGCTGATGAGGGCTTTCCAGATACACAAGACCCAACCAAGCAACACTACGAACAACTTTGAACAGAACATCTACTAGACGCACAGACAAACTACAGACTTTCATCAGGAGATCTGTCTGTATGGTATTCATATCAAATTCATGAGTGCAAAAAAAAACAAAAAACACAGGTGTTACAATAAACACAGGTGTAATATTATACATAGGTGCAATAATAAACACAGGTGTAAAAATATACACAGGTGTAATAATAAGATAAGGTGCTATAATAACAACAGATGTAATAATAAACACCATTCAGGTGTAAAGGAACATAACAACAGTATACAACTGAAAATTAATGATATGAAGCGGACGAAGATAAGAAACAACTAAGAAGGAAATTAACAACATTTTGTCAAACAGGCGCTGGATTAACATCCACCAGGAAAGTGATAAGCGTGGAGGTTAAAGAACAATTGAATGACGATAGGGGAAGTAAGTAAAAGAAAATGGAGTCTTTGTGGCGGTGAAGGATATGAATAAGTGGAGATAATTCTCCTTTGTCGTTCGCTTTGACATAATCACATAGGACCACATATATAATAGACAACAATGGAGATTGACAACACAAATAAAGAGAAGAATGAACAGTGCGTAACAGAGGTGTCTGCTTGGAATGCATTGCCAGGGGAGGTAGTGGAGGCAGGGACAGTTAATGCATTTAAGAATAAACTGGAGGCGCATAGCTTTTAGAGCAAGGTGATGTAAATGTAACTGGTTGTATACAGACTCTGCAGGGTCTTCTAAACCAGTATAAAGACGTTAAGTTAAGTTAAGTTAAGAGGTCAACTAAAATGAAAAACGTGTGGCAGAAATCAAATAACATGACACAAATAATTAATCACGGGACTTGTTTCTTCTCTGTGGCAAAGTGTGGATGCGTGTCATGGTTAGTCACACACAACCTACGGAAGAACATTGGTTCCTGCCAGCTAGAATGATAAGGCTGGCACTCAAAATAACTTGCATAGTGAAAAATAAAAAAATCCTACTGAATTTTGATATAGAACAAAACTGGCTAGTAAACAACAGTACGTCTAGGAAATGAACACAGGAGTACGTAGTCCGCATCAAATGACACAAATGGTTCAGAAAAAAACGGTACTGGAGGGAATGGGACCTGACAAAATGGGCAGAGGCGGACCGTTGAGAAGATGGACAATGTTTAGAGGCTATGGGATTGACAATGGCACAGACGGCAGAGTTGGCCATGGATCGAATGTCTTACAGATCAGCTGTCACGAGTGGTGACATTCAACAAACGACACGGTATATGATATATATATATATATATATATATATATATATATATATATATATATATATATATATATATATATTTCTTCTTCTTCTTCTTCGTTCGTTCTCAATCTCCCGCTACTAAACCCTGAAAGGGCTTAAGTAGCAGAATGTAGTCTAGAGAACGGAATGCGTTGTGTCGTAGTTTACAGCTTGACTGCGATATTTGCACCTTTCGGTCCAAGACATCCGACTTTAGCAAGCATTTTTTTAGTACTGGGTTAGCATTCCCTCTTCGATACCTTCTCCTTAGCCAGTCTGCCTTGCTGCAGCCTTTTATCTAGGATCATCGCGTGGAGGTGTTGAAGGGTCTTGGCAGCTCTGTTTCGCTGGCCCTAGCACTAGCAGTCAGCTATGGGTCGCTGACCACTGCAGCTCATGCGCTGCTCAGCGTCTTGATTTCTTATATATATATATGATGCGGAAGGTTCCAGAACTGGGATTCAGATAAGAACAGCGATGACCATGGCTGCTACGACCAAACTGAGACCGCTAATGAGGGACACAAACATAAAACTGAAATCTGGTCACTTTCGTGTACCTTTCCGTGTGTGAACCTTGGAATCAGACAACGGATGTAGAGCGAAGAATGTGTACAATGGAGATGATATGTCTGCGTCTAATTCTCGGCATTTCGTATCTAGACCAGGTCACGAATAAGGTAGTTTGGGACACCGTTTAGAGAGAGGTCGGCTAATATAAAGACACACTGACTTTGCCAAAAGCACGCACGCTCACATAGCATAGGCATGTTTTTCAAGGCCGTTCTAGTTGACCAAGACGGTCCTGCAAGAAAATGTGCTTGGGAAGCGTAAGATAGGTAGGCAGAGAAAGATATGGGAAGACATGATCAGAGAGTGGACACTAGCTCGAGCTAATATCCTGGCACAAATCCAAGTGAAATAGTTGTAACGGGTCCAACAATCTGCAGAATTGGTCACATTTCAGGTTACGAAATTGATAATGATTATATATATATACATAGAACAGTGGCTAAGTGCGAATCTATCATCGCCCCCATTAAACGCATCACGTGGTGGTGGTGATAGAATTGAGTAATAGTGTGTTCCCAGATTAAGTAACGAGACAGCCGTCGAGTGACTGGGCTTGTTAGTCTTCGGAATTTTTTTCTGTGTGAAGCCACGCCGTCAAGTGTTGTGGTACTGCCAAGAATCACGTATATGCTATTGTTATTATATATGTTCATGTTATATGTTCATAGATTAGATCACAATTGATTGTTTATAACCTTTCTTACTCACATACACACACACACACACACACACACTAACACGCGCTCTCAGGGTGGGGCTATTCTATTGCACTTTGGTTGGGTTGACCAATGAGATCGCCCTATTATAGGTACATATAGACGCACGCACGCACCCGTAGGTCCTGATATCGCCTAAAAGGCTACGGTCCGGAGTGGAAAGCGACGTGCCTCCACCAGTAGAATACAGAGAGGCAAACCTTTAGCGAAAACAGGGGGAAAAAGTGTGTCTCTACTTTTCGCTGAGCTACTGGTGGAGGAGGGGGTAAGGATAACGGATTACGTGAACAAAGGGAAAATGTGTTCGAAACCCTGGTTTGAGAAGAGCTTTTCATTCTTTCTTGCGAACGTGAAATAGAAAGACTAGCCTGTACACTGCTTGGCGATTACATGAATAGCGCTCTTTTGTTATTCAACCTTATGGATTCCTCTGCGAAACACAGTTATGGGAATAAACGTTTGCAATATTGTTATTTATTGACGTGCCGTGTCATGTAAATGTTATGTTATGTTATTTAACGCTTTATTTTCTTTCGTTATGTTATGTAACATTATGTTATGGAATGTGATGTTAGAAAAGGAAAAAAGAGACATAACTCTGAAGTACATATAGAAAAACTACTCCGGCACAGACTGGACCCATACATACACTGACGATTCTGTTAACAAACGCAACAGAGAATGAAGGGGGAGGGGTATTCCTGAACCTCACAAACGGTAGAAAAGAAACAATGTCACTAGCAACTGGAAAACTCTCAAGCAGCTTTAGAGCGGAGGCAGAGGTACTGAAGTCTGCAGTAGAAGCAATGCTGACAGGCGAAAGCAATGAAAGCAAGATAGTCTTGTTTACATCACTAAAAAGCCAGATAAATACAGACTAAATGACTTAAGATCAGTTCTCTGTCAGCTATGTCAGCAGTCCACACCCATAAAAGTCATGGTACAGTGGGTTCCATCACACCGAAACATTCACGGCAACGAGGAGGCAGACAGACGCAAAAGAATATGGAAGGTTACCACAACTAAACTCTAGTGTGACCTGCAATCAGTCGAAAAAATTTATTAAGACCAGATACATGGCCAAATGGGGAACAGAGCATACTGGGTGCACACAAAATTAGGCTTATTGCCAGATAAACAGAAGAGAGCAGGTAGTGGTCTTCAGACTCCGCACAGGCCACAACAGACTGAGGTACCATATTTTCAATAAACTGAAGATAGGTGCTACTGACGAATGCAGCTGTGGTACAGGGAAAATGACCCCTGCACATCTACTGCAAAATTCCCCGACATACGAGGACCAGAGAAAGCACATGTGGCCAACACCAGTGCCAACACTAGACAAGCTCTATGGCAGTGTCGACAGCCTCAGGATGACCGCTGCTACTTCGAGCAAATTCAAGTTAACGTCTGGCGGCGTACAAAGAAGAAGAAGAAGAATGTAATGTTATGTTATATTTTGTTTTGCAATGTTATGTGTCATGTGATGTGTCATGTGATGTGTAATGCTATGTTATGGTATGCTATGTTATGGTATGCTATAGTATATTATGTTATGTAATGTTATATATTATTCTGTAATCTTACGTTATGTTATAGTTTGCTATATTATGCATTGAAATGCTATATTTCTTTTGTTATGTTATGTTATGAGTTTTGTCACATGGTGTCATGTGCTGTGTTATGATATATTATGCATTGATAACATCGGTGTCATTGGAAGTCCCGAAAGCCCTCAGTGTCTTTCAATAAAGGACAAAACGTAATGATACTCGTGGTTCATCTAACTGACTTCATGTTCACATTCTGGAGTTGTCCTCTCAAACTCTGCATCCCTTTATCGGTCCTTCTCACATGACTAAAATCTACTGTTTGTGGATCGTTGATCTATCGATCCTGTCATTATTGAAATGATGGTCATTGAATGACATAGTAAGTTCCTTACGTTTTTAAATTATGTTTACATATACATAAATCAATATATATATATATATATATATATATATATATATATATATATATATATATATATATATATATAAATATACGAGGTGTGTTCAAATTAAATCGGACTAAACTGCAACAAGTGAACAGAAGTACGATCCGCTTGATGACGTCACTTCTGTTTTAAACAGTAAATACCAACCGTCAAGTTTGCAAAATGTCATTATCCTCCGACTCATAGTTTCCTTAGCAGAGTTAGCAGACCGTTCAAAGCATAGCCGGTGTGATACGGAATCAGTCCAGAGTTGATAAGCGAGCGGTTATACGGTTTCTAACAATTGAAGGATGTCGACCAGTTGACATTCATCGCTGAATACAGCCAGTGTATGGTGACAAAAATGTGTTGAAGACAAGTGTATTGAAGAACTGGACAACGATGTTTAAAGAATAACTCGACTTAACGTAACAATATGCACCTGACCTGGTCTCGGAAGATCTTTCGTTAACTCAAGTCTTTCTTTAAACGTGGTTGTCCAGTACTTGATGGTTTGTATGTGCTGTTTACAACAGAAGTCACGTCATCATGCACATAGTACGCATGTTTACTTGTTGCAGTTTGGTCCGGTTTCATTTGAACACGCCTCGTATATATATATATATATATATATATATATATATATATATATATATATATATATATATATTAGGTGTTTGAGGTTTCTGCCATCATTCCTTTAAGGTCCATATTATTTTGGGACATGGTCGAACCAATTTCGGAAGGTACAGGTCATTACGATGTGTGTGTTCTTCTGGTTATTCTAGACAACCAGTTCATACCTTGTCTTTCATAAAAGATTGATTTGGCCTAGTGATTTCCGGAAGGACTCTGCGTGTGACAGAGACAAGAATGCGAGTACTGCTACACTGAGTGCATGTTGCAAGAGCCAAGCCCCAGTGTGGTATAACTCATCTGGGGTAGAACATTAGACATCTCATGGCAAAGCAGACTGTGCGATTCACACAGATTAAGGATCTGCCCTTGCTAAAGTTGAGTTCTCTACCAGAAAGCACGTGAAACAACAGACGACACATAAACAAAAAAGAGAATTACTCGTTTTAACTTGGACATGACAAGGTGAAAGAGAAGAAGAAAAAGAAGAAAAAGAAGAAGATGAATAAGAACAAGGCCGAAGGGACGAAGAAGGAGAAGATGAAGAAGAAGAAGAAGAACTAGAAGAAGAAAGAGCAGAAGAAGTAGAAGAAATAGAGGAAGAAGTAGCAGAAGAAGAAGGAGAAAAAGACGAAGAAGAAGAAGAAAACAAAATTGGCAAAAACATGTAAAATGGAAGAACAGGAAAATGAATCAAATAAAGAACAACAACAACAACAAATAGTACAAGATGAAGAACCTGGAAGAGGAGCAAGACGAGAAGGAATGAAAAACTATCAAGAAGAAGAAAATAATGTATAAGAAGACAAACAAAACAAAAAGAAGAAGAAGAAGGAGGAGGAGGAAAGAAATTGTCAGTCGAAGAATTAGTAGAAACAAATTAAAAAGAAGGTGAAGAAAAAAAAGATAAATAAGAAAAAGAATACAAAAATTAGGAAGACGAAGAAACTAAAGAACAAGAATATGAAAGAGCGAAGGGCAGGAACAAGAAACAATTAGGAGAATAAGACGCTGAAGAAGAAGTATGTGAAAGAAAGAAACACAAGGAGAAGATAAAAGAAGAGGATTAAGACGCTAAAAAAGAATCATTTGAAAAAAAGAAAGACAGGAAAGTGAAGGAAGGAGACTAGAACGCTAAGGAATAAGGAAAAAGTCGCTCACAGATTCACAACAAAGTGAAGTAGAGCGTGACAAGGCTAGTTTACACACACCAACAGTTTTGCACTGAGAAACAATAGCTCTAACAACTCGACTTTTCAAACCTTCCGAGTGGAATAAGCCTCAAGTGAATAAGAACGTTCACCTGGTTTGCTTTCAGCTACACCTAGGCTTTCCTGATCCCTTTGCCGCAAAACCTTCTTCCAGCAAAGTCTTCGCTCCATCTCACTGATCTCTTGAAAGCCTTAAATGCCATAGATCAAGAGAGACTCGTGTGCCTAGGATAAACCGCTTATTGTTAATTGACCTTTGATGAGCTGAGAGTTTAGTGCCTTCTATGAGCTGAACAAAAATCTGACGTGAACGTCTCCCATTCCTTCAATGATGTCTCCCATTCCTTCAATGATGCCAACTGTTTATTTCAACACTCGTGAAAAACATTTTATTGCTCGGTTAGAACTATGTGCAGTTCTTCATTTACGAATCTACAATCTCGAATTAATCCATGTTGTTGTTGTTGTTTCTGTTGTTGATGTTGTTGATATTAGAAGTTAATTTAACTCTCGAAGAGCGTTACTGAGACACTATTCCAATCAGGCACATCATACTGACAGGACGTCGCGTCAGGATCAGTCGTAGAATACTGACCAAGACCTCACATCTCTTCTACGTAACGTTCACCGAAAACACGCTGTTTTAAAGACAGTCTCATTAACCAGATGTGGATCGACGTGATCCCCGTAGTAGTGAGGAGTATGCAGAAAAAAGCCACACATAGCCCATCAGCATGTTCGAGATGTAACGAAAGCTACTACAATCTCACAACTAACGCCCTTTTCATGTTGTGCTAAAGGATGAACTTACTCATTGTGAGCATTCAGCAACAGCATGTCTTGAGGACGTGTCTTTCCTAGATGGTTACAGTGGTTCTTCTTACATTCCAATTCCAAGGGGTCCTTGAGAAGATTATCGAGTGGCTTCCTGTCTGTATCGCAATTGTATGTCTTACAGCAAGCTCTGCCCTGCAGGATTACAGCGCCCAACCCCCACCAACAGAGATTACTTGCCTACCAAGAATGCTTGGAGTAACAATAATGAATATAATCAGAAACGAAGATATTAGGAAACAAGTAGGTACAACACCAGTGCTAGGCCTCATCGACAGACAGCAAACCAAATGGTTCGGGCACGTGAGGCGACAAAGACCAGATTAGTATCCCTCAGAAAGCAATGCTACACAGATACAATGGATACAAGATGCTGAGCAGCGAATGAGCTGCAGCGGTCAGCGACCCATAGCTGGCTGCTAGCGTCAGGGCCAGCGAACCAGAGCTGCAAAGACCCTTCTACACCTCCACGCGGTGATCCTGGATAACAGGCTGCAGCAGGGCATACTGGCTAAGGAGAAGGGTTCGATGAAGGAATGCTCACCCGGTACTCAAAAATTGTTTGCTGAATTCGGATGTGTTGGACTGAAAGGTACAAATATCGCAGTCAAGCTGTAAACTACGACACAACGCATTCCGTTCTCTGGACTAAATTCTGCTACTTAAGCCCTTTCAGGGTTTGGTAGTAAGAGATTGAGAACAAACGAAGCCAAGCCAAGCCAATGGACACAAAGTCAAGTGTCGATTAAGCATAAGATGGATAGTAGAAATAACAGAGCAGTAAAGCTCCAGACGTACGATGCACATACTATGGCCTGGTAACAAAAAACACTTCGTAACCTGACGCTGAAATGTACAAGCAGGACACTGTCGAAAAGACAGAACAAGACGCTTACACTCTATTTTTCAAGAAAAAATTAATAATATTCCAAGAAAAATATTTTCAAATACATTAAAACGAAGGTTACAATATAACGCATAAATGACAAATAGTCATTATCAATTTAAAATAATCAACAGCAGGAACCACAAATACATAGCAAATTCATCCAATAAAAATAATTGGCCGATGACGATGATTCTTAAGTACATGATAGCT
Source organism: Ariolimax columbianus (assembly GCA_036924085.1). Taxonomy (NCBI): domain Eukaryota; kingdom Metazoa; phylum Mollusca; class Gastropoda; order Stylommatophora; family Arionidae; genus Ariolimax; species Ariolimax columbianus. Next base: position 56,041,973 of record JAVGWX010000016.1, read on the forward strand.
AGAATTATGGAATTACAGTGCTGATGAGGGTTCTGTTTGCGTGTATTTACTTGATACTGCTGCCTTGTGAAATACTCATAGCAGTGTTTATGTCTTAGCTTCATCAGCATAGGCTAATGTGTATATGTGTGGGTGTGTGTGTTTTTATATAATCTGTAATGTGAAATACTTACGGCAGCGACAATGTCTTTGCTTTGTCAACATACGGTAAGGTTTGAAGGTTTATGTATAATCGATGTTGTAATATTGTGTATAATTGATTGTTTTGAATAACTGGCTTTGTTGTATTTTATCTCACTCTCTATCTCAGTATCTCTTTCTCTCTATATCTCTCTCTTCTCTTGGACTCTAGCACTCTCTATCTCTCTGTCAGTTAACTAATTATATTGATTTAGTTACTCACTGAGCTTAATGACTTAAGAGCAGCACTCTGCAAACTGTGCCAACAGTCCGCACCAAAAAGGGTAGTGGTACAGTGGGTCCGATCACACTGCAACATCTAAGGCAACGAGGAGGCAGACAGACTGGCAAAAGAAGGTGCAAGACTACCACAAACAGATACTAGTATGACGTACGAAGAGTCAAAACGGCTTATCAAAGCCAGATGCATGACCAAATGGGAAACGGAACATACTGGTTACACCAAAAACGATGCCTATTACCAGTTGAACCGAAGAGAGCAGGTCGTTGTCTTCAGACTTCGCACTGGCCACAATAGACTGAGGTACCACCTATTCAACAAATTGAAGATAGGTGGCACCGACGAATGCCCGTGTGGTACTGGTAAAATGACCGCTGAACATCTGCTGCAGAACTGCCCGACATACGAGGATCAAAGAGAGCAGATGTGGCCATCACCAGTGGAACTGCAAGACAAGCTGTATGGCAGTGGCGACAGCCTCAGGATGACCGCCGCTTTTTTCGAAAAAATAATGGTTACTGTCTGACTGCGTACGAAGAAGAAGAAGAAGAAGAAGAAGAAGAAGATTTAGTTACTCTCTCCCACTTCTTTCTTCCATTTTCTGTTATGCTAACAATCTAGACCCAATTCTACCAGCTACAAAAACACAAGCAAACTGCAATCTTCCCCGAAAGAACGCGCCACGGCAGACTACTGGGCCACCTATATCGCTTCAACATCTCCCAAACAAATGAATGTCCATGTGGGACACAAGTCCAGACCCCTGAACACGTACTTCAATAATGTCCAGCCTACGAAGAACTAAGATGCCAGACCTGGCCAGATGGAGCAGAACTGAGGCAAAAACTATGCGGTCAGACCTGGTAGGACTGAGGACTTCATCCTGGTGATAGGACTGAAGATTTAGAATGATCAGAAAAACCCGAACGCAGAAGAAGAAGAAGAAGAAGAAGAAGAAGAAGAAGAAGAAGAAGAAGAGAAATGATTTAGTTGTTTCGAAAACACTACATGTCTGACAGATACAAAATAATATAAAATATAATAGGCCGTGTCCCAGCAAAGGTTACGTAGGATGACACCCCGACAAGATGGCGCATGCGTCAAGGATAAATCAAGTCTGTGGTTGAGAGAGGGCCGTGTCTCAGAAAAGCAAGACTCGGGTTCCTGGCTAATATTAACCAAGACGTTACAGTATAACCACGCTAGGGAACCACGAGGTACGTCAGCCCCGTCTTGTGAGGGCAGGCCTGAAGCCACTGACAGTATTGATCCAGAAAACCATGGCAAGTGCTTTTTTTGTACCTGCAGACGGAAATAAGTCGTAAGTCAACAATCCTAGGACATCAATGACAGCTTTCATTTGCCTCCATAAACATCAAGCCTAATGCTCTAGGCTGTTCTCCTCGAGCTAAGCCGTCTTTAATGCTGAATTAAGGCCTTGGTCTTTTCGTCTTCTTATCACCTTCTTCATATTCCTGGAATTACACGTTGTACACTCTTTTCGTCCTTGCAATGTTAAATTGAATAGAATAGATTTGACATTTTTCTAATGTACAATCTTGTGTCTGTCTATCTGTTCTGTTTTTCCTTTACGTGTATTGGACCTTAAATGTGTTCCTATGTACTCTACTTTGCTTTTCTCGCATTTATTCGAAATGATTACCTTTTGTCTATCTTATTTTATTTTTGTGTTGTGTTCTCGACATAAACAATCTTTTGCCTCTGGAATTTGACTGTATTTTGTTTTTACGATATTTAATTTTCCATAGTCTATCTGTCAATTTGATTTTTATCTCGCTTATTCTAAACGTATATGCCTGTCTTTTGTCATTTTTGTGTATCTCTTCATAGTTGTAAAATCTGAAACATTTTTTTAAATTGTCATCTTTTCTAAGTTGCTGTCATCCTATTATGTCTTTCCTCTGGTTCTCTTCATTTATGTTGGATTGTGTTATGCTCTTGTGTATCCTACATTTTATATCTTTTATCCTGACTATAATTCTGTTTGCTCTTGTGTATCCTACATTTCATCCTTTTTCTTCCTCTTCTGCGTTCATTCTCAATCTTCCACTACCAAGCCCTGAACAGAGCTTTGCAAGTAGCATAATGTAGTCTGGAGAACGGAATGTGTTGTGTCGTTAGTTTACAGCTTGACTGCAATATTTACAACTTTCGGGCCAACACATCCGTTTTCGGCAGTTTATACCTTTTATTCTGACTACCATTCTGTGTGCTCTTGTATCATACATTTTATGTTATTTGGCCACTTTACTATATTTCCTATCCTTCGACTATCTCCGTATATGCCCTAGTGTTTTTTATTTGTTAATCATACAATTTGATAACATTTGAAATTCTGCAAATTGATACATTATTTTGGCTAGGTCTGTTATTTATTTCATTTGATTTCTTCCCTACTTCTTTCTTGTAACTATCTCAAAATGCATATGTGGGGCAAACGTCTTTCTTTATTTCTTATATTGATATTTATCAGATAATTCTGCCTACATTTTTTAGTTTCATTTTCACCGTTTCTAATATTTTGAATCTCATTTTCTCCAACTATTAATTTAATTATTCCTTTTTATCCAACAAATTCATTCATGTGCATATGTGCCTTTTTCTTTCTTTCGTTTTTTGTTGGTTTGTTTTGTTTTTTTTGTTGTTGGGATAGTTTCTATTTATTTATTTTTATATTTTCTTCTTTGATTTATCTCTCTTTTACTGTTTTCTATCTGTGTCTCTGTTTCCATCTTTAAGCTATCTAGCTACATCTTCATCTACCACTCCGTGCATCATTCTTGCCGTTACGCCCGAAGCATTGCATCCAACAATGAAAACATATCAGATGTCCTTGATCTTGGGAGTAGACAATCCATCCGTAGAAAGCGGCGGCTGTGTTTTCCCATAGACCAGTATCTAGCTTGTTCAAGGAGATTCGCAGTTGGAGATTATGGAACGGGAAATCCCAAGGATTCCGAACCTACAGTGGACATTTTATACCCTCGCGTTTATGAATGTTAAGACCGATTTGTCGCTCGAAATCCCTAACAGAATTTGATACACTTAAGTCGCGCAAACTTGATTTGACTTGAACAAGTCATTCTTCTCGTGACGTGGGGGAAAGAACAACATCCAACATTCCTCTGTCTTCAACAAAACAGTCACCATCATTCGTTCCATGACCGCGTATTCTTGTGTACGCTTTCTTCGTCAATTGTTAGCATCGGAATTTTCAACGTGGAGTATTTATCAGATTCTGCGGTTTTTTCGAAGTGCAGCGAAAGGGTGTCCTGGTATCGCCCAAAGAACTGCGGCCTGGGGTGGAAAAAAGTTGAGCTTTCGCCTGCATAATACAGAATGGCAAAGCTTTAATTTTGACAAATATGCAATAATTACTCTAGAGATGTAAAGAGGCGAGAGAAGCAGTTGGTTACACGACGTGGTCGTCGGTCTTTGACCACGAGGACATGAGTTCAAAACCTCGTTGCGTTTTTTAACGAAGTCTAATAAAAACCGAGCGTCTGGTTAGTGTAGTGGTAAAGCATTCGCATTTCAAGAGAAAGGTACGGGGTTCAATTCCCAAAACCGGAACACTTCAGTCGACCCAGCTGTATATATAGTTTATTTGCGTACAAGTACCTGACCTATGTTTAAGGAAAACACAGCAGCGAGAAAGTTAACTGGCCACCCTACCTCATACAAGCTGTGGCTTAATACGTTATAAAGTATTTAACGTCTCATCCTCGACGGCAGTTTCTGCTAAATATTTAATAATGGAAATACAAACATAGTCAGTACAGCACTTGGTGTCTTCAAAAGCAAACTTTATTCCAGCCCTAAAAGTCTTTCTGGTAGACTTAAGCCATTGGAATAATTATGGGTCCGGATAAAAGTGGCTAACTACTCTAAAATGGAAAACTGATCAATTAATGACATTATCCACACAGGCAATACTACTGTATGATGTGGAGTAGCCTGATATATAGTTGTTTGTTAGCGCATCCACTTTCATATGTTAAAGATGCACACCTTTCAACCACATCCTATCACCAATTTTACGAAGGATGTTCAAATGAAACCGGACCAAACTGCACCAATTAAACATGCGTATGATGAACATGATGACGTCACTTTTTGTATAAACAGCACATATCAGCCGTCAATTTTAGAAAATGTGTTTATCCTTCCACTCATAGTTTTCTCAGCAGACCGCTGAAAACAAGGCGAGGATACGGAATCCATCCAGAGGTGATTCGGTTTCTAACACCTGAATGATGTCGACCAGTTGACATTCGTCTAAATACATCAATAGAGTACTCTAACCATAACTAGACAACACTAAACATAACAAAATATTACTCTAAACATACCAATGGACAATAAACATACCAATAGAATACTCTAAAGATACCAATATAATACATAAAATATATCAATCAAATACTATAAACAAACCAAAATAATACTCTACAGATACCAATAGAATACTCTAAACATAACAATAGAAAACACTAAATATGTCAGTGCAAAATTATATACATACAAATAGAGTACTCTGAACATATCAATATAATACTCTAATCATTTCAATAGAATACTCTAAGCATACATTTAGCATTAACATGCCATTAGAATACCCCAAACGTACCAATAGAATATCATCAACATACCAATAGAGTACACCAAACGTACCAAATGAAAACCGGAAATACATCAATGGATTACCCTAAACATATCAATAGAATACCCTGAACATACCAATAGAATACACTAAACATACCAAAGGATAGCCCAAACATACCAATAGAGTACCCTTCACGTACCAAATGAAAACCTTAAACATCAATAGATTACCCTAAACACATCAATAGAATACCCTGAACATACCAATAGAATACACACTCAGAAAATCAAAAGAATACTGTGAACTTACCAAAAGCAAGACCTAAATATACTAATATAATGTCATTACAATATCACCAGATTGTTATAAACATATCAATAGAATACCTTAAACTTACCAGTAAAATATCGTAAATACCCTAAACATACCAATAGAATACTCAAAAATACCAACAAACTCCCACATCATTCCAATACATTTCTAAACGAACATCAAAACAGTTGAACAACATACCAATAAGTACCCAAAAGAATCTCTTTAGAAAACAGTTTCTTTCAAGGGTGTCACACCTTATAAGCCCTAGGGACTGATGTTGCCCTCTTGCCAAAATTATTTGGCCCGCAATTCCAAAACTGCATATCAAATAGCCTGGCCCCGTGGGAGTTCCAGAATATAATTCAGGTGTGTATTTTAGACGGGCTGTTTTAATCAATCGTATTGCTTAACCCGTATGTAATTATATATTTGAAGTCTTGGTAATACAATGTGAGACACGTATTACTTCTTACTACTTCGTTCTTTCGTTCGACAAAGATGATAGTGGGATTCCAGAATTACAGTTATGAGGAACGACTCAGAAAAACCGGCCTACAGTGTCTCGAAGAGAGAAGAATTCGTGGTGACTTAATACAGGTTTATAAGATGATCAGAGGAATCGATAAATTAGACTATAACAAGTTTTTTTAAAATACAGCCACCTACAATAACACGAGGGCATAGCTACAAGCTGACTAAAGAGAGGTCCAGGTTAGATATTAGGAAATATTTTTTTAGTCAGAGAGTGGTGTCTGCTTGGAATGCATTGCCAGGGGAGGTAGTGGAGGCAGGGACAGTTAATGCATTTAAGAATAAACTGGATGCGCATAGCTTTTAGAGCAAGGTGATGTAAATGTAACTGGTTGTATACAGACTCTGCAGGGTCTTCTAAACCAGTATAAAGACGTTAAGTTAAGTTAAGTTAAGTTTATATAGCTGAGATGTAAGGTGCTCGCCTCCCAAGAAACGAACGAAAGTACGAAACGCTGGTGGTTTGAATCCCGCAAGTTTCAAGCGTCACTTGGTATGAAGGCAGATGAAATTGAGGGTCTAGTCATTTGAGGACTGATGATAAACTCGGAGATCCTTGTGGAGACAGTACACGTATATGAATACTCAGCATAAGAAAATCGGAAAGAAAAATCAGTTATCTGATATCTGGGAAAAGGCTGTCAAGATAACGTTATTCCTTGTCAATAATGGCAGACATGTATTCCAAAAGGAGGATGCCTCTTCATCATGCAAAGGCACACTAGACCAACCATCTGCTTGTTTGCACACTCGATTACAAGTATATACAAAAGGTATCCTGGGATAGAAGAGGAGTGACTAGGAGAGAGCTGTAGATTTCTGATACCACTGTCGAATCAATTACATGACCTCCCTTCTCTGTCCCCAAAAAAGATTGCTGACCTCTGTCTTAAATACCCAAAGCCTATTAGGTACCAACGTAAAATGTTCATCGTGCCACGGAAATACTAAAAATTATAACCGAAAACCATTTAGAGTCGACACAAATCAATACCTTGCCTAAATAAAATAGATCAAATCCAAAAGTATTACACATCTGTAAAAAAAACCACACATAGGTTGCAGTACGCAGGATATACCAACAAAATACTCAAACATACTGTGCAATCTCAGTCCACATCAAGATGTAATGCTTAACTGACAATAAAACTCCCAACAGACGAACAGAAAAACATTAACACACAATACAAACCTACCACATACTAACTGAAAACTTTTAACAAACCATGAGAACTCCCTGAATGTTAACCAATAACACATAATACAAGTATGTCATTAATCCACACGATATGTCAAATGAAGACCATTTCAATACTCAAAACAAATTCCCTACATACCAACAATAAAATATCCCATAACCATACCAACCGAAATCCCGAAACATACTAACACAATCCACCGCATACTAAAAGAAAAAAAAGCAACTAAGCGTACCAGACATCACGCCAACAGGAAACCCGATATATACCAATAGATGTACCATATACCATCAGAAAACCGGGAAACATACCAAAAACCCAACACCTACCAACAGGATATCCGAAACATACTACTCGATTCACAACATACAATCAGGAAACAAAATAAAAAGTTGACCACATACCAACAGGTAAAAGTGGTTCCTATGTCAATACAATTGCCGTCGAAGATGAAGATAACTCTTCATGGACTAAGCCGCAGCCTATTTGAAGTGGAGTGGTCAATTCCCGTTCTTGTTTTTTATACCTTCCCCATCACATACGCCAGGTAGGTACCAATACACAGCTGGCTCGACCGGATTACCAACAGGAAAGATACCCCAAAATTGATCACTTACCAAAAGAATACATATCAAAAAATGTATCACATACCAACAGACAACATATCCAAAAATGTATCACTTACCAACAGAGAACATATCCAAAAATTGAATATATACCAAAAGGAAAAGTATTACAGATTGATCACATACCAACTGGAAACATACTCAAAAATTGATGACATACAAACAGGAAACATACCCAAAACTCGATCACACACCAACAGGAAACATACAACAGATTCCCCACACACTAACAGAAAACCGTTAACACGCCAAAAAAACTTCTTCACATTTCAAAAGTCAATCTCTGGTAAGACCAAGAAAACCCACCAGTTCTAAAAACAAAAATGAAAATCACAATTCTAACACGCTTTGAAAGTTCATAACAATATGAACACAACAAGAAAACAAATATTTCGACCTTGTACGTTCAACCAATTTCCACAGAAACCCCACGAGGATCCATTCTCCTCGCGGTACCAAGGACACATTGAGTCCAGAGCCAATTTAATGGTGGGGGTTGAGTGGCATGTGCTCTCTACAGTACAGAGATACGTACATATGATAAGTCAACTTACGGACAATAGCTACAACTTTCATCCAAACTTTTTACTGAAAGTCAGTGGAAGGTAGTCTGCTGTTCTCTCACACCCCTACCCTTTCTTCACTTCCCCATCAACATCCACACGAGCAGTGAGATATGAATTTTGTGTTGGAGTCCGCGTGAATGGAATGTCCTGGGATACAGTGGATGTATACGTCTTGGAATTATTGGAGTGAGGTGCCTTCAGCGCGTGCGAGGGTTGCCAGAAGTCTCTTGAACATGACAGGTCTCAGAGATGAGAATACAGATACGCGGTCGTAGTACGAGTCGATAAAGACAGGAGGTAATTCCCTACTTTGGCGGAGCTGTCTTTTACTCCTGGCCAGCACGCGCCCATACTATATAATAAAGAACTTGAGTTGTTTGACCGTCCTGTATGTAAAAAAGGACTCAGTCTGTTTGAAATACGCGTAATTGTCCGAAGATAGGGCAAAAAATACATAACTTACTTTGACTTCCTGAAAATCACCTTTTTCTATACTTGTTGCTGCAAATTAGTATCGTTGATTGATCCTGTCAATATAACTTCGTTGTATTTCTCAATTTGGGAATAAATATTTCAAAATTCATCAAATTTCTTTCAGAAAAAAATATTTACTTAACGTCATAAATATTCTAAGGTTGCATGCGGAAAATCATTTGGCTCTGACATGCAGTTTAGTCAAAATAATTGCTTCAGACCTTTTTTATGAATTAATAGACGGACTATACCATGTCTCACATAGATGAACGGAAACGAGGTGGATTGAAGCCCCGCAGGTTTCAAGCCACCCTTGGTCTCAAAGAGGTGGGATCAGAGGGCCTCCATCCTGAATTACCTCCCGTGGTCTTGACTTAGTCTTACCATTGGTTCCAGGTAGTTCGGGACGAGAGAGTGAGGCGGATAAACAGCGCAGCTTTTTTCTCAACATAATCCAACCACATAGAAAGTTACATTATCAAGACACAAACTATATGATGGTGTGGGCATCATAGCTTGATATGAGCAACCAAATTTACGTAGTCAATAAATATTCTCCTGTGGTAGAAAATGGAGGGATGGCTTGGCAGGAAAAGAGGTGTGCTGCGAGAGGAATGGACGGAGAAAGAGTGCAATGATAATGGTAGCGATAAGGAGACGCCGTTAACTGTTCATCTGATATTTATTTAAAATTTGCACAGTTCGGATGACGAGCAGATGTTCCTAACGGCATACAAACCACGAGCTGCTGAAATGAACAAGGACAGTTCCAAGTCCAATCTATCCACACGATTATCAATAATTGCAATTATGTACAAGTGGTCACAGTCAAGGACATTCCTACCCCGACTCTCACACTTAATTTAATTTAACTAAACTTATCGTAACGTCTTTATACTGGTTTATAAGAGTCTGCAGAGTCCATATACAACCAGTTTCTTTTACATTCAATTGATCTAAAAATAACTATGCGCATCCAATCTATTCTTTAATACATTATTCGACCCTGCCGTAACTATTTAATGTGGCAATGCATTTCAAGCATTCACCACTCTCTTACTTCAAAAAATGTTTCCTGATATCTGGTCTCTCTTTTAAATTAATTTCTTGCTGTGCCCTTTTGTTCTTTTATCCGACTATATTTTGAAAAACTAGATACAGTCTAATTTTTTCCTTCCGTTTATTATCTTATAAACCTGCATTAAGACCTCGAATTCTTCTCTTTTCAAGCCGGTTTTTTTTTAGTTTTCCCTCATATCTATAATTCTGGAATCCAACTGTTTAATTGCTCTTCTTTGTATCCTTTCCAGCATGTTTATATCTCCTCTACGATAATGACACAAGCGAAAAGAAGAAGAAGAAGATAATAATGACTCTACACCTGAACACAATTCTTCAATCTAGGTCTAATGTTTTATAAGGTTTGACTATCTATTCCTTGCTCCTATGTTTAATATATATATATATCTTTATCATACCTAACAATGCATTTTCGTTTTTTACTGCTGCCTGTAATTGCTTATTCCCCTTACCTGTAATGATCTATTATTACCCCTAGGTACTCTCCCTTCTTTATAATATTGTTCTCTTCCATTCTGTAATTAAACATCTAGCAGTTGCTCTGAATGTCAATGACCACGTAAATGCTTTAAGAACAAGGTTTCTTAAAATGTGATTAGAATAGTCGCAGGCAGCCGTAAAATAAAATATGCTAGGATATCCCATAGCTTTTTTTAGACTTATGGTCAGATATAGTCAAAGGAACTGTATCAAGTATTTTAGCAACATGCTACTCCGAGGCAATTGAATTAAAACAATATGTGTTTGCCTGGCATTAGCAACTCACTCTAATTAAATTCTAGGATTACATATTGTAGTATTTTTTTTTTATTATTCGTGTTAATTAAGCACTTACACGCATTTCTTTTTTGGTTTTTAAAATAAATATTTTGATAACGGGGCTTCAATGTAATTGATTTTTATTGTAATTGTATGTTTTTAATCATTTTTATTAAACATGTAAGAGATACTATGTAGTGCAGTGGTTACAGCACTGGTTTCTCATCCGAGCGATCGGAGTTTGGTTCCCAGTTGTTGCGGTATTTTTCCGTTCGCAAAACGAATCCTCGGGTCGACCCTGCTTCAAAATCGGGTACCAGATTGATATGAGGAAGTAAAGGCGTCCAGCGTAACGTTGACCATATCATCTATAGCGGACCGCTGGTCCAGAAAAATAAGGGCCTAACGCGATATGTCCAACATGACTCATTGGCATGTGAACGGGATCATTTTAATAATGCTCTAAGAATCTGCTTATAAGTTTATTCTGCTTTTCAAATGGAATCACAATCTTCACCAGACAGAATAAGGCGTGAAGATACGTCATCACTCTACCAAGGTGTCCGCATACTTCACCACATTACGTTATGAGTACGTAGACGTAATGGGATTATGTAATGAATACATAGCTTTCATAAGATTACGCAATGAGTACATAGACGTAATGGGATTATGTAATGAATACATAGCTTTCATAAGATTTCGTAATGAGTACATAGACGTAATGGGATTATGTAATGAATACATAGCTTTCATAAGATTACGCAATGAGTACATAAACTTCATATGAACACGTAAAAGGCCACCTTTGACTTCGTAATAAGTACACATACTTCTAATAAAAATGTAATTAGTGCATATACTTAAATTGGTACCGGTTCAGTCCGGGAAGTAAAAGCGGCGAGGGAGAGGAGATGGATACCGCCCTCATATAGGCGAGCCTTTAAAATGTGAGATCGATAAGATCTCAGACCCTTACGACAGTAATGCTTTGAGTTACTTGAATTTACTTTTCATTTTACTTCATGAGACTACGTAATGAGTACACATATATCAATGGACTATGTAATGTGTACACAGATATCAATGGACTACGCAATGAGTGTAACGACTTTCCGGGACTATGCAATTAGTTCAAACAAAAAAAAAAAGGTCAACGAATCCAGTAGACTGACTAAGGAGTCCAGTCGTTTTACCAGACTAGGAAAATGATCCACAACTCGATCAGACTGACAAATAAATCCAAATGCTTTCACAGACTATGTAGGAAAGAGGCTCTGCCGGACTTGACAATTGGCCAAAAGCTTCATCAAACTGACAAAGAGCCTAAACTTGATCAGGCTACAAAAGAGGTGCAAACCAAACTATCAATGAGGCTATAGGCTTTATGAAACTGTTAAAAGAGATTCGATACAGTGATACAAACAATACTGGAAGTTAAAGTTGAGAGCGGCTGGGCGTGAGGAAGATAGTGGTACAGGTATATACGAACTAAAATCAGAAGATAGTGGTACAAGTATAGACGAACTAAAATCAGAAAATAGTGGTACAAGTTTAGATGAACTAAAATCAGAAGATAGTGGTACAGGTTTAGATGAACTAAAATCAGAAGATAGTGGTACAAGTATAGCTGAACTAAAATCAGAAGATAGTGGTACAAGTATAGCTGAACTAAAATCAGAAGATAGTGGTACAAGTATAGATGAACTAAAATCAGAAGATAGTGGTACAAGTATAGCTGAACTAAAATCAGAAGATAGTGGTACAAATATAGATGAACTAAAATCAGAAGATAGTGGTACAAGTATAGATGAACTAAAATCAGAAGTTAGTGGTACAAGTATAGATGAACTAAAATCAGAAGATAGTGGTACAAGTATAGATGAACTAAAATCACAGTGAGGAAATATACCGACAAGATAAGAAACAGAGGACTTAGGAGATCGATTACAGGCAACCTTCGATGCAGATACGCCACATTAGGCCAACCTTCGGTGAGGAGACGGCACTTTAGACCAACATTCGATGTAAAGATGCCAATGTAATCCAACCTTCGGTGAGGGGACTGCACTTTAGGCAACTTTCTATGAGGAGACTGTACTTTAGGCAACTTTCTATGAGGAGACTGTACTTTAGGCAACCTTCTATGAGGAGACTGTACTTTAGGCAACCTTCTATGAGGGGACTGCACTTTAGGCAACTTTCTATGAGGAGACTGTACTTTAGGCAACCTTCTATGAGGGGACTGCACTTTAGGCAACTTTCTATGAGGAGACTGTACTTTAGGCAACCTTCTATGAGGAGACTGTACTTTAGGCAACCTTCTATGAGGAGACTGTACTTTAGGCAACCTTCTATGAGGAGACTGTACTTTAGGCAACCTTCTATGAGGAGACTGTACTTTAGGCAACCTTCTATGAGGAGACTGTACTTTAGGCAACCTTCTATGAGGAGACTGTACTTTAGGCAACCTTCTATGAGGAGACTGTACTTTAGGCAACCTTCTATGAGGAGACTGTACTTTAGGCAACCTTCTATGAGGAGACTGCACTTTAGGCAACCTTCTATGAGGAGACTGTACTTTAGGCAACCTTCTATGAGGAGACTGTACTTTAGGCAACCTTCTATGAGGAGACTGTACTTTAGGCAACCTTCTATGAGGAGACTGTACTTTAGGCAACCTTCTATGCAGAGACTGTACTTTAGGCAACCTTCTATGAGGAGACTGCACTTTAGGCAACCTTCTATGAGGAGACTGTACTTTAGGCAACCTTCTATGCGGAGACTGCACTTTAGGCAACCTTCTATGAGGAGACTGTACTTTAGGCAACCTTCTATGCGGAGACTGCACTTTAGGCAACCTTCTATGAGGAGACTGCACTTTAGGCAACCTTCTATGAGGAGACTGTACTTTAGGCAACCTTGTATGAGGATACGGTGCTTTCTGTCTTCACCATCATTATCATCAAATGAGTCCACATGCTCGTTGGGTTGTTAAATAGGTTAACAAGTTTCATGAAACCGCCAACGTAGTCTGTAGACTTAATGAGCTCATTTACTCCATCAGGCTGTTTAAGGAACCCGCGGGGAAAAAAATGAATGAAAAAAATGTAAAGTTGATTAAAGTTAAGTTTAATCAAAATTTTAAAATGCGTATGGTCAGATACCGCCTCGAGATGAGAACACAAACAAAACCTACGTCTCGACCAATATGCCTTCATCAGAGACAACAAATAACAACAATACTGAACTAGCAAATCAACAGAGAAAGAAAAATAGTCTACCTATCTGATGGAAGACCCAGTCTGTCTATGCGATTGGTTGGGTCGGAAGCTCGACTGAAAATGAAGGGGGTGGTCAAATAAGGTGGCCAGCAGAGCGTAAGAAGAAATCCGCAAACTTTGTCAGAAAACCAAAAAGTTTAAAAAAAATAATAATAAAACTGGTTAAAAGCTCAAAAGCATCTAATAGCATATTGAATGGGTACATATGCATCACTCGACTTCCAAAAGGGTCATGGTGCTACACGTGTGAGAGTCTTTGCAGAGGGAAATTTACCTGAGACTTGGGTGGCGTATCTTGTCGTCATGTCGACACCGTTGACAAACGTTGTAACTGATTGATTGTTCCAAAAATTTCAATTATCTTGGTACGTGCAACTTAATCCGCCTATCAGCGGCTCGAGGACAAGAGTATTCAAGGACTTGATTTGAGTAATCTCTCAAAGCCGTCACAACGTTCTGTTTCCGAATTTAGCTGTCAACCAACAAAGGGTGAGGGGTTTTCCCACATTTTTTTACACCAGAAAAATGTGTGTCTAATGACTAGTGGTATAGTACAATATGAGTTTAGTTTGAGGCAGCGACAATACTTTGGCAGTATAAACAGATAACACGTTGCAAAACCTATAGTGTATGGGGAAGTTAAGATTTATAACGCGTCAGGGGAAGTCATTGCTATATAGTATAGTCCATAGATGAGGCTCAAAGACGCATGTAAGCAGGACATGAAGGTACTGGATATGGATCTGACATCATGGGAAGACATAGCTGCAGACCTCAGGATTAACGAAGAAAAGTGAGCAGTCGGCAACAGAGCAAACAATCCACGTTTTACAGGAGCTCAAGAGACAGTACCCTAGCAACTCTTGGACACACGTTCTACAGAAGCTCAAGAGACGGTACCCTATCAACTCTTGGACACACGTTCTACAGAAGCTCAAGAGACGGTACCCTATCAACTCTTGGACACACGTTCTACAGAAGCTCAAGAGACAGTACCCTAGCAACTCTTGGAAACACGTTCTACACGAGCTCAAGAGACAGTACCATAGGAACTCTTGGACACACGTTCTACAGAAGCTCAAGAGACAGTACCATAGCAACTCTTGGACACACGTTCTACAGGAGGTCAAGAGATAGTACCCTAGCAACTCTTGGACACACGTTCTACAGAAGCTCAAGCGACAGTACCCTAGCAACTCTTGGACACACGTTCTACAGGAGCTCAAGAGACGGTACCCTAGCAACTCTTGGACACACGTTCTACAAGAGCTCAAGAGACAGTACCCTAGCAACTCTTGGACACACGTTCTACAGGAGCTCAAGAGACGGTACCCTAGCAACTCTTGGACACACGTTCTACAGGAGCTCAAGAGACGGTACCCTAGCAACTCTTGGACACACGTGTAGACAGATGGATCTGCCTCGGTGAGCGATAAAAGGGGAGGTAGTGGAATATACATTGTAAATTCCAATGGAGACATAGAAAATTACTCCAAATCAGCAATAGAGACTCTTACTAATTTCAGAGCTGAAGCAAGAGCTGTTCATGCAGCAACTCAGATTCTTATGAGACAATACATAAATACAAAGAAAACGATAATTCTAACAGACTCCAGGAGTGTACTCCAAGCCATCTCAAGCCACAAACAAAACAGACTCTCACATGCAATAACATACAACATAGGATTGCTGTAAAAAAAAACGATTTAGTCCTACTATGGATTCCGGCCCACTCTGGGATCCCTGGAAACGAGAAAGCAGATGAGCTCGCAAAAGCAGAGCTATAAAGAAGTAAAGACAACCATCAAACGGTCCATGATTGATAGATAGATAGATAGATAGATAGATAGATAGATAGATAGATAGATAGATAGATAGATAGATAGATAGATAAATTGATAGATAGATAGATAGATAGATAGATAGATAGATAGATAGATAGATAGATAGATAGATAGATAGATAGATAGATAGATAGATAGATAGATAGATAGATAGATAGATAGATAGATAGATAGATAGATAGATAGATAGATAGATAGATAGATAGATAGATAGATAGATAGATAGATAGATAGATAGATAGATAGATAGATAGATAGATAGATAGATAGATAGATAAGATGTTTCAGTTGGTTTAGTTTTATTAAATTTCTTGATGGTTCCTGGGATCTTTGAGTGGCTCCTGTGAAATACGAGTGGTTCATGTGATGATGAAATGGTGGTGGACTGTGATGATGAAGTGGTTCCTGAGATCCGTGAGTGGCGGACTGTGATGATGAAGTGGTTTCTGGGATCTGCGAGTGGTGGACTGTGATGATGCAGTGGTTCCTGGGATCTGCGAGTGGTGGACTGTGATGATGAAGTGGTTCCTAGGATCTCAGAGTGGATGACTGTGATGATCAAGTGGTTCCTGGGATCTCAGAGTGGATGACTGTGATGATCAAGGGGTTCCTGGGATCTCAGAGTGGATGACTGTGATGATCAAGTGGTTCCTGGGATCTCAGAGTGGATGACTGTGATGATCAAGTGGTTCCTGGGATCTCAGAGTGGATGACTGTGATGATCAAGTGGTTCCTGGGATCTCAGAGTGGATGACTGTGATGATCAAGTGGTTCCTGGGATCTCAGAGTGGTGGACTGTGATGATCAAGTGGTTCGTGGGATCCGCGAGTGGTGGACTGTGATGATGAAGTGGTTCATGGGATCCGCGAGGGTTGACTGTGATGATGAAGTGGTTCCTGGGATCTGCGAGTGGTGGACTGTGATGATCAAGTGGTTCCATGGATCCGCGAGTGGCGGACTGGGATGATGAAGTGGTCACTAAAATATGTTAGTGGTTTCTGGTATCCGCAAGTGGTTCATTGGATCGGCGAGTGGTTCCTTTGAATCCGTGAGTGGTTCCTGGAGCCAGCGACTGGTTCAATATATCATGAAGTGGTTCATAATATCCCCAAGTGGTTCCTGGTATTTCAGAGGTGTTACTGTGATCCTCGAGTAGTTCCTTGCATCCCCAAAGGGATCCTGGTATCCCTAACTGGGAAGGCGGGATGTGGAGCCGCTGTACCGTCATTCATAACATAAAAGGTGTCTAAATAATTGTAAATTTGCCTATCAAACTCATCATGTAAAACAGATTGCTGGAGAAAGAATCGCTGCAACAGCCCGCACAATGATTTACGGAGCCATCTACAGTGGTATTTACCAAGACCACATCTATCTTCAATGCAACGTTCCCGAGAAACAGGCTGTCTTTGAGGCAGTATGGCTGACAAGAAGTGGATAGACATGGTCCCCGTAGTAGTGGTGGTAACGCAGATGAAGCCAGGCATTGCACTACTGCCTGGAGAACCACGACCAACCTTTATCAGCACGTTGGGGGTGTAAGGAAATCGAATGCAACTCGCAACATAACGCCCTTTTCAGGACGAATAAAGAAATATACATTCTCATTGTAGGCATTCTTCTTCTTCTTCTTCTTCTGCGTACACAGTCAGACAGTAACCATTATTTTCTCGAAAAAAGCGGCGGTCATCCTGAGACTCTCGCCACTACCATAGAGCTTGTCTTGCAGTTCCACTGGCAATGGCCACATCTGCTCTCTCTGATCCTCGTATGTCGGGCAGTTCTGCAGCAGATGTTCAGTGGTCATTTTACTAGTACCGCACGGGCATTCGTCGGTACACCCTATCTTCAATTTGTTGAATAGGTGGTACCTCAGTCTGTTGTGGCCAGTGCGAAGTCTGAAGACAACGACCTGCTCTCTTCGGTTCAACTGGTAATAGGCATCGTTTTTGGTGTAACCAGTATGTTCGGTTTCCCATTTGGTCATGTATCTGGCTTTGATAAGCCGTTTTGACTCTTCGTACGTCATACTGGTATCTGTTTGTGGTAGCCTTGCACCTTCTTTTGCCAGTCTGTCTGCCTCCTCGTTGCCTTGGATGTTGCAGTGTGACGGAACCCACTGTACCACTACCCTTTTTGGTGCGGACTGCTGGCACAGTTTGCAGAGTGCTGCTCTTAAGTCATTAAGCTCAGTGTTTTTCTGGCTTTTTAGCGCTGTGACTACTTCGAGAGCATCTGTCAGCAGGACTATATGGCTCTCATTTTCACTGTGTGTTACCATTTCTTCCACTGCCGCCCTCAGTGCCTCTGCCTCTGCTCTGAAATTGCTATTGTAGGCATTCAACAACATCAATCTAAATTCATAAAAGTACTTTCATACAAAGAAGTTGGATTTCCTGTTTCATGTGTCTCTTTACATACTGGGAATCCTAGTGCTGAAACAGACAGGTGTATGCCTGATGCCAGGTAGCTGACGATAGATATAGTAGGCGTTGTTTTCCAATTTCATTTCCTGAAGCTTATTAGATCTAGTTAGACGGAGTATTGGGTAGAAATATCATAATTTTTCGGAATGCTTGACTCCGAACAATGGCTAGCAGCGTGTTCTTTTCCATTTTTATCTGTCCAATGTTTTACAGTGAGGCAGCATGTACAGGTACATCGGAGTGTATCGTTCATCTCTGACAGGACTATACAATTGGCCTGACTTACTTTGAAACCAAGAGTCGATTACAGTTACCGTTTTCGAATCTCTGATGTATCGTCCTTGCGTTATTGAGAGTTTAGAGACTTACCTCTCTTTTACAGCGTACCCTTGACAGACGAGCGACGTATCTCTCTGGTATAACAAACCATTGAGAGACGAGCGACTTACCTCTCTTGTATTACCGACCCTTGAGAGACGAGCGACTTAGCTCTCTGCTACAGAGAGCCCGTGAGAGACGAGTGACTTACCTCTCTTGTATAACCGACCCTTGAGAGACGAGCGGCTTACCTCTCTTGTATAACCGACCCTTGAGAGACGAGCGGCTTACCTCTCTTGTATAACCGACCCTTGAGAGACGAGCGACTTACCTCTCTTGTATAACCGACCCTTGAGAGACGAGCGGCTTACCTCTCTTGTATAACCGACCCTTGAGAGACGAGCGGCTTACCTCTCTTGTATAACCGACCCTTGAGAGACGAGCGGCTTACCTCTCTTGTACAACCGACCCTTGAGAGACGAGCGGCTTACCTCTCTTGTATAACCGACCCTTGAGAGACGAGAGGCTTACCTCTCTTGTATAACCGACCCTTGAGAGACGAGCGGCTTACCTCTCTTGTATAACCGACCCTTGAGAGACGAGCGGCTTACCTCTCTTGTATAACCGACCCTTGAGAGACGAGCGGCTTACCTCTCTTGTATAACCGTCCCTTGAGAGACGACCGGCTTACCTCTCTTGTATAACCGACCCTTGAGAGACGAGTGACTTACCTCTCTTGTATAACCGACCCTTGAGAGACGACCGGCTTACCTCTCTTGTATAACCGACCCTTGAGAGACGACCGACTTTTCTCTCTTGTATAACCGACCCTTGAAAGACGAGCGGCTTACCTCTCTTGTATAACCGACCCTTGAGAGACGAGCGACTTACCTCTCTTGTATAACCGACCCTTGAGAGACGAGCGACTTACCTCTCTTGTATAACCGACCCTTGAGAGACGAGCGGCTTACCTCTCTTGTATAACCGACCCTTGAGAGACGAGCGGCTTATCTCTCTTGTATAACCGACCCTTGAGAGACGAGCGACTTACCTCTCTTGTATAACCGACCCTTGAGAGACGAGCGACTTACCTCTCTTGTATAACCGACCCTTGAGAGACGAGCGACTTACCTCTCTTGTATAACCGACCCTTGAGAGACGACCGGCTTACCTCTCTGCTAAAGTGACCTCGTACTTCTCCTTGGTTGTTTGTACTTTTCCCTTCAGAATTAATTGGAATATATTGCTCTTTACCGATCCATATATTTGTAGGTTTCCTTCAGGATGCTCTGTTAGTTATGATTTCTCTTTTACTGTCAATCTCCCACGTTCTTCGAGGTCTTCACTTCCTTTGTACTGTTCTAATTTAAGGCATGTTTAGTTATATTATTTAGATATTATTCCTAGGTTAGGTCTTAATCATATCCAGTCTCTTTCTTTAATCTCAATTTTTTTTTTGAAATTGCGTCGGTCCTGAATTATAAAATTACGAGTCTTTGTTTCTTGTGGCAAATGAACCGCGTTCTATAGTAGTCTTCCTACCAACCCAATAACAACTGAGTACCCGACTTTTAAGTAGGATTTGTAAGACAGCAAACAGATGGAAATGGTTCAGAAAACGCTGATCCTAGTACAATGTTGTCTGTAAAACTTCATCCCTGACAGCAGTGTCTACTATGCGACTAATTTTACTTTCAAGCCATCAGAAATGTTCTTTCATAATGAAAATATGTAAATGTAATTTTGTTTTCTGTTTTGGAAGAAGCACGTGTCAGTTTTGGCATGCATCTGAAAATGATATAAGAGCCATACATAAAAAGCAAATCAAGGTACCTCAGAGCTAATGCAGCGTCTTCTTTTTGCTTTCTGTTCAATTTACCCGCTTGAAAACACACATAAAATACCCAGCTTGGCTCATTTTCTCTTGTTCTGTCTGTCTTTTTTTTCACTACAGAATCGTTCTCTCCATTTGCTACTGGCGATAAATGTCCTCCCGTAATTTTCTGTTCATATGTTTTTATCCTAGAAAAGTAGAGAACCCGTCTTAAATATGACAGCTTGAATAGAACGGACCGATTATCCGTTGGCACAGCGCACGACCTAGGTTCTCAAATCGCACGTCAGACTGACAAAGCTGCTGTTGTCCCTGGAATAAAGGTGGCTGTCGCTATCGCCTCGTATCGCGAACTGGCTATCTGAAACACGAGAGTGGCCGTATAGACGGCGGGAACAATTCACCTATTCGTCTGGCACAGGATGATGTCTACTTGTTGTCAGTAACATTCGCTGCATTTTTTTGTTGTCTGTTTCTTCTGTATTAACTGTTTCTTTTTTACATCTTTTTGCTGCTCATTAGTACAGATGCTCCTTACGTTTGCAAAGTTTCGTGCTTCTCACCCGATATCGTGTTTCGTTATATCAAAGCCGACAAGCCATTTTTTTTTAATGTCATAATCCTTGTTCAAACTCTCAAACAGCGCTAACCAACATTACGCGCTAAAGGAAGTGCATTACGTACAAACTTACAGGACTGTGGCTAGTGTATGTGGTAGTTGTAGTAGCTTCACCTGTAAACAATAACAAATTGTTGTACATTTTCCCCATTGCTAGGGTCGTCGAAGGGTCTTAAACCCTGAGGACTACAAGCCGCTTCATCATCGATGTTGCAAAGTCGTGTGCTGGCTATGTTTGTTTATTTCACCCCTAACAGAAAAATAGCAAATTCCTAACTGTGGATTCGATCCGATGCCCTCCTTGTCGGCAGATAGGCATAGAAACCCCTCAGCCACGAGTTCCACATTTTGGAAGCATACAAGAATCAATGTTCAAACTGTTCAGATCAGGTCATATCGTAACTGGTGAGGTCGTTGGGGAACCCATGAATACATTACCCACGTCACCCTTCACTGTCAACAGCCGCTGCCTGTGCCTCTTCTGGTTGGAGATTGGTCTATTCTTTTATGTTGTCCTCCCACCTCTTTTTGGGACGATTGTCGTCCCCTTGCCATGCATCTCTTCGTGCAGGATCGTATTTGCAAGACCGTTTGATCTAGATATATGGCCGTACCAAGCGAGTTAACCTTGTGTGACCGTTGCCAAGAGATCTTCAAACGGCCATATTGCTGTTGTAATGCATGATCGTATTTCCTCATTTGTAACAAGGTCTTTGTTGAGTATACTTCTTCTTCTTCTTCTTCTTCTTCGTTGAGTATACAATGTTTAGTGTTTGTCTGCATAAACATCTGAGTAAGTACTTTGTGAGTAGAGAAGAGTAACTAAGCCATTTGTGAGTAGAAAAAAGTGACTAAGCAATTTGTCTGTAGAGAAAGGTAACTAAGCGATTTGTGAGTAGAGAAAAGTAACTAATAGATTTGTGAGTAGAGAAAAGTAAATAAGCAATTTGTGAGTAGAGAACAGGAACTAATAGATTTGTATGTGGAGAAAAGTAACTAAGCAATTTGTATGTAGAGCAATGAATGAAATGGATGAGGCCATGAGAACTTTAAAGAAATCGCTCGGAAAAGATGGGGTAAAAAACGAAATGCTGATGGGGTTGGGCCAAACAGTAAAGAGCAAATTACTATCAGTCCTGAACAAAAGCTGGAAAAAGGGAATTGTACCGCAGGCATGGAAAGATGCCGTACTTATACCAGTACCAAAAAAAGAAAAAGATAGAACAGATCCAAATCGATATAGGCATATCAGTCTATTCAGCTGTGTAGGAAAACTGATGGAGCGTATGATAAACACCAGACTGATGTGGCATCTGGAAGAAAACCACATACTAATTCCACAACAAGCAGGTTTTAGACAGCACAGATCCACTGAGGACCAGATCACTCTCATAGTCCAGGAAATAGAGGACGCTTACCAGGAGAAAAAACACACAGTAGCGGTTTGGGTGGATTTACAGAAGGCATTTGACAACGTGTGGAAAGAGGGACGTAAAGTCAAGCTACGAAGAAGTGAAGTTTATGGGAAAATGTAGAGATAGATCAGCCACTACCACGAAAACAGAACAGCCAGAGTTCAAGTACAAGGGCAGATGAGCAAAAAGGTGACACTTGAGCAGGGAGTACCCCAAAGGGGAATTCTGTCACCCACACTTTTCCTGGTGTATATAAACAACATCACAGAGAATATACCAAGAAGAGTCCACAGCTCCATGTTTGCAGACGATCTGGCTATGTGGACCTAAAATTATCACCATAGCAAACAATCGGATGCAGCAGGCCCTAACATCGATGAAGGAGTGGGCCAACTCATGGCTGGTCAAAATAAATGAGGAAAAAAAAACATGTACCATATTCTCGCTTTCAAATAAACCCCAGAACACCAAAATAAGTCTTAACGGCAAATATCTGTGGCCAAACGACAACCCAAACTACCTGGGAGTCACATTTGATCGGCGCATGACATAGAAAAGTCAGATCGATAGAAACCGAATGAGAGCCAGACAAAGAATGGCAATCATGAGAAAACTTGCTGGCACAAGCTGGAGAGCAGACGAAAGAATACTAAAGAAACTGTATACTGGAAGAGTGAGACCAGTTCTCGAGTATGGCATTTCGGCATAGACAACAGCAGCAAAGGCGAACTTTGATAAAATTAGCAAACTTCAAAACCAAGCCATGAAAGTTATAATAGGAGGCATGAAGTCAACGCCAATTGTAGAACTTGAAAGGATATCAAATGTGCAATCCATGACCGACAGAAGAGACTGCAGAGCCCAGCAGCAAGCAGAGACACTCAGAAGACTGACAGACATTCCAATGCATCAGAGACTAAATAGATTTGGAAATTGGAAACTAAAGCGGAGAAACTTTGTAGAAACAGCCAAAGCAAAGATGAGCGAAGACCCTATGAACACCGCAACAATCCCAAAGCCCATCCCTACTGTTCGCAAACCTACATGTAAGCAGCATATCATCCGGAGGTGGTAGAAAATATACCAGGTATTGGAAACAAGAACAGCTAGACCGAAAAAGAAAGAAGAGACATAACCCTAAAGTACATAACGGAAAACTACCCAAGCATGGACTGGACCCATGCATACACCGACGGTTCTGTAACAAACACAACACAGAACGGAGGGGCTGGGGTATTTCTGAGCCTACCAAATGGTAGAAAAATAACACTGTCAGTGGCAACTGGAAAATTCTCAAACAATTTTAGAGCGGAGGCAGAGGCACTGAGGGTTGCAGTAGATGCAATGCTGACAGACGAAAGCAATGAAAGCCATATAGTCATGTTTACAGATGCGCTGGCCGTAATCACAGCACTAAAAAGCCAGAAAAATACTGAACTTAATGATTTAAGAGCAGTACTCTGTCAACTATGCCAGCAGAACGCACCAAAAAGAATAGTGGTACAGTGTGTTCCATCCCACTGCAACAGCCAAGGCAACGAGGAGGCAGACAGACTGGCAAAAGAAGGTGCAAGACTACCACAACTAGATTCTAGTGTGACCTACGAAAAGTACAAACGGCTCATTAGGGCCAGATACATGGCCAAATAGGAAACAGAACATACTGGCTACACAAAAAATGATGCCTATTACCAGTTGAACAGAAGAGAGCAGGTCGTGGTCTTCATACTCCGCACAGGCCACAACAGAATGAGGTACCACCTATTCAATAAACTGAAGATAGGTGGCACTGACGAATGCACTTGTGGTACCGGGAAAATGACCGCTGAACATCTGCTGCAAAACTGCCCGACATACGAGGACCAGAGAAAGCATATGTGGCCATCACCAGTGGTAACACTAGATAAGCTCTATGGCAGTGTCGACAGCTTCAGGATGATCGCTGCTTTCTACGAGCAAATACAGGTTGACGTTTGACAGCGTACGAAGAAGGAGAAGAAGAAGAAGTATTTAGAGAAAAGTAACTAAGCAGTTTGTCTGTAGAGAAAAGTAACTACGCAATGTGTCTGTGGAGAAAAGTAACTAAGCAATTTGTGAGTACAGAAAAGTCACTGAGAAATGTGTCTCTACAGGAAAGCCACTAAGTAGTTTGTCTGTAGAGAAAAGTAACTAAGCAGTCTGTTTGTACAGAACAGTAACTTAGTAATTTGCCTACAAAAGAAAAATAACTTAGCAATTAGTCTGTAAAGAAAAGTAATTCAACAAATTGTCAATAGAGAAATATAACCAAGCAATTTGGATATAGCGAAATATATCTAAGCAATTTGCTTTCATCGAAATTTTTACCTATTCCGAAATGTAACTAAGCAATTTGTCTGCAGAGAAAGGCAATTAAGCAATTTGTCTGCAGAGAAGAGTAACTAAGCAGTTTGTCTGTAGACAAAAATAAGTAAGCAATTTGACAACAGCATGTAACTTGTGAACTACTAGAAACAAATAGATATATTGCCAATAGCCAGTATTCACAGAAAGACAAACACAATTGTATAGAAATTGTTAGAAAATAAAGAATACATGAATATAAACTTTAAAGGCATACGATAAATGAAACACGAATATGTGAAGTGGAACGCGTAGTAAGAGATAACTCAAAAATGATAACTCCTTCTGATATCGAGGTATGCAAGTTATTCAAACTGTTTGAGTTTCAGGAAGAAGTGTGTGGCTGGTGTGCCATACAAAAAAGTATTGTTGTTGTTTGGTTTTTTTTTGTTTCTTCTTCTTTTGTCGATTTTTGTTTTCTTTTTTGCGTTCGCCTTATTTCTCCATTCCCCCAAGACGGTGTGCGTTGCACTGTGGTTTTTATTGTGCGCCTGTCTGCCCTGAGCACCCGACTTCGGCATGCATTTTATATAAGAGTCTGCATCCTCCTGCATTTTCTAAGGGTTTGCTTCCCCGGGGTAACGGCCGGTGCTGTGATGAGTATCGAATCCAGTACCTTCGGTTGTGAGCCGTATCACTTAACCACTGGCCCACGTCGTCCCCTATTGTTGTTGTTGTTCAATGCCTATGACGAATAACTTTACTCTTGAATGACCCTAAAAATAGAGTCGAATGACTGGTAGTGATAGCTTTCATTACATTCTGAGCCTGCTAATGAAGATAAACCAGGATAATCCAGGCTATTGGGCTATGTTTGGTTTCATCTGCGTGTCGATCACTACTACTGGGTTTGCGTCTATACCACACGTCGCTAGCCAGACTGCCATGAAACAGTCTGTTTCCAGTAAGAACTGAGTGAAGTGAGGTGGGGGTGTTGTTTTTGTTGTTTAATGTCCACCATGAGTAAGTTTACCCTTCCGTGCGCTCTTAAAAGGCCGTTAAGTCACGCGTTGCAGCAGATTTCCTCACATCCCGAGCGTGCTGATTAAGATGGGCGCAGTCCCCATTTTGTGCTATGCTTGACTTCATCTGCGCAACGCTCACTGCTACAGTGATCAGGTCGATCCACATTTCGTCAGAAAGACAGTCTTTAGGACATCCTGTTTTCAGGGAACGCATCTTCGAAGAGAGAACCTTGTCCCTGACCGTGACGCGACGTCCTGTGTTGTATGTTGTGCCTGACCCTAACGTCCTGGTGCAATGAAAGGGACTCAGCACATATGGGGGCGTCCTGGTGCAATGAAAAGGACTCATCACATATGGGGGCGTCCTGGTGCAATGAAAGGGACTCAGCACATATGGGGGCGTCCTGGTGCAATGAAAGGATTCATCACATATAGGGATGTCCTGGTGCAAATAAAGGGACTCATCACATATAGGGATGTCCTGGTGCAATGAAAGGATTCATCACATATAGGGATGTCCTGGTGCAATGAAAGGATTCATCACATATAGGGATGTCCTGGTGCAATGAAAGGGACTCATCACATATGGGGGCGTCCTGGTGCACTGAAAGGGACTCATCACATAAAGGGGTGTCCTGGTGCAATGAAAACAGTTAAATGCTCAAATGTACATTTCTGCTAATTACTTAACAGACTAAGTGAAAGCAAAATGTTGTTCTTCACAGCTTTCCTATACAAGAACGTCATGTCTCTTCCCTCCAATTGGGTAGATGTGTGTGTGTGTGGGGAGAGAGTGACGGGATTGGAAAAAAATTCCAAATTGATTGAGAACCTCTGTTGTTTAGAAACAATAGATCAACATGGAAAGTAAGAAGTTACCTGTGCCTTATTCTTGTTCTTCTTTTCTTCTCGTCTTCTTCTGCTTCTTGTCTACTTCTTCTTCCCCCTTTTCTTCTGTTTCTCGTCTTCATCTTCTTTTTCGCCTTATTAGTGCCCTTTCTGTAATAACCTTGAATATATCTAAGGAAACCAGTGAGACTTTTATGTATCGTAAAACAGTTAGCTCACAAATTGTCCTCATGCTGGTCGCTTATGCTCGGTCTTATTCTGTACTTTTGTTGAAGATTGTTATCAGTCCTTGTGTCAGTAGAAGAGTTATCAGTAGCATATATCTTCATATGCATTTATTAAAAGTTATGTGAGATACTTGTGCCACTGATACGAGATCTGTTTATACACTTTGATAACGTTTTATAAACAAATGGCTTGGCTTCGTTCGTTCTCAATCTCCCACTACCAAACCATGACATGGGCATAAGTAACAGAATGTAGTCCAGTGAACGGAATGCGTTGTGTCGTAGTTTACAGCTTGACTGCGATATTTGCACCTTTCGGTCCAACACATCCGACTTCAGCAAGCATTTTTTTTAGTACCGGGTTAGCATTCCCTCTTCGTTCCCTTCTCCTCAGCCAGTCTGCTCTGCTGCAGCCTGTTATCCAGGATCACTGCGTGGAGGTGTGGAAGGGTCTTGGCAGCTCTGGTTCGCTGGCACTGACGCTAGCAGTCAGCTATGGGTCCCTGACCGCTTCAGCTCATGCGCTGCTCGTATTAAAAACATTATTTCGCGCTTTTTAAAAATCAAGTTGTCATTATCTTATTGAAAATACTCCCCTACGCCCTCGTGCATACATCGATCCTAATATGGCTTCCACTTCTGAAATCATTCCTGAAAAGTATGTATGTAAGGATCATGCGTAGATCTGTCTGTGAATTAACCTTGCTATCTTTAATGATCTGAAATCGATTTTTCAAGCTGGATTTACGTTTAAGAAATATGAAACAGGCAGCTTGAGCCAGGTCAATGGATTGTTTGACTGCAAAAGCACGTGTGTCTTCGATTTTGACAAAAATTTACGAACGAGCAATAAAATATGTACTGGTGCATTGCCATGGATGGGAAACCAAGAGTTACTTCCCCTCAAAATCGGCGTTTAATATTGAACGTTTTTCTGTTAGTCTGTCAGGACAAACCCCATGGCCATGTTGCATTTTTCGTAAATATTCTGAACTACTAGAGGACGAACACTTCATTTAATAAACCTAGATGTCCTGAGCACCATCGAATGGGGTCGTACGTCGTTCCGTATGTGGATCCTCAAGTAGATTAAACCAGTCGTAATAAAGTTTCTGTGAACGTCCTCTCAAGCCTGAACAAAACTTCATGTTAACTCGCTGCTTATCTTCTTCTTCTTCTTCTTCTTCTTCGTTCTCAATCTCCCACTACCAAACCCTGAAAGGGCTTAAGTAGTAGAATGTAGTCCAGATAACGGAATGCTTTGTATCGTAGTTTACAGCATTTTTTGAGTACCGGGTTAGCATTCCCTCTTCGATTCCTTCTCCTTAGCCAGTTTGCCCTGCTGCAGCCTGTTATCCAGGATCACCGCGTGGAGGTGTAGAAGGGTCATGGCAGCTCTGGTTCGCTGGCCCTGACGCTAGCAGTCAGCTATGGGTCGCTGACCACTGCAGCTCATGCGCTGCTCAGCATCTTGATCCCGACTCGCTGTTTATGAAATTCAACCATCTCAAGAAGCGCAAAGCACAATCTGCACTCACGCATACAATCAACTACAGGACAATCAACTACAGGACAATCAACTACAGGACAATCAACTACAGGACAATCAACTACAGGACAATAGAAGAATACTTGCAACTATATATTAGTTAAGAAAGTTGTCACAAGGTGTCGCCACTGACTGGAAACTTGTATGATATCGCAATTGAAAGTAATATCAATTGTTCTTGAACTTTATGAACAGACTTAAAATGATAATACTTTTCATATATAGCTAAGGGATCAAAATGCTGAGCATCGCATGAGCTGCAGTGGTCAGCGACCCATAGCTGACTGCTAGCGTCAGAGCCAGCGAACCAGTGCTGCCAAGACACTTCTACACCTCCACGCAGTGATCCTGGATAACAGGCTGCAGTAGGGCAGACTGGCTAGGGAGAAGGGATCGAAGAAGGAATGCTAACCCGGTACTCAATAAATATTTGCTGAAGTCGGATGTATTGGACCGAAAGCTGCAAATACCGCAGTCAAGCTGTAAACTTCGACAATAACGCATTTCGTTCTCTGGACTACATTCTGCTACCTAAGCCGTTTCATGGTTTGGTACTGGGAGATTGAGAACAAACGACGTCAAGCTAAGCCATATATAGCTTAAATGACACCCAAATTTTGTGGATACTACAAATCCAGTTGATAAGTTCAAACGAGAACCTTCACGGCATATGAGGTTTGCTAACTGGGATTGGGAGCGGGGGGTGGGGGATGGGGATGGGGTAGGGTTATATAAATCAAAGAACACGTTTTCTATTGAGTGGTGGGGGTGGGGGGTTCGGGGGGGGGGGGGTTTCGATTGAAGGTGCATACAATCGTTTCTCCTCAATCACATGAATTTATTTGGTGACCACAACAATTCTGATAATTGTTTTGTCGATTGTGTTTTTTTAAACGAGCTAATTAATCAGATAATAATTATAGTTCAACAGAACTTTAACCCTTTAACTCTTTAACCCTTTACCCTTTAACCCTTTAACTCTTTAACCCTTTAACCCAACTAAACACAGAGAAACATTACATATAATCCGTATCAGGACACGGGGAGGCATTTTTGCGGTAAATGTATGTATGTATATGTGTATGTATGTATGTGTGTGTGTGTTTGTGTGTGTGTATGTATGTATGTTTGTATGTATGTATGTATGCGTGTTTGTAAGTATGTATGTATGTATATATGTATGCATGTATGTGTGTATGTATGTGTGTATGTATGTATGTGTGTGTATGTGTATATATGTATAAAATTATGTGCATGCTGACAGACGATAGTTTGTAAAGCCATGTTCAAGACTCTATCTTTAAATAAATCAGTTCAGGGTTTGTTCAACACAAGTGATCTCCAACTTTTGACCGTCCTTTTCCTTATGGTCTGCGATTAGTCCGGTGGGAGCATATGAACCGAATCTATGCGAATCAATTAAACTATTATTTGTGGATTTGTAATCACACCTCGAATGAATTTAGAAAATTAAAGTTACAACGATAGAGTGTCAACCATTTGTTTGGTGTACGACGTATCCAAAGGTTTGGAACCGTTGCAATAGAGGCGCAATTGCAAATCGTACCCAATTGATTTGAGTGGTTTATTACACACGAAACAAGAGTCGGATTTTTTGTGGAAATGTTTCTTAATTCTTGCGTTTATAAGTGGCGGGTTCGGGGATTATTCGAGTTCATAAAATGTAATTATGCAAAGTGGTGCAGGGAGTCAGTATTTGAAAAGTGGTGCAGGGAGTCAGGATTTGAAAAGTGGTGCAGGAAGTCAGTATTTGAAAAGCCAAATTGAAGTCCAGGGATTCCAAACCCTCTTCCAAAACGGAACAGATAGGAAATATGAAAATTAAAATGGTAAAGATCCCACGTACCGCTGAGTGCCCATGTGGAACAGGAGGCCAGAACCTTGAGCATATTCTACAGGAATGCCCAATCTATAGGGACATGAGATGCCAGACCTGGCCAGAGGGTGCGGAGCTGAGACAAAAGCTGTGGGGCAGCCCCCCCCCCCCGACCTGGTGAAGACTACAGACTTCATCATGGCGACTGGCCTACAGATATAGCATGACCAGAAGATCCTGTAAGCAAAGAAAAAGAGGTTAATATGGATTCCATTTACACTGTTCTATTACTCTTACATAAATATGCTTGGACTCACTTCTGGATCTTGGTGGACCACTATCTAACTCTTGATGGACCTCCATTTAACTCTTGATGGACATCCATCTAACTCTTCGTGGATCACCATCTAACTCTTCGTGGACCACCAACTAACTCTTCGTGGACCACTATTTCATAGTGGACCGCCATCTAACTTTTAGTGAACCACCATCTAACTCTTTGTGGACCACCATCTAACTTTTTGTGGACCGCCATCTAACTCTTCATGGACCACCATCTAACTCTCCGTGGACCACCATATCTATGTGGATCCATACATAACTTTTTTTAAACCCTCTATCTAACTCTTTGTGGACCTCTCACGTGACTCTTCGTGAACCACTAAATGATCATTCATGCACGCTCACTTAACTCAAAGTGGACCACGACTTCACAATTCTCAGACCACCACTTCACAATTCATAAACCACCACTTCACAATTCGTGGGCCACTACTTCACAATTCGTGAATCGCCACTTCACAATTCGTGGACCACCACTTTACAATTCGTGGACCACCACTTCACTATCTGTGGACCACCACTTCACTATTCGTGGACCCGACATGATTCTTTATAAGTCCCCTACCTGTCACGTCATGAACCAGACATGAGTCTTTGTAAACCAAATACCTGGTTCTTTGAAGACCGAACCATGACCCTTTGTAAACAAATACCAGACTCTTTGAATACCCAGCCTTGACCCTTTGTAAACAAATACCTGGCTCTTTGAAGACCGAACCATGACCCTTTGTAAACAAATACCTGGATCTTTGAATACCCAACCTTGACCCTTTGTAAACAAAAACATGTCTCTTTGAAGACCGAACCATGACCCATTGTAAACAAATACCTGGCTCTTTGAATACCCAACCTTGACCTTTGTAAACAAACACCTGGCTCTTTGAAGACCGAACCATGACCCTTTGTAAACAAATACCTGGCTCTTTGAATACCTAACATTGACCCTTTGTAAACCAAATACCTGTCTCTTAGACAACCTAACAATGATTATTCGTTAACTCTTACCCGACCCTATGTGGGTCCCCAACCGACTTTTCCTAAATCCCCATTCTTCTTCTTCTGCGTTCGTTCGCAATCTCCCGCTACCAAGCCCTGAACAGGGCTTTGCAAGTAGCAGCTTGTAGTCCGAAGAACGGGAAGCGTTGTGTCTTTAAATTACAGCTTGACTGCGATATTTGCACCTTTCGTTCCGATACATCCGTCTTCGGCAGCCCTAAATCCCCATATGAATTTTCATGGATCACCATCTAACTCTTTGTGGACCCTTCAAATGACTATTAATGAACGACCCTCTTAAAACTTTACATGGATTCCCGCCAAACACTCTGTGGCACATCACCCAACTCTCAGAAGAGTCCCTCATTATTCTTAAGTACACTTCCACAAAACTTGTTGTTGACTACAATAAACCACCACCATCCTTCGACTCTCCATGGATCTAAGTTAGATACAGCCTCTAAGGACATCGTGTTAGGTTTGTCAAGAAACGCATTCTTATTACAGATGTCAGGATCAGCATACTCATAAGAGAGATGAAGAAAAATTGTACTCATTAGAGATGTCAAGAACCACACACTCGTTAGAACGGCAATAAAAATGACTTATTAACGACTTCAATAAATAAATAATGATTAACGACTACAAGAAACATACGTTCATTAATAGGCGTCAACAAACACATATTCATAAGAGAAGTCAAGAAACATATTAGATACATTAAGAAAAATTGACTAATTAGAGAGGTCAAGAAATATATACTCATTAGAGATGTAAATAAACATATACTCAGCATAGACGTCAAGAAATATATACTCATTAGAGATGTCAAGAAACATATACTCATTGGAAACGTCAAGAAATATATACTCATTAGAGATGTCAAGAAACTGTTACTTATTAGAGATGTCAAAAAGTATATACTCATTAGAAACGTCAAGAAGTATATACTCATTATAGACGTCAAAAAATACATACTCATTAGAGACGTCAAGAGACATATTAGAGACATCAAGAAAAATATACCCATTATAGATGGCCAGAAATATATACCCATTATAGATGTCCAGAAATATATACCCATTATAGATGTCCAGAAATATATACCCATTATAGATGTCCAAAAATATATACCCATTATAGATGTCCAGAAATATATACTCATTAGTCTTATTTTCAGGCAGCACTTTTAACATCCTTTTGTAAAATCACATCTAAATGCACGTCCAAAATCGTTCATGACTTGTCCGTTATTCACTTCCATATAACAAAATTGGTCCTATATAATGCATAATAAAGTCGTTTCACACTTCCATTTGTCGTGTATGTATTGCACAAAATCTTTTTTTTATTTAATGAAGAGCTTTTAGACTGTTTTGCTCAATACTTCGAAGTACCATGAGTGTTTCAAAGTTATTGAAATAACCTTCATCCAGGGTGGTCATATTGCCATTCATGCACTCAGTTTACTGTGTTTCCCTTCATCTGATGTGGCATATGGGAAGGAAGATTTCTTCTACGCTTTCCCTCTACCATTTTATCGTCTCCCTCCCCAGACATAACAGTTATTTATCACCCTGGTCCCAGGCAGTATCTCCAGTTCCCATCAAGCCATAGTGGCGAGTAAACTACATAAACATGGCGTCGTCTCCATGGCAATTTAGAAGCACGTGGCCTATCTCTAGCGAGTGAAAACCGCGGGAAGGATCCCCAGCATTCGTTGGCGTAAAGGCCATGTTTACATCAGACCCTGACGGAGACGGCCAATATGTAAATTTCTGTTGGTGGTATGTTTTGTTTTCACCATTGGAGAGCGGAGAAGAAGAGAGATTAGGATGATCAAATTATCTCCCCATTCTTTCTGCTGCACTCTTTTGAGATGAAGAGATTGCCTCTATCCGTCTCACGTTTTATTAGGACGTTGTTTTTTTGTTTTTTTTTATCGTTTACCTGTTCTTTTCTGTAATAATTCTTTTGCTTACTACCTTCATTCTTTCATTCATTCATCCAATCATTAATTCACCTTTTCGTTCCAAGTAAAGCATATACCAGCACCACAGTTCGCCCCTTTTAAAAGACACATATTGCCCAGCATTTTCAAGGATTCACTCCTTCGTTCCAATGGGAAGCATACACCCCGGAAGCTGGTCATGTCTCAAAGTAAACCTGCTCTTGAGCATATGATGTTGTTTCAAATGCCCACAATGAGTAGGTTTACTCTTTTGTGCGCCCTGAAAAGGACGTTAAGTGGTTGATTGTCGTAGCTTTCCTCACATGCCGAACGTGCTGATGAAGGTGGACCGGGGTTCTCCAGGTGGTTGTATTATGCTTGACTTCATCTGCGTGTGGTTCACTACTACGAGCATTAAGTCCATCCCTGACCCCGTTAGCCAGGCTGCTATGAAAATAGCCCGTTTCCAGGAATGCTACTAGGAAGCCGCGGCGAGAGTCTTGGCCAGTATATTTTGCCTGACCCTGACTAACATGTCTTCGTCTTCATCTTTTTCTTCTTCTTCTTCTTCTTCGTCTTCTTCTTCTTCTTCTGCTCGTTCTCAATGCGTTTTCCTGTCACATCTACACAGAACGTCCAGCTCTCTGGATAAAGATTGCCGTCGTTATACTGGATTAGAAGAGTCTACAGTCTGAATACAACCATTTCTGTTGCATGTGATTGATCTGCACATACCTATGCTTATCCAATCTATTCTTGAATGCATAAATTGACCCTGTCTTCACTATTCCCTGTGACAATTCATTCCTGGTATCTAATCTGAACCTTTCTTCAATTAGCTTGTGGCTGTGCCCTCCTGTTCTTGTAGGCAAGAGGTATTTGCAACGGTTCACAACTTCACTCCAATGAGAAAAATTGGCGCGTCCACCACCTGAGATGGCCATGCTCCAAAGAAAACATGTCCCGAGTATTTGCAAGCATTCAGCATTTCGCTCGGCGCGTCCACCACCTCAGATGGCGATGTTCCAAAGAAAACATGTGCATTCGTCCTGAAAATGACGTTGGGTTGCAGTTCAACGGGCTATAATTTCTGCTCCTCTAGGTCAGGCACATCCGCTTTCAGCTGGCTTTTATTTTGGTACCCAGTTTGCTTTCTCACTGTGATCCACATTTGCTTAGTCAGACTACACTAGCGCACCTGTTTCCGCCGCTTTTGGCCGGAATATGGTTATGCTTAGATATGGGTTACTGTCCCTGCCTGCAATCATCCCATTCCTAGTGCTGCCCCTTCGATCCCTATCTGCATCAAAGCCACACATATAGTCTCACACAAAAATGTCCATGAACCAAACAAATGTCTACAGACAATTGTCTGATAGAATGCTAACTCTACAGACAATTGTCTGATAGAATGCTAACTCTACAGACAATTGTCTGATAGAATGCTAACTCTACAGACAATTGTCTGATAGAATGCTAACTCTACAGACAATTGTCTGATAGAATGCTAACTCTACAGACACATGTCTGATAGAATGCTAACTCTACAGACAATTGTCTGATCGAAGGCTAACCTTTCATAAATTTATGCTTTCGGGATTAGTTAGTTATCAGTAGATAACATAATAATAACAATTTTCTACACATACCTAATATTCTTTTTTCGTTCATCTGGTTTTAAAAGCCGCTGTGTATTGTATTCTGCTGTGCGACTTACGGACAAG